>JAPZDY010000015.1:15041065-15080603 GCA_029783645.1 Ctenochaetus hawaiiensis | reverse complement strand
TCTGAGTGTAATCTGATGTGGAACTAATAATCAAACCTGCCTTACAAATTACAAATGACTACAGTTGCAAATTATCTTCTGGATATATATTTGTTTTGATTTTAATGATTTTTTTTTAGCATTTGAGTTTCTCTGATCAAAATGTGGAAATTCTAATAATATGACTTTTGCCACATTTGTGCCAAACAGTCATGTGCTCTTGTGTCTAAAGGATTGGATTTGTAGGCCAAAGTATCTTTGTGATGCTACAAAACTTTGTTTATAAAGTATGTTGAGACACATTTTAGCTTTATTAAAAACTTGCAGCTGCTGTGATTTGGATTTTGCACTTGGCCACAGTGTGATTTTCTTAATATTTTAATCAAATGTTAAGCTCCTGTATTATCCCAGTAGAAATGAGTTTTTGAGAAGTTCAACCAAAAAGGTGTTTTTGCCTCCCGGGCTGTTTATTTTGAAGATTTTTTGAGGCTTTAAGAGGCAACAGCAAACTTTGTTTTAGAACAAAAAAGCAAAAATCAGAAGCAAAAAATTTCAGATGTTTTTTTCTTCTCTTCTCCTGTTAAAGACGATTGATCGAGTTGAACCAGGATGTTGTAATTTGGAAAGAGTGAATGACGAAAACAAACAAAATTCCATTTACCTCCATTGTGTTGTGACGGTTTAAATCACTGATAAAGCATCTGAACCTCTGTGCATAAAACCATCTGCATGGCCTGACTCCATCAGAAAATACTCTTCCTGTAATTTATCTGAACTGATCCTTTAAACATTTATCACACAGATTGAACTACTTTGCTTTTAGAGTCAACACACCTGCATTAAACACAGGCACCAAACATGTGAAACAAATCACAACAGTCAACACTGATGTCACTACGGTGGAGGAGAATCCATGAAGCACTTCTATTCTTGAATATTCTAATAGCCACCTAAGATGAAGCAGCTACACACACACACACACACACACACACACAGAGACAACACACACTGCAAAGAAAAAATCAGGATTTATAACAAGAAGGTTTCACTGTTACTTAAAATGCTCTTAGTTAATAAATAAGTGCAATGAAGTCATGCACAGTAGGTGGAAGCAGGTCACACTAAGTGCACACACTCGTACAACACTAATGCATTATTGATGTGCTTCAATGCAAACTGCTGCCGAGTGTCTCTGGTGTAAAAATGAGGTGCAGTAACTGCCTGCACAGAGGGACTATCAGTGGATTATTATTCTGTATCAGAGTGGAGAAGAACTATCATTTTACTGCGCAAATGATCGTCGATTATTGCTTATCAGTGCACTTAATGCGATGAGCTGCCAGGAGAACAGAGCATGCCGACAGCAGGTGAGACGATGGAGACAGAGAGGGAGGAAAGAGCAACACAAAGAGGGTTTTTACTGATAAACACACACAAAATGTAAATCAAACTTTGGACAGAAACAAAAATAAATGTGGAATAAATGCAACATTGTGACGGATCGACGGTGTTTCGTGAACACTGACCTCACTGTTGATGTCGGCCCCGGCGTCGAGCAGCATCTGGACCATGGCCTCGTCGCCGCGGACGCAGGCGTACATGAGAGGGGTCATTCCCTGTGGAGGAAGGAGGAAAAAAAGGTTATAGGGTTTAAACTGGATGGTTCATCTCTGCAATGCACTTTTGCAGAGAGATGAGGTGACGAACTGTCATTCTTCCAGGAGTTTTCAGTCAGTCATGAACTAAATCTATTTCCTACATGAAAAATGGTCCAAAAAAATCCCTTTATTCTGCAGCTCTTTGGCAGTTTTATTGAGACAGACAGTGAACTTGTCTCAATTTTAGACTCTGAAAAATACAAAATGTTCCTAGAGCTTTGTCGAAGTTTTAGAGAAAACTTCAAAACACATTTCCATTGATGTTTTCGTAGTGACCTTTTTGAGTAAAATAGCAAATTACCTGATTGGAGAGCGGCCCTGTTTATTCGTTGTTCTGTTGTCAAGACTCAAACTTGTAAATAAGCTTATTATCATGACAAACACACGCACATTGAATTTTATTGTGTAGGGAGATTCTTGGTCACTTCTCCTGACTATACCATGAAAAAAAGTTAATTTCAGTGCTATTAGCAAAGCCCTTAAGGGAATAAAAATAGTTTCAGAAGGAGCTAATCAACAGCTGTACTCGCCATAGATTCTATAGGAAGCCTTTCTTTACTTAATGTTCTTTAAATCACCGTTTCATCATAACGAACTCCTGCAGTGCCATACGTTCAACTCAAGAGTCCATCTTGTCCTCATCAATCACACTTTCCTTTCAATGCTCGCGGACTCTAATTTTCCAGACGTGGTCATAACGGCCCTGAAAGCGACAGCAGAAGTGGGCTGTGAAACTCCTCATGGTAACATCGTTTAGTATCTCCACGTGCTGCCATATGCACAAATGCACAAATGCACATGTGCACTCTCTCTGACGCGCCCACACACATTATGCTCCAGAGCTGCAGGGTGAAGCTGCGTCAAAGTGCTGTTCCTGAGGAGCACGTCAAAGAAAAATAACAAGAGAACTTCAGCTATAAGTTCTTCTCGTTTGTCAGAAAATCTGGACTGATTTTTTTTTAAAAAAAGCGTTTTGGACGAGCTTCCATTAAACAGATCTCAATCATGTGTCTGATCTGGGCCATTATGTTCAGCGGAGGCCTTTTACGACTGGCTCATAACACACCAAAGCACTTTATGTTGAAGACTGATATCCCTTTGTGGTGATTCATTCTTAAATATTTCCCGGACAACGATCTACTTAATCAGCACACAGCAGAAGAGCGATAGATGACGGACTCTGAAGATCATAATGATGAGTTCAAATGCGTCTCAGCCAGGCCGACGGGCCGCAGCTTTGACTTTATTGCTCCTGTAACACAGTCTGATAATGTGCAGCATTCGACTGGTTTCACAAGCTCATAAAAGCTCTAATGTCACCTTGGGTCTGGGATTTTTAAACTTGAGCTTTATTTTTACATGTTTAGGGGTGTGACAGGGGAGTTTTTAAGGTTTTTTGGGATCTGAAGTGCTGGTTAAAGACACAAAACAACTGGCAAAAGGCAGCTGTAGACCTGGAATTCCTGTGTTCAGCGAATAAAATCATTGTTTTGTCAAAGGAGTCTGGTTTGTGTGAAGAGAGCAACATGTTGTCTGTTTCTAGTTAAACAAAAATGATATTAATCTTAAACTCAAAAGTGAATCTCTCTAGGGATCCTTTATTAATGTTGTCTGACACTTAGATTAACAATATGGAAAGAAAATAACTTTTAGAGGAAGTAGTTTAATGGATGCATTAATGCCCAAGATTGTGTTGCGGCCAGTTTTTGCAGCATTTGTTGCTCATTTGAACCTGTAAATGCTAAAAATTCAACTCGGGTCTTTTTCAGTAAAATAAACCGTCTTTAAATGTGTTTTTAATCAACCAAACAGAAGCTCCTCAAATTGATAATTGACAATGAAAGACATCACTTGGAGCCCATATAATTAGCTAAATTAACTAATTAGGAGTGCCTCTTTTATGGTTTATGCACAGATATATGGATGTTTATCCTTAATGGAGATCAATACTGACATTACTGTGAAGTGTGCGCTCTGATTGTTCAGTGTTTGCCTGTTTCAATTTGCATTTTTCACAAAATGCTTATAAAACCTTTTTAGACTCAGACACAAAGAAACCAATATTTTCAGGTGAATAATGTGAATTTTTCAAAAGTTGTATCAGGGCTTAAGAATTTAACACACTGCATGACTCACAGAGAACAGCCTGTGCTCAGCATGTGTGTGTGAACTGAAATGCACTGCCAGGGAAATACTTCATAAAATTCATTGTCTTTAACCCTCCACTATTCCCGTGTAGGTGTGTGATGTTAATGCCCTATATACAGTAAACGTAGGAGGAGTGTGTGTGTGTGTGTGTTAAGTGCCGGACCTGTTCGCTCATGCTGTTGATGCCATCAGGCCCCAGCAGGTTCACAGCCTGCTTCACCAGGTCCGTCCGTCCGCAGTTGAGCATCCTGAAGCCCAGATCCTGCAGGAACTTGGCCTCCGTGGACGCGGCGTCCAGCTTTCTGGTGGCGCAGAAACAATCCTCCGCCCTGCAGGTGGAAACAGCAGATCTATTACTGTGATTAAGTGGGAGCTTTTCTCAGAAATCTGTGGAAATGTATCACCACGGCACTTTTCACCACTTAAATTCTTTGTATTACAAAAATCATCTGCAACATTATTATGAGTATTTCAAGTACTGACTTGTTTGCATTTGCCAGCATAACATTTTTTCTTTGCTTGCTTCTGGCTCTCTTTTTTTTAAACTTCCTAAAGCAGCTTTTCTTCAGGTAAGATTTTTGCTGTGACTCATTATTACTCACTCCTGTTTCCAGTTAAACCTCTTAATCCAAGCTGCGAGCAGCTGTCACAGCTGGCGCTTCCTCTGGGTCACAGAGGAAGTTTTTTTTTTTTTAATGATGTTTATCCAACGTTACGTGACAGTTATATCTGACATATGTAAGAAGATGTTAATTGACATTTCACACCTTTCTGTGTTTCCTTCATTGTTTCTCTGTAAGTGTTTGAAATGTGATACGACCTTTAACCTTCAGACAGCAACAACAAAACCACAGACTGAGCTGCAATGTGACAAACACTGCAAATTGGAAAGTATTTGATGATCAAAGCCTTCCAGAAGCTTGAATTACCACCCATGCAGTAGGATTTTGCTATAAACAGCTTATTCTTACTTTATTTGTCGCGGCTCACAGTCCACGCCGGGCAGCAGCAGCCTGGCGGCCTGCCTCACGTCATCGCTGTCTACGGAGAAGCTTCGCCGATGCTCAGTGTGCGCGACCGCCACCCGGATCCACTCCATCAGCGGAGGCAGTACCAGGAACGGCCTGCAGGGGGAAATCATGCACAAAAAAACAGCATTAAAGATTCACAAATGCAGACAGCACATACTAATCACTTCACAGGTCATATCGATGTACAGCAACATAATTAATGTGACCTTTGCATGTCAAAATTAATTCTTCAACCTGATAATGTTGCATGTTGTTCTATAAAAAGCATCGCAGGGATTCATAACGCTGCGTGTGCTCTATTGACTTTTTAAATTAAATCATTTAATAAAGATTTGATCCAACGCTGATCGCCACAAACTTTCTAATTAAAGACGCCCTTACAGATAACCCAAAAGGCAGCAACGCCGAATCAATATCGATCATTTATGACTCAGATAGTTCAGAGCAGAAAGAGATTTAGATGCCGCAACCTCCCTAAATGCTGTTATTACCTTCTTTAATCAAAATCAGTAATGGGTCTTGCCTGAATGACATGCTCGTATTTCATCATTTATTTCCAAGACTCTGTGTGTGTGTGTGTGTGTGTGTGTGTGTGTGTGTGAGGGGACAGTCTTTAATCACATAACCTGTAAATCACCTCATCTGTCTCACACACACACACACACACACTGTTATGTTGTCCTGTCTTGTTATTTATCTTTTTCCCCTCCACAGTGCAACAGCAGCGAAAATTCAGGTCAGTCATTCATCAGATATTTAACCCCATTAACTCACAAGTTCACGAGCAAAATGAGCTGTTGTGCTTTACGAGAGCGATTTTCATCTCCATTTTGTCAGGTTTACTGTGTCGTTCAAAATTACATCCCAATAAGTACTTTGAGTACTCTGCAAATTAAACAGGTGACTCCTCGGCGCCTCCTTGTTTTCTAAAACATTAAATTTACAGACAGGTATTTACGATAAGAACAGAACGACTTGTGAAATTACATTTTTAATAAATCTTTCAAAACAAGGTGTCCTCGATGATATCCATTCAGTCACATTAACTTCACAGCTCAATGAAGAAACTCAAACAGGAGACAGAAACCTAGAAGGAAGCTTCAGACAAAAAACTGTTAATAGGGCTCTTATTCAATTTAGCCGTCTCTGAACAGCTGTAACACCTGTCAGAGTGACTGTGAATTCATTTCTTTGTGTCCGAGAGGGTTTGTTCTTTCTCTAAAGGGAATGCATATTTCAATTAGTCTTTTGTGCATCAAAATGAGACTGAGGAAAGACATTTTACTCAAATACTCTGTAAAAAGGAGACCTTGTTTTGCAGTGATTTAAGCTAAACCTTCATAGCCATTTTGAGGTCATTTTCAAACAGCTAACGCTAATATTCCACCATGACACCTTACATTAAAATGCCTCTGCAGATATGATTTGACCTGATTACATTTACATCTGGTAACAACATGAGTCTACATTGAGATCTGAGCTAGCATGCTAACAAGTTTACAAGCTAACTGACTGGCAGTAAACAAACTGTGCTGTACAATCCTGAAAAAAACAATAACAATAAACTACAGGAGCTAATGACCCAGAAAAGAAAACGAGGAAGACAAGTCGTTGCTACAAGGCTAACAAAGGTGGCTAGCATGTTAGCATGCTAGCTACTTAGAGTGATTCACCATGTGGCCTTGAGGGAAGTCTGTGTATCAAAGAGCTTTCAGAACCTAAAATATTTCTAAGATGAACAAATGAGTTTAAGCATCTCATTTTTGTTTCATTTTGCTATTTTTAAAGGACTTCTGTGTCACAACTCAGAAAAAGTAATTGTTTTTTCAGTTCACAGGTCTAAATTATATCCAAGAGTCCATCCATTGCCGGTGTGAGTTTACTTAATTCTTCTCTTTTATAATAATGATCCTCTCCAGCTAATAAAAAAATGGCCATTTTCTCCACATTACCAGCTTATGACAAACAGAACAGCCTTGAAAAAGTACTTACATGTGTTTTCTGCAGAGCCTGGGCCTTGGAAAAGGTCACTGGCAGATAGTTACACTTGAGAAACTCCTTCACTTCATTTGTTACACTAGGCCATCATGATTTTGCCCTTTATGAACTCTATTCAGGATATTTTTAACAACAAACATACCTAATCTACAAAGAAATATTGACTATATTAGAGTAAGAGATAATTCAGACTCAGTTTAGATGATAATAAGACTCCTTTTAATGCTTTTAAAACCATTAAGGAGATTCTCAGATGCACTTTAGAAAACCTAAAAGCACTAAATTAAAGGGCATAATTTTATGTTCTAGTCAGTTATATCATATTATGAATCCATCAGGAAAAAGTCCCTGTGGATCTTTTCTCCTTCATGCCCCTCTGGTAACTCGAATTTCCTGAGAAAATCTATTTTAAACAGACCAACGTGCCCAGCTGAGACGAACCATTGGGGACTGTTATGTTTACCATGTATGCAGCTGCCTGGTCCTTCTGTACACTTGCTGTAAGCACATGTTTAATCAAGGCAGCAGCTTTTTAGATATTGACACACTGTGTTTGACTAGTCTTTCTCATCCCACAACCAACGCTACCCTTCGTTTTTTTTTATTTTTTACACCTACAGTCTGCCAGGAATCTGAACTCTGGCAAGAGTTTTGAAATAAAAAAAAAAAAAACAAGCCTTTTCTCTGCTGTTTAGCAGTTTCGGTTGACTAATGTGACGAATCAGACCTCCTCCCTTTTATCTCAGAGCTTGTGCTCTCACTGATGGCTGCTTCCCAAAAGACAGATACACCGCTCTGGGTTTGAAAAAGAGGGGAGGCCCAGACTGGAATGAAAGCATGGAGGGTAAATGTTATCCATCGACACACACAGCAGACCTGCAGCGACAAACAACACCAGAGCTGCCAGGGTGAGCATTCGTCTCTGGGGCCAAAACACTGAATTTATCATCTGAAGTAATCTAATGCAGCTCTGTTACTATTTCAAAAAAATCTCAAGATTCTTTATCCTTCGTATAAACTTTAAAAGGCGTAAGGACATACTCATTTTCTACTTCTGGGACTAATTTAAAATCAGGTCGATATTTGAGCAATTTCAGAATTCACTTCCCTTCAGTAATTTTTTCAGCTTATCTGAAGCCTCGCAAAAGAAAAAAAAAACAACCCTAAAAGCATATTTTATCTCTTTTTAATTATATTCCCCTCTCATCTTGTTGTGTTTCTCATTTCTCAGGCGTTTTCTACTTGTCTCCAACCTTTCACCAGAATGCTAAATGGAGAACTTTTCTCTCCAGGGACCGAAAGCCTGCTGACATGCCACTCCGCCTGACATTCCTTGCGCTCCCCAGGGTCGTCAGGATGGAGTTTTATCTCCTCAAAGTGGAAGAGAGATGTTGGAATATCTGTCCATCCGTCCATCCAACTGAAGTGCCCCTGGTTCCCATCAATCTCCTCAATGCCTGGGGAAGTGTCAGCTCCGACCAGCCCATGCAGCATCTTACAGGGTCGCTTGTGGGGCGAAAAAAACTTATGCGGGAAAGAAGGAACGTCTGCACTAACCTTTACAGCAGTTTGACTTTTTCTGGCTTTAGTGTGCCACTAACTGACAGAGGCAATATGGCTGAAAGGATATATGTGTCTGCCTGTCAAGACGGAGAGCTGCTGCAGTTTGAACCCACTGAATGATGTGCTTTTACAATGTGTACAGTGTGCCAGAAGTGTGGGCGATGGATGTTTTGGAAGATTGGATTTTAACTTATGCAAACATTTCTCAGAGATAGAAATCACCTCGCTGCTTGATTTAAAGCTTGAAGTGTGGAGGCAGAGAATCCGCATATCACAGTTTACGAGCTTGCTAATTGATGGGATTGAACAGTGTTAAAGGAATGAGCCACAAAGATATAAATACAAGTTTTTTTTCAAATGTATTGTGTATTATTTACATTTTTTAATAATATCTGAGCTGATTTATGTGTCCTTTGCTCCCAGAACGAGTTTATTTAACCAAATTTCTCTGCAACCTGCTCTTAGATCTGGATCAAACCACCAGTATGAAAGCACCATCATTTTCAGGGTCGGACTCACCTTTCAGTCTGTAAGGTGACTTTGGAGGGCTCGACGTTCGGGTTCTCCCATTCCATCTGTGGGCAGTGCATGAAGTAACACAGGGTATAAAGGGCCTCAGGCTCCCAGTGCACTGTGGTGTTGGTCTTCTGGTGAACTGGAGTCCCGTTGCTGGGGTTCTTGATGTGCAGTGGCTGCAGGTGATGCATGGCCCGGGACACCAAATCACCTGGAGGAAGCATATATATGTGAGAACATATAACCAGCATGATCAGTGACGATACATGGACCATGAATAGTTTTATCACAATGAAAGTTACACTGTTTGTTTGAGTTTTGATCCTCAAATGAGTCTTGTATCTTGACTGCCAAATTGTCTGGTGCAATACTTAGAGATACCTCACAGGCTGTGGCCCCATGTAACCTAAAAACGTAACCTGTGTTCCGCTGAGGGGAGATCTAGTCATTATTACAAAGTCCTACGCATTACTCTCACAGCAGACCTTCTTTTTCTGCACCACTCCTTTGACATGTGAGTACTCACAGCTCGTCTCTGATAAAGCAGAAACTCCTCACTCCTTCATTCGGGCGCCCTGTGATTCACCGAACCTTTAGTCATGCACATATGCCCACACAGTTCTTGCAGAGTAGGAAAAAAATAAAGCCTTGAAATTAAATCTTATGAACATTGTGCCTCTCTCATCACTAAAGAGTCTGAGTACTTTTTTTTCCCTTTCAGTTTATTTTAAGCCCTTGTTTTTTTATTTTCTTTCGACCTGTTTTTCTTACATGAGCACTGACTTGATTCATGGGAAAACTTTGAAAATTTGTGTTAGAGTGCATGTGCATATCTGAACCCTCGAACCCTTGAACTTCCTGCCATTAGAGCAGTGATTGTAGGCTGGTATAAGACAAACCGATGCATTATTCTGTAGTTTTATTGAAGAATAATAAAGATTTTTTAGAACTTGGGTCTTATGTTTGTAGCTTTAACAACTGTTTCTGATTAAACTTGAGCAGGCAGAAGATCAGACAGATTTTAAACAACCAACAGTTTTGTGGAGGAGTCAGAATTAGTAATGCAATGTGCTCTTATTTTGAAAAAACATGTGGGTTAGGGGTCAGGACTCGTAAGAAACTCCAAACTGAACAGTTTTCTGTAAAAAAAACTACATCAGCCGCAGAGATTCGAAAAACATGGAGGGCATTTTCTTGTGTCTGTTGTGATAAATGTAGTTCATTGCTTTTACTACGGACCTATTTCAAGCTGTGTGTGTGTGTGTGTACACAGCAGGAGAAGGGAGCAAATGAAAGTCAGAAGAAATTTTACAACTCCAGAACACCGGAGGAGGCATAAATTTTCAAAAGCATGTAATTCAATACCTGTGTACAACACAGGGAGATATTTAGCGCCGACATTTAGAAAGTCATAATTCTCTGATTTGGGATTTTGACAACTTCACAGCAGCTTATCGATGAGGTCATTAGTGATGCATTTAAGAATAACGATGTTGCTCTGAGAGGGAAAATACTGCAGTGTGAGCCTGCAGGGTCGATGTCTCAGAAAAACTGATATCCCCCATGATGTAATTATTTACCTGGTTTTATTGGAAGGCTGGCGGTTTCAGGAGAACATGAACACTGAGTTTAGACTGTAAACATCACACCCTGAATCTTCTGACTTCATGCATTCAAATGTGAATAAAACATAATGTGTGAAAAGTCTAAATCTCTGAGCTGCAGTGCAACAGTAAACACACACTCTCTCTACTTCTGATCTTGTTTGATTGTTTGTTCCAAAAATACCCCCGTCTGCGGAAAGTTGGCCTGTCTTGAAACCTCATTCCTTCGACAGAATGACACGGTGAGTCTGCGCCCAAGGTTCTCCATCTGTCAGACTAAAGGCCCCTGACAGAGTTCACAGGCAGTCAGACGTAAACAGATCGCTGCCGCCGTTGCTCATTGCACAGTTTGCACCGCGGCTCCGGGGAGCCTCGTAGACGGTAATCTAGAAACAATTTCATACATCAGGAAATAATTGAAAACAAGGGCTTTATTTCCATGATTGAAAAAGATGTGTGTCAGGATAACTTTTCAGTCTCTGAGGAGGATACGTTCAACAAACGTGATTAGATATGGTCACTTAGTGCAGCTCCTGAAGGCAGAGACTTTATAATAAGACCAAGGCTGCGATTGATGCAAAATCTTTTCTGAAACACGTTTAATTGATCCTTGAGCCTTGATCTCCTTAAAAAAAAACCAAAAAACCAAAAAAAAGGTCAAGGCCAGATGTGAGGGAGAATTCAGAGGAACTTAATCAAAGAAAACTGTTGTGCAAAGAGAATCTGACTGCATTTAAGCTGGACACGTTATAATGTGGCAGCAGATGTTGCATCGTTTCAACTGTTGCTGCTGCTGCAAGGAATTAGGAACTGGCATTGTCTCCTCTTTTCTTGTTAAGGTTTATCCAGTCAACTCTATGTTAGAGAAGATGAGAAATGAGGCAATGAAGCACCTTTTTTAGTATTTAAAGAACTCGACTCTTATCATGGCTGCTGTGTAGAAACATCCAGGTCATTTCACTCAGTTAGTCTTCAGCTCAACTTTCTTCCTGAGAAGAACGTGATCTGCAGCCAGTGCAACAGTTTGACCTTGGAAAACTAACATAGTTGGTTGAGGTGATGGTCAGATTTAAGGCCCTGAAAGTCCATTTGCTCTTTTAAACATTATGTTCTGCCAAATCTAGAACAGTTTTGGTTAGTTTAAGTTATAAACGTATGTATTTCATGTTTTGTCAGAGCTCCTCTGACCTTCTGAATCAGTCAAATCTAAAAAACCACATATCCACTCATAAATCTGATCTGCTGAGCTTTAGACAAATACTTAACAAACAATACTTTTGGATGCTTAAAATGAAGGAGGGTTTTAAAAAAGGAAATTAAATTTTACGTTCCTCTATCAATATCTGTATTAGATTTCAAAAAACAAAGAAACAAAACAAAACAAACATTAAAACACTTTTATTTGAGTCATTTCTGGAAGTTATTTTCTATTAATGTTAAGGACTTATTGGCTTTTAGCTTTTCACTCTTATGCTTGAGTTACTTTCCATAACTGCAGGTACAGCAGTGTAATGTCATTTAGCAAACAAACACTTCGCCTCCCTCTGACTTATCAATATGAGAACGTATTGATTTTCTTTGTTCAGTATAATCCTGCATTGAATACCTTTGTGCTTTTAACTGCCGACTGGACAAAAGAAGCAATTGAAGATGCCGTTTTTCATTATTTTGTAACAAAAGAAAATCAATACATTAATCATTAAAGGCAACAATCATTACAATGCAGCTCTGCAGACATTACAGGTACAAATGTGATCTGGGAACCGGCTCCTTGACTCTGCCGCTCTGTGCAGCGTGCAAACTGTTTGCTATGCATGTTTGGTACTCAGCAGCATTTTGAAATCTTAATCAGGTGGATTCATTCAGCACCGAAAACCTTTCTGCTCCAGGTAATCAGGAAGTCCCACTGCAGCTCGGTGAAAGTTTACGCAGTGTGCTATTGGACTGAATATTAAAAAGGCAGACATTAATAATAAAGATTAAGAGGATAAAACTAAGACAAGTGAAATATGCATTTACATTAAAAACCATAATGCTCAGTGGGAAACAATAAACAGACCTTAAAACCGCCAACAGAGACTCTTTCTGGGTTAGCAGAACTCTAAAACCGCATAATTTACGTAAATAATTGACAACATGTAGCAAAGAGCAAACGGTTAAACCCAATAAACGTCGGGGCCGATCATCAGACTTTCTTTACTTTCAGTAATTATTCGTGTGACTTTGGTTTTGTCAGCAGGACAACATTTTCTCCCGTCTCCTTTGCTGTAATTATCTAAGAAACACTCCTGTGGGGTTCATGCTTCATCTCATTTGAATTAATCACAGAGGACAGCTTAGTGTCTTCCCTTCTCTCCCAGCCAAGTCCTTCCCTCTTGAAAGGACTCATTACAGAGCAACTCAGTGAAAATACGGTGAAACAACGGAGAGCGAGAACTCACCGTTATAATGAGATGTCAACATGGAAAGTCTATCACACTGCTGCTACAAAAACCTGTAATTTCCTAGTCTTTCTCTACCATACATGAGAACCTATGGAAGCTTAGCATCGAAGGTGTTCAAAGAGCCAGTAATCTTTACATAAAACATAATTAGACGTAAAAGGAACTCGTTTTCCACCTCTGACTACAACAAAATAAAACAAAGACGCCATGCTAGCAGCTCTGTGAGGCTGCATTATAGCACAGCAGTGCTTGGAGCTAAATGCTAATGCTAGCATGGCTAACATGCTGATGATTAGCAGGTATGACTCTCCATGTTCACCCTCTTAGCTCAGCGTCTTTGAGCCATGATGCTAGCAAGGCTAAAAATTAGCAAAAAACCTCCTTAAAAATTAAATGTCAACAGTTATTTTTTCATTATACAGCAGCTACACAACCAATTAACTGGTCTCTGTCCAAAATCACTCCTCTGTGTACTAACTCACTACCTCCTGAATTATAGACATTCAATAGTTTACTAAATTATAGAGATTAAAACACACGAAGCATCATTATTTTCTGTATCACTGTTTACGGCTGTTGTGCTGCACAACTGTAGCCCTCACATATATAATATGTTTCATGTTGCATTCTGGGATTGTTAGCAGGAGTTATGTTGTACATGTCATGGTCACTGTGTTTTCTGCTCCATTGTGGAATTTTTCAAGGCTTTATATAATGGACGGTTCACTCAGATTTGAACTCTCAGATAAATAATGGGCAAGAAATATAAAGTTACATAAAGTAAACAGGGAGTGATGTCTTCTTCTTCTTTATAATCAATATATATGAATGAAAGTAAGTTTGGGGTTTCATGTTTTCATGTAGCTTATAATTTCTCTCTAACAAGTAATTAAAGAAGAACATAACTTACTTCTCACATTTTCAAACACCTCGACTCTGAAACTTAGATGGCTGTTTTCTCTCATTAACTGCAGGATGTGGAGTCAGATTAAAGTATCTCTGATTCAGTTAAGACTGCTTTTATTACATAATACACTTCACAGTGTGTACTTTCTGATGTATAAACGCACTCCTCTGCAGCAGGTACAATAAAGCACAATGTAATTATGTTCTCATTATGTGAAGCCACGGGGACGTGGGCTGATTATACACAGACATTTAGTGTGTTTGATGGAGAATAATTAAACTGTGGTATGTTCTTATTGCAGTACGAAACCCAAAAGGACTTTTTAAAAACTGATTGTAAGTGCCATAGTTTGTTTTGCAAGGTAATTAAATGTTATATGTATTTATTAAATGTGGGCATCTTACTACAAATATTGTGCTTCTGCCTGTTTTTCTCACGAGTAAATTGACATATTTTCAACCTAAAAGGCAGAATAAGTGTTGGCCTTGTACCTTTCTGTCAAAAACACATTTTCAGTTTATTGTGTTGTGACAACACTTTAGTTAAGTTCTGGCTAAATTCATGTACAAAAACCAATTGGTTAGGGTTAGAAAAAGGTTCCTTTTTGGTTCAAAATACCTGGTTTCGTTGGCAAAAACACAGTCGGGAATTGTGCAGACGTCTTGTTAATAAAACTTGTTATTCAAAACGGGAAGTGATCAGATCTCCATCAGTGGTCTGCTGCTTGGCGGCCATGTTGCTCTGCTGTCAAACCACGACTGTGCCCTCCTCCTTAAGTCAGTCAGCTGATAAAGGCCTTCGTAATCTGGCCTACATCACTTTTATATGTCCTGTTTAGTGTTGATTTGATATATGTATGGAAAAGACAAATTGAACATAACTGTGGTTTGCAGAAACGCACAGTGCCAAGTTTAATTCTGCTGACTGGGCTCCTTTTTTCCACCTTAATGAGAATTCTGCCGCCATCAACATCAGCACAGTTTAATGAACCCTGCGTTGCTGCATAAGAAGTCATTTACATTAAGATGACAAAGTTCAAAATCTTTCTGAGACTTTAAAACCCAGAAAACATGCGATGCACCATCAGTAAATTATTAAGTCTACAACTCTCTCCTCCCCTGATTAGTAATAATTTATTTCTACAGGTTTAAGACTGTTTTTTTACTCTTATGTTCTATATTTTTTGCAAAGATTTGTTGGTATTCTCCAGTTTTTTTCTCACTGATGTGGTGCAGAATTAGGGAAGAAGCGGTGGAAATTACTAATGGAACTTCTGATAGTATTTGGGTGCAAATTCGGGAGACTCGCCTCCTGCAGCTTCTCAGCATGGAGGCCCTTCTGGGAAGAAGAAAGCCTGAATCCATCAAAAGAGCAAAATGTTTAATGGTAATGAGATGGATGAGATGCGCGGCAGCATTTGGTATCATTTTATCTTTAAACAGACTCGATGCAAATGAATTGGAAACAGTCAAGTTAAATGATGCATCATGTTTTCTGTTTCATCTGGACAAAATCCTTTGAAACTGATCAGCGACTCTTTGTAAAACAGGAATGAAGGGCACGTGAACTCACCTGCTGTTCAAGTCAACAGGTACATCGCAAGGAATAATGTTAAAAAGTAAAAGCCTGTTCTCTCTTTTCTTTAAGGTGGAAGCTTCTCCAGTTACTCAGAAGTTCATGAGGATGAACAGAGGACCAGAAGTGAAGCTCTGAGTGAAAACCAGGTGCAAAAAAAAAAACTCCTACATGCTACATATACATAAATATTCACTCCTGTAGCCTTGATTATAGAAGAGCAATAGACTCAATCTTGAAACTGGAGATACTTGACCTACTTTGGATGTTTTTTTTGAAGCTGTGCAGCAATAAAACTAAAAGATAATTTAGTGGCATAAACAGTAAACAGAAAAAAAAAAAAATGCCAGCAAACAGTAACAGCTTGTTCTGAACGTCTGCAGTTTGTCCTGAGCTGACATTAGATTCTCATTTCAAGCTATTATTCCCCTCTGGTGCTCGCCTTTGATTTTACATACAAAACTCATTATTATTATGTTTTCACTTTGCATGAAAGGAAACACATCCGACATCCAACCTCATGTAGACAAGACAGATCAGATTAACTAAACTTCTGATATAATATTAAAACTAACTGAAAAGACACTTGACCAAATGTGATTTAAGTGTTTTTTTGGAGCACAGTGCCCTCCGACTAAACAACAGTCAGCAAACAAGCCTGTGATTCAAGCAGACAAAGTGTAGTAAGACAACTTCTTATTAAATACGACCTCAGTGGCGGGACTGTTGTGCTCTCGAATGGACGACTGAGATGGAAGATTCCTCCGCTGTCCTCTGACACACTGTCGAGGCCTTTAGATCCCCGGGGCCCGACTGAAGACATTTAATCATCATTTGGTAATGCGACCGACTCAGAGCTCTGCTTTTGGGGCATATTAGCAATTCTGCAGCAACTATTAATCACAGTCAATTATGGTACATGTCATCATCAACACAGAACTAGCAGATAGTTTTACCAGAGCTGCTCAAGTTGGAATTAATCACCGGCGGACATGTTTAATACGGGACATGTGAGGGAAAAGCCTGACAGCCGTCTGTGTTTGAACAAGGCAGATAAAGGACAGTAGCTGCTTTTAAGACAGTCAGCTTGTCGGTTTTATAATCCAAAGTCACACTTTTATAATAACCTAGCGAGGATGCCATCTGGAGAGCTGGGAGTTTACCCGCTGGGCCGGTCGACCCACGAGCCGGCGATGAGCCAAATGGGAACGAAACAAAAGAGTAGAAACATATTAAAATGTACTTTTTTTAAGGGCTTTTTTATTGTCAAACAGGTTCCGGAGAGAGAGGAGATGGTGGGTTGATCACAAGTAGACCACTGATCCACCTCCTATTCTCTCTTTTTATACTCTGAACTCGTCACAACGTGACACACACTGTTTGTGTTCTCAATAAATCCGGACAACATGGAGGAGCAGCAGGGCACCATCTGCAAAGGTGGGGCTAAAAATAAAAAGAAAGAAAAAAAAAGAAAGTGGCTTGATACAAATGCTTCACAATGATCCATTCATTGTGAAGCACCAGACATCAGTGCAGCTCCTGTTATTTTCCAGCCGCTGTTCTGCCTCGAATCACTGTTGAAAATATCAGACAATACCAACATGGTCCAGTCATGACAAAGACAGCAAAGAGTATAAAAATAACAAAAATATATTTATAATGTAAGATCTTTTGTATAATGTAGAACAATGGAAAATGCTGTAAAATAACTGTAAATTCTGCTGCAATGTGACGTCCACACACACACAAATGATTCATAATGTTGAAGCTCCATCCATGAATAATTTGACTGAACCTGATGGTGATATGTAATGTGAAAGGATCACTTATAGTGATGGACAGCATGAATCTCTGCAGCTTTAATAAGTTGTTTTTAGCCTCGTATCTTATAATTGATTTGCTTTAAAGGCACATTTATTTGATTAGGTCTCATAGCCTTTTTTGATCATGTTTGCCGCTATGTTGAATCAAATGTGTGTGAGCTGCTCAATTAGCAACAAAGCTAGCAACTAGCTCATGAAGAGGAGCATCTAGCACCTGATATTTTTCTTGTAAACTGGTGGAGATCAAACCTGAGCTAACAGTGGACTTAAAAGCATCATGAGACCAGAGATATAATCCTATATGAATGCTAATGTTGCTTCATGTCTGCTTGGTGTGTAAATAGGCAACTGTTTGCTAACACGTTAGCCCTGACAGCTTAAGTTGATGCCTACATTTAACAACAAAGGATTTATTTATCACTTAAAGTATCAAGCTGCTTGTCTGTCAGCTTGTTGTGTAGGTCCTCTGCCCCCTAGTGGCCAAAAATCAACCAACTTTTTTTATTAAAAAATAAACTGTTGTACAAATACTACAACTTAGGTAAGATGTTGCCTTTAACCAGCCACTAAACTGCCAAATACTGCATCTCTGGAGACGGCTGCTTAAAAGGAAAAAATTGAAGATAGCAGCTGTTTTACCTCAGCGTCCCTCGACAGCAGGATACAGAAGGATTCACTGAAATGTTTATTTCTGAATTGCAAATGCTCACAGCATGTCTAAAAATATTAAACTCATTTTTTAAAAGTTTAGATGTGGTGAACTGGATTTGTTTTTTGTGTTTTTTCAATGTGTCTATTTGTAGAAAGTCAAACGTTCGGGGTCGTTCCTTCAGTCCTGGCAGAAAATAAATTTTATTAAAGACCTCAAATGAAGGTCCAATGATGCAAGATGCTGCAAAATATTATGAAATCCCTGTTTAGGAAAAGCCAATCGTCTGTCCCTGCTTTGTTTCTGTACCGTGCACCGGTGCTGCAGACACCATCATGACTCTTTCTGGCTATTATGGCATCTCACTGAAGCCCTTGTCTGCTGCAGCTGTCCACACCTGAACTGATGACTGCGAGCAAAAGCAATGAAACAACACCAGAAAAACCCACAGCACAAACTCAAAAAAACCCAAAAAACAAGCTGTGATGGCTCATTTTTATTCTCAGGAATCCCTGGAATAAGTCTGTTCATTAACAACTATTATGAAACTGAGAAAAATACCAGACTTCTCTCAGTTTTAAAGACTCCTTTGAACTGTACTTTCATTTTTTTTGCTACTCATCTTGCCTTAGTTTTTTGTGGAAATGACGCAGGAGATTACAAGAACTGTCTTTCACGTTTTATTGTCATCATTTTTCCTGCAGCTCACAGGAGGAGTCCTCCAAATGTATGCCACTTCATTCCTCCTAATGGCTCTTTTAGGGACATAATGGCTCTTCTATGAAGATCTGCAGAAACACTGCTGCCGACTGCTGCAGTGTATAATAAACAACTTTCCCGTGTGTGGTCTTGATTATCCACTGTATCCAATGTGCTTAAACTTTCTGCATCATGCATACTTCAACTGAGGGCTTGTTTTTGTTCCCTTTTTTAGGTTTCTCTCCATAATTATAGTACAGCTAGAAATTACCAGTCCCGCAGTTCACTTAAAATACAAAAACAATTGGAACAAAAGTACATTGTGTAAAGATGCATCAGTGTACTCATGTGACAGTTAAGAAGATAGATGACGGAGCCTCTAATTTTCCCTACTGTAAAAAAACTAAAGCCAAAATATTCTTGATATAATGCTGTTGACATCATCTGGGTCCCCAAGCAGAGGTTTCACATATTCAGCTGTCAATCAAGTCATTTCATCTCTGTTTTTAGCATCAAATTGCTAATTTAAGCTAAAATTAACACATGGACATAAACAAGTGTGATAAGAACCATCTAAATGACACAAACAAGCCATAGGGGTAATTTACCAAACATGCAGCGAGACACTAGGGGGCGATCTAGATAGTTTAACTTCAATTTTGAGGAGCTGTCATGTTATCCATCATTTTACAATCACTGTAGGGCAGCAACAGCTCATTTCAAGCACAGAAAAGTGTGCAAGCAAGTGAAAAATCATTGAAAACAGCAGAAGATTTAACAAAACTGAATTGAAACTGTCGGGTTTTGCATTGGTACAATGATTTTTATGCTAAATGCTATATCATCAACATACTCTGTTAACATGCTGATTTTTAGCAGGTTAGAAAATTTCATGGCAAAACATCCAACGGTTGTTTTTGATATTTCAGTCTAAACTAAAAAAGACACCACTATTGATCTGATATGTTAAATCCTTTTAGCAGTATTTAAAACTTTATGGGTATAATATTTACTTGTAAAGGTGAAAATGTTTACAGTGTCTGGCATAAAGGCAGGTGAGAGATAAGGAAACAGTTTGCTAATGAAGCTCTGGCAGGAGAAAAGTCACTATGAGACATTTCAGGCTCAATTTTTTCATTTCTTATTTTAACTTTTAAAAAATCCGAAGCCAAGTCCTTCACTCGCTCACGTCCTTGATCAAAATGTTTTTTTCCTTTTTCTAAAATAAACTGGCACTAAAGTCACGGTCAGCTGAAATACTAAAAATGTTTTCCAGCAAAAAAAGTCTTGAAAAAAAGATCTTTTTTTTTTTTCAAAAAGATCAGGGTCAAGTTTGTCTATTTTAGTAAATAAAATCAAATCCAAACTTTCTCTAACTGCAAACATGAGCTGCTCTATAATTCAAAAACCTGCATCAGGCTTTATCAGACTTCATTAAGTTCCTACACTAACCTTGTGTTAATGCTCCAGAGTGTATGGACTCTGCTAAATAAATCACAGACGGTGAAAGTGCTCGCTTACAGTTAGTAATTGATGAGTCAGTGATAAGCTGGCTTTGTGGGAAGCCAGAGAATAATACACCTCACGATGACAGAAGTTCTGTCCAAACACCAACAGCCATTAGACCTTTTTATGAAGTCCCCTCTCATCGAGGCACTACTTCAAACAGTTGGCGGTATTTGTCTCCGAAACAGCTGCCTCGTCTTCCCCTTTTAGCCGGAAACAGTGAGGTGAGAAACGGAGAACAGCCTGTTCAATTCACCGCCTTATTACCCCAAAACTTCCATTAGCCTTCTGGGCTGCATCCAAAACACTCAATTAGCGAGTGTGCTTTATCTCTCAGCGGCACTGCTGTAAGAAGGCAGAGTGTGTGTGGTGTAATGTCCGTCCCGCTGCAGCAGGACTTCAGTGTGAAGTGGATGTTAAACACAGAAAACTTCAGCTTGTCCCTCAGCCGCTACAGTCCCTGTTATTCAGGAAGGTGAGAGAGGCTGGTTTGAGTATCTCCAGCTCTCACAAGTCAGGCTGACGGGTAATAATTATTAATGAAGAACATCTGCCTGCGAGGGTTTTACCTCTCTGAAGAGGTGTCACTCTTCCTCATTGGAAATTCAATACATTTAACAGACTTTAATTAAAATCCAACACTTGTGCAGCGCGACAACGTAGCAACAAATCAAATGTCCACATCAACGAGGGACGTAAACAGAGGCCGCTGACCTGAAACATGAGCAGAGAGCATGTAATCACTACCTCATCTCCAATAACAGCAAATCGGTTGTTGTTAAACTCGAGTTTTCAGTCCATGAAGAGCGAATCTCTCAAGAACATGACAAGAAGAAGTGTCATGGTTTCAAACTGGTCCAGTGTTTGACGTGTAATCACCTCAATCATGCTGATGTTGTATTTCCTGGCTGTTTTTCATAGTGACGGGTCATTTTTTAAGTGAATCTTTGGCTCTCCTTCGTCTTTCTGCCGTTCGCCGCTGCCAGAAAGTCGCCATGTGATGAATTTTCAGCTGGCAAGCAAACTGCTGAGATCTTAATCCGCCATGCGTCCTTGCCCTTTCCTTTGTGTTTTGTTCCTGTACATCAGCCTGAAGACATTATGTCAACGGAAATGGAGGACAAAAGAACCTGAACTGATGCTTTTGAAGATCCAAATAATAACAAGTCAACGAGTGCAGCGTCGACTCTGTCCTTGATCACTGACAAAGCAGACAGAAGAGCATGAGATGGACTCAAGCTGTGAATATATGGACTGTTTGCTGATGTTTGTTTAGAGACAGTAGGAGGTTTTTTTCAGCTGGTCAACCGTACACATGCTATATAATCATGATAAGAAATTGAGAAATTTCTTATAAAGACTCTCAAAAGTTCAGTGTGTAGGATTTAAAAGCATCGGGTGGTAAAATTGCAGATTGCAACCAAATGAATATCTCTTTGTAGGACAGCTGCTTCTGTGGATAAAAAAGGCTAATTTTAAGCTAATCAAATAAAATTCTTACTTGGAAAAACAGAAAAAACACATTTTATTTCTGTCAGATTCTGCCAAAGAACTTAATGCAGTTTTTTTAGGCAGAGTTGTTGCAAATAAAGTCAATGCAAAGACACAAGTGGATGCTGATATGTTTGCATGGGGATGCAAATTTAGGTAAATGTGCATTAAAAATGTTTCCATTTGAGGAAAAAAATTCAAAGGGAAACTGTTTGCTAGCTGATGTGAGCTTAAGTTAATGTCTGCTAGATGTTGCTTTAATTCATAAGCAATAAACACAAAACACTCCAGTTGTAACTAAACCGTTGTAAGTAATTAAATATAGTCACAGAGATGCTCTTGAAACCACAGTTTTGGGTCTCCTACAAGTCTAAAAACTTCAGAATAATCCATTTTTTATTTGCATGAACCACAACGGCTCTTAACTTTGAAATACAAAAGTGTCACAAACTCCAGACTGCAAACTGAGAATAATATCAAAAGGAGATAAATGAGAGTGATTAAGCCCAGAAAAGTGTGATTTTATTTACATCTTCCTTTTTGAAATAATGCTCCAGTGATCCGTCAAGCAGCTCTTTAATCGATATTCTAATCTCTGCAGCTCTGAGCTGCTGTGAGTGAGCAGGATCCTGTGGCAGGTACCGAGGGACGTTAAACCATTATACAATAATGAATCCAGCCTCGTGTAATTACTGCAGCATGAACTGCAACAGCCCACAACGATCTCCAGCATGTGTCTTTTGTGTGAAAGGAAGAGGTGTGTGCGCTGTTTGTCTGGAGGATTGTGAGGAAGGTTGTTTGTGTCAGCATGCCCCCGCCGTCCTCCTGAAGGTGCAGGGAGACAGATAAGGAATGCGGCCGCACCCCCGTTCCAGTGACTGAATGAAGCAGCCTCGTCTTTAAAAAACCAAGTCAACTATTTATTTTTATTTTTTAAAAAACCGTCTCTGAATCTCCAGGATGGACAGAGATGAGGAAGAGGATGACACTGCAGACCTCTGAGAGGACGGAGAAAGTGAAGCGAAGAGGACAAAGATGACAGCGGGAACCTTTCCAGTGCTTTCAGACGCTGGTCTGCTTTGACATGTCCATTAGAGAGACACTGAAAAGGACACTAGAGCGACGTTATCAGCAGCTGAAGTGGTCAAATGGTTTAAAATGCATTCATTAGTTTAACTTATGCAAGCTGTTACTTAAAACTGCGTCGTCCTGTCTCCTGATTGGAAGCCATTGTCTATCAGCTTTTATCAAGTTAAGACAAAATAAGTCTGACTGACTCATTTTTCTCCCCTTTTTTTTTTTTTTCTCTTTTCTATCACCCATGCTGAGAAGTGGGTCAGACTCGTTTGGCATCAGGAAAAAGATGATGCATGGCGAAGTATTTTAACTCTAATATAATGAAAAACGAGAATAGAACGGATGGTCTCGAGATGAAATGTAACACCTCCCTGTGAATCTCCTCGGCCGGCGCGAGTGTGAAGCTAACCCATTATCTCATATTCACAAAGTGAGTGTGGGATAATGGAGCGGAGACGATGGGAAAGGTAGTCTGAGTCACGGCTTTAAAAATGGGCGACATTAATGAAAATCTTGTTCAAATGTAGGTCGTTAACAAAGAATATGAGGGATAAGCTTTTAAAAAATGGTTTATGATGAGAAAAATGCTTGTTTGTGGATGGAAAATTGATGCATATGGACAGAAAGTAAGCAGAACTGGATGCTTACGTGCAGCCAAACCTCATATTCAGATCAGTGTTCAATAAGCAATCACTTCCTGGAATCAGAGAGAAAAAAAAACATCCCGTGCTGTGCAATTTTCTGTACCCTTTCAGAGCTGTGCACAACTCCTGCAGCTTTGCATCCAGAGAGGGACTCCTCAATTTGTGAGCCCACTCAGGCCTGAAGAAGGAGCACTCTTCCTCTCTGCCTATGCACTGTCAAATAAACGATGACTCATTTTTCAAGCTGGTTATTGTCAGCCAAGGAAAATATACAGCGAGCGATGCCTGCAGGTTTAAAGTGCACTGCCTGGGATAAACATCAACATACCGGATTCCTCATAAAAACTCCAGGCAACAATCATATACCTATAGGATGAAATGGAAGGTAGACGTATTGACGATTTGGTCCATGAAGCTTAAAGTTTTTTGTCCTGGTTCATTTGGTTCAGCAAATGCGGTTTAATGCATCTGCAAACACTCCTTGAGCAGCTGCTTTGTCAACTCAATACCTGCTGCAGAACTGATGTATGTTCAAATAAACAACATTAAACATCCTTCTATAAAGAATTTGGTGGATTGAAACCAGGATCTGACTTCACTCTGCTCACAGTGGTGAAGCAAAGCAAAGGTTGTTGTTTACTGCAGCGGTGGAGGTGTGCAGCTAACTGTGGCTGCTCCTTCTTGTCCCATTACTCAGCAGGATTTGTCAAAAAAATGCAAAAATTTTAGCCTTTTCCTGTTATGACTTTCTGTCCGTGCAAACCGCAGTGACATATACGCTGCGTTTCATGTGACTGCGTCACAATAAAATCCTCACTGTGTTTTTCATCTCAACCTCCAGAAGAAATGCTGGCTTTGTAATGTTCTGCAAACCACTGATGTGTTAAAACATTTTGTTTCTTTATAGTTTCTTTATGTTTCTTTATATATCAAGTTTTGACAATTATTTTATTAAGAAGGCATATTAATTATATAGGGTTAGGAGGAGATGAGGTTTGGCATCATCCTGTTTTTTTTTTTTTTAAAATGTAAATGTGCTGGAAAATGTCCTGAAATTTTGTTTAAAACGCTTAAATTTGTGGCCACAATTACGGCTTGGAAATTTCCCTAAGTTAACTTAACAATACCTGGCATCATCGTCTGAAACAGTTGGAGAATATTTTAAAATCTTGCTATAAAATCCCAGATATGTCGCTAAAAACAGGGCAGTAAAATGTCCAGATGTTTCTGAGAAATATCTACATTTGTCGCGGCAAACACAGCTTGAAAATGTCCCGTCAGTTGAGATGGGAAATGAACAGATGTCGCGAAGTTGTCTGGAACGGTGGTCAGCTGTTTGGCAGTCTTTTTGCCAAGCTGTCACAACATCATTTACTCCTCCTGATGACAAAGTCAGCTCGTATATATGTATTTACACCATAATGCTCTGAGATTTTAAGAAACGAACAATGCTAATATTTTATTTTCAGACAGATTCTGCAAGTTACAATCACAACTGCTGCTTACAGGAACAAACGCAAACTACAACTAGAACCTGTGAGGTTTGGTTTAATGTAAAGCTGAAGGATTGTAACTTTAACAGCCTCTGTTAGAGACACAGTTAGCTTCAGGAATGGAGGGCCCCATTGTTAGAGGCCTGCACTGTATTACATTACAGCATTTATTTGCCCGGCGGCCGCTCTCTGACCTGCAGGCCAGCCGCTGTGCCGACAGACGAACGACTTTCCTCCCTGTCACACCTGGTCACAATATGTCAGCTCGGCGCCTATAGATCCTACACGCCACACATGAAGGAAAACAGAGAGGGAAGGTTTGTCCTCATGGGAAATGAGCAAACACCCAGATCATTAACCGCCCAGATCTGCCGTCGGCGATTGCCTCTCCTCGCTCGGACAAAGCCATGAAATACAAGCGCATCAGATGAGCTGCGAGATAACGGTGACCTCCGAGACAAAAGACTTATTTTTTCCACCTCGAGAGAATGAAATTATGAACACAGTGATGAACGTTGCTCCTTAACAGCCTCCTCTATTATCTATTAATTACCAAACGAGTGGGGTGTGAAATTGCCCTCACAGACGGCTCCGCGTGGCCACTTTACTTCAAAAACGATCTTGTTTATCATTCAGATGTTGAGCCAATTGTTCAAAATTGATTTTTAATTCAAACTATTTAAATGCTTTGGTACCAAACAGGTTTCAAAAGCTGGATGTGAAACAGCTGCTTCCTTATTTTATCTTGTTTCAGATCTCTGCTGTGACATTAGAGGAGGTGTGTTTAATTTTTTTTTTATTAACCTATCATTACCGAATTATTTGTCATTATGAGCATTACCGTAATTACCATAAATCAACCAGACAGCTGCAGAGATGACTGGCAGCTTCTCCTCTGCGATACATATCGACTGTTTGCATTCATATTTTTGCAGTCACCTGATTTTTAAACAAAACTGGTGTTGTGCAGGAATTAAACTGGGTCATTTACAACTAAACACTTCTCTGGTATCTAATCTAAAGTGAAGCTGTAAAGGAACAGAGTTTCTGCATCTTTCTGCTCCCACAAACATAAAAAAAATATAGTGTCACATTGACCTTGAATGCTTTCAGTGTGAAGCAGCAGTGGGAGGAAATGTTCAGTTTGCATTAGCAGCCACTAAATTCAGCTCTGACATGCTGTGAAAAGACTGAACAGTAAATAATCTGATGGCTGCTATCATCGAGATAAAATTTAAAAAAAATGACAGCCATGTGCTGCATCGTTTTCAGTGAATCTGTTTTACGTGTGTGTGTGTGTGTGAAGGCAAATTAAATCCAGCATGGGGAAAAAAAGTTGATATAATCGATGTCAATTGATTCTGGCAGCACCTCAGTTCTCACTGAGTGAAGGCGTACTTTTCACGCTTTCACAGTTTCAGCTTTATTTACTCACTAAAATCTCATTTTTACTGTCCTGCTGCCAAAACTCAGATGAGTAAAGAGAGCAGAAAATAATTTTGTATGCTCTTCTTATAAATTATACACTTTATTTAGCATTTGGCTTTTCCGAGCAGCTCTGAGTGCTTTTGAACTTTGTTTGCACCACGTTTCGCCTCTAAGGATACCTGCAGCCCACCGTCCTGCGCTCTGATTGGTGGAGGCTGCAAGCAGCTCTGAAGGTAGACGGATAAACTGAGACGTCTTCTGCACGAGTTTCCACCTCTTTTCAATAAATAGCAAACACCATATTTATCTATCATCTTTTCTATCAGTGTAAACTTAATGCAATCATAAGTAGAGTTAGTGCATTAAAATAACATCCTTAAATATTTATTAGACTACCATTAATTTGCACAGCATAACAACCAATTTCATAATACTATGTTATTTGCTAGATTGCTGCATCCAAATAAATTAGATTTCTTTGGGAATGGCTCCTAGTTTCATAATTTTAAGTAAAAAAGTTAAGTAATAAAAAGAAAAATCACATTTAGTGATGCTGAAATTGTTTTGTTGACAACTGAAGCAACAAAACTCCAGAACATTTTTACTCCAACGGTGACAAAAACTCTAATATTGGCAGCTTTTTACTGGAAAAACTGAGCAGCTGTTTAGTTTGAAAAGGAAAAAGCTCAGACAAAGGGGAAGCTGGCGGTGGACGTATGAACGTATCATTGCTTCAGCTGATGTCTCCCTGAAATCCCGGGGTAATTGCGGCCTAATGCACACTTGTGAACGTCTGTCTCAAAAGAGTGTAACCACCAGGGTGCATTAACAGGCCGCTGAAAGTTCCCTCGTTCTTTAAAGCCAGAAAAAGGCTCGATCGTGTCCTTTTATTTTTAGCTCCTACACACATTTTCCCTCATCATGCTGTTGTTTTTTTGTTCTTGAGGCACCACAGCGTCGTTCTCCCTGTGCTTATATCAGGCATTCTTAGTTGGGAGTCATTGAAAATTATTTTGAAAAACCTTCATCTCATTTTCTCTCACACAATTTTGTTTATTTCCCGAAATATACACTGATACAAGAACATACTTTTAAATAAAACAACCAGACTACATCTGTGTGAGCTGTAATAACCACTGGAACATATTTATCTGCAGTGCTTTTGTTGGAAAATTGACGTTATTGTCATTATTATTATTATTGTCAATGTTTCATATTAGCTGTACTGATTGCAGCAGACTCGAGGAGGAAAACATATAACTTTTTGTACTGGATCCACTTACTGCATTTTACTTGTACTTTGATAATCATTCTGTTCAATTAGTGACTTGATCTTGTCTTTCTTTCTCATCTGTCATTTTATTGTTGTTATTTCTGCTACGTTAGAGCATGTAAATGTAATGTGCATGAATAAAGGTTAAACATATGCTGCTTTTTATTAAAAAAAAATAAAAACTCATTTTTACCTTCTTCCCTTTTGGAGAAATCTTCTCCTAAAGCATACTTTATATCATAACATCATAACATTTGTTCCCTGTATGTGGTACCTGAGCCCATTCATTCCTGATGAATACACACCTGTTTTTTTTTAAAAAAAGGACAAAAACATGAAGTTTTAACACTTAAAAAAGAGTAAATACTGTTTCAAAACAGCTGGGCACTGTAGTTCTTAACTAAAGTCACTCAAACAGAAGTAAGAAGTGTCTAATACAGGTATGAGGAACCCTAATTTTTTGTAAATTCTGGTGCCCCCTGTGGACAGAAGCGGTATGAGCATCACTAACATCGTGATTAGCTGCAAGGAAAAGACTGCTGCTGCTAAAAGCACCATGAGTGCTGGTGTTTACATCCTGGACCACCAGGACGAGGAGGAGGAGCCAGTGATGAACGCCGGTGAAGAGGAGCACTTGGACCATGATGCACTTGTTTTTGACGAACAAATCAAAGTCTGTAGTTACACAAAAGTGCAAAAGCTCCAGAAAATCTGCTCCTTCAGGCAGAGGCTTACAGCAACACTCTCATTATAGTCATCATGCATTTGATGAGCAGATTCATGCTAATGTTATAGTGATCAATCTGTTCGCACAGCACATCACAAAGAAGAAATCATGCAACAGAAAAATAACTCAAATCCACTGAAAGACTGCGAACATGTGGCATCAACCGTGCCACACGTAACCCTCTGGCGGCGTTTGATTGGTCGGCCCTGGAGGTGAACACTCGGTGAATTAAACAGGAATAAAACAGCAGCATTTTTCCGCCTTCTGATCCAAAGTGAGTGACATTCTGCTCATGCATGCTAATCATGCTAATCACTGTTTCCATCTGCTCCAGCCCACTATATGTGTCCTTTAACATAACAAACAGCAGACAGACTAAGTGCGCAGCGAGTGGGTGAACAAAAAACTAAAAGCGCATTTAGCTTCTGAAGAACCGGATGTTTACCTCAGGAGTTGTTGCAGACCAAACCAAGAGCTAAAAGGAGTGTGCATGCGCTCCCAAGTGGCCAAAATAATCAGTTATTGCAGGTTGTTAGAGGATAACCACCACACTCACCAGAGGGGGAAGCATTTTTTCCTGAATTTTCCACTGATTAGATTCTGTACGTGGAGCTCTTTTCTTCTGTCTTTGCAGCCCCGGTGGCTGTCACTTCTCATGCTAAACTGAGCAGCTCCTATTTACTCCAAACACACCGTAGATTTAATTGCTGTAAATCTTCTCTTGTGCACGTTTGTTTTGTCCCTGGCTCGGTTTGGACCGTGCAGATGTTAAGACGGCACGCTTCACGAACTGATTACAGGCTGGATGACGGTGCTGTGACACAGCAACCGGTGACGGCGTTTAATCAATGATGCATCGTGAGCGACTGGTGTGTGATGCGCTTTGGGGTCGAAACAAACATTCATCCAGGACAAACACAGTCACACACACACACACAGATAAGAGTGCAGATGTCCAGGGGCGACAGGATGATCTAATATGTGACTGTGGAGAGAGGACAGAGGGTGGAGGATGGTGGGTGTTGGGAGTTAAAGGTGGAGATTTCCCTTTCAAGCTGAGGTTAAAAGTCTCCGAGGCGACGACCTTGGATTTAAAGGTCCGCGGGCCGGACTCATAAACAGGTGTTAGAACAGCTGTAATAGAACAGTTCCTGGCTGCAGCGTGTCAGAGGGTGAGAAGGGGGGTGAGGAGGTGGAGAGACGGATGAGGTGACGGAGGAGAAGCAGTGGGTTTGGCCTCAGACCACCATGACAGCCCACAGGGGACGGAGGAGTGTGCATTCCTTCACACTAATGGGACTATTTGGCAAACAGCTATGGAAATAAGTCCTTGAGCGGTTCATTTTTAATGTGCATAACAATTACTGCTGCATAACAATATGCACGGCGGCGAGGTGTTCATCAAACATTAGCCTCTGAGAGCTAATAACCAATAAAGAAGTATAACTTTGATAATTAATATCATTAAATTTGACAGTTTTAATGCTGTTTTATGAACTTAATCTTCAGCAGGTTAAGAAAGGGTTTAAAAACAGCATCTGAGTAGATTATTATGGGTTACCTGAGTCTATATTCACAGTAGATATTGTGATTAAAAATGTGCTGAGTTGTGAGTTTTGTTAGCAGCTTCTCGTTTTGAAGGAAGGCAGGTTTTATCTCAGGATTTAGGACACATGGAACGACTGGCAGATATTTAATCTGATAAGAAAACAGCTCAGCAAACACAAAGAATCCATCTAATCCTGTTTCCAGGTGATCGTATTGTGAGCGTATGGGCTTTTTTAAAAAAAATTGAATAAAAACGAGCATCTGCATTCAAGTTTTTTGCATGTGTCAGCACTGGAGAGAGGTCAGGCTGCACCCTTTGACATGCTGCTGTTCTGGCTTGTTTGTATTTGTAAAACCAACACTGAGCAAAAGATGCAGCGATGATCCTGTTGTTAATCCTGTTGTTAAATAGTTAGAATCTTCGCTCTGTGTATCGTAAAGTGATCAAAGTGTACTCACTCAGCTCTGCGATGCTGCCCACCCGGGTTGCGAGCAGCGACTGTTCCAGCGTGCGAAGCTCGGCCTGCGTGTATCCCTGACACTCGCCGCCCCTCCCTGAGCGCTGCTGGTCGCGGTGCAGGTTCAGACTCTCCGGCAGGCTCAGCGCACCTGAAGGCAGCACAGAGGGCAGAGGCAACAGGTCAAAAACAGAAGAATTTAGGTGAAAAATAGCAAATGTTGCTGATGTAAAATTAATTTGTGACTAAACAAGGTTGTGCAAACTGTAAAAAAAACGAACAGAGAAGCAGGAAAACACACTTTAATAAGCTTGAGTTAAAGGTTCAATATGCATATAACCTTTAAAATATTCAAAATAAGGTCAGTGGATGAAAATACCGAACTTTCATTTTGAATGCAGCAGCTGGAGAGCAAACATTTGTTTAAATGATGAAACTGGGACTGCAGGTTAATGTCAGACTGTGGATCACTTCTTAGTTTTATGGCGAAAGATCACATCTGGTGTCATGAATATAAAGTTTCACTGAATGAGATGCTAATCTTTTTTATTTGGTTCTTTTACATAAACGGTTTCTTTTTAAATTGAACTCACACGATTTGCAGCGTCGCTCATTGTCTCAGAGGGAAATTGTCTCTGTGGTGAAGTTTAAACCCTCTCGTAGTTTCACATCACTCTCACTTTGGCTTTGTGCCGACTTCTAGTTCATAGCCTGAACTCTAATTGAACCAATTAGGCTGCGAGCCACATTTGTTCACTTCAAAGCCGTAAATTCGAAGCACATCCTCGAACATAAACAGTGCCCGTAGATGTGCGCGAGTGTTTTCCTTCTGCATTTTGGTTGTGATCGCAGGTGTGCTCTGCGGTTTTTGCAAACAAGGTGAAGCAGATAATGTTGGCTCAAGAGGATAAATCCATTTAGGCGCTGCTGCCGGGCTTTGAATGGCTGCAGAGAATGCCATGTGACAGATGGGATATTGAGTTTTTTGCTTTTTTTTGCCACAGGAGAATGGAAAGCAACACCCTGCAGAGTGCTAATCCTAATGACACGGCGCGGGGGAAATATTCTCGACAAACTGTAATTACAAACATGGTGAAAATCGTCCGTGTTTGATGCCAGGACATAAAGACAAAAGACCCATGCAGCAGACACAGAGCCGAGACTCCGGAGTCTCATTCCGGAGGAGTTTTCCCTCTGTGGAAACCAGAGGCTCAAGATTCCTCCCACCATATCCTCTTCCCACAGCGTCCAGCCCAGTGATTCCAGTATTCCCCAGTCAGTCCCGCTCCCTTCTCCTTCCCACAGCCTTTCTGGGGAGGTCAGCTTTATTTGGAGTCTCCAATAATGATTAAAACAGCTTTTTTTTTTTTTTGTCTATCACTGTTTAACCACTGACCAGTATTGATGGAGCAGCTGTGATTAGGGTGCGTCTCAAACAAGAATCCTTAATGTTTTTGTTTTGCAGCACTGAAGCGTTTCCTTTATTACAAAGAGAGGAAAGATAAACCTGCGAGCAAAGTTTGGGTGATTTGCAGGAAGGTGAAAGCCAAAAGTTTTAAAGGCTGTCTAACCATCATTTCAACAGCCGTTAAATGACTCATTCATCAAGGTGGAGTTCGGAGTTATATCATATGCAAATAAAGTAAATTAAACACTGTTGAGCGACTTGATTGATCGGCCACATCTGATGTTTTCTTCACATTAGTCGACCACATGAAAAAAAGTCAAGATTCAAAGATTAAAAAATCAATCAGTCAAAGGCAGATCTTCTTAAAAAATACCTCCCTTCGTCTGTCTGCACTCCTGCGTCTGTGTTTGATTCCATAAACCAGTTTCCTGGAGGAAAACCATGATCATCGAGGGGGGAAACGACTTCAAACAACTTTGGTGGATTTCAAAAACACGCTTCATGCAGCATCTGGCCAGGTGAGCCGAGGTGAGAAAGTAGGCATCAACTCGAGCTTTCTTTTTTCCACCCTGCACCCACTACTTTCATCACTTTTGGTATGTAGATCCCAGTGCAACATAACGAAGGCCTGCGAGAGGAGACGGAGACGAAAGACAGATATCTTGAAGGGAGATCAGAGAGGCAGCGGGATGCAGAGGAGGAGGAGGCTGCGATGACTGAACACTTCGCCTTTAAACACGCTGGATGAACTCGTTTGTCTCAAGTGTATCAAACTAAAGTGTGTGTTGGGTTTGAAATGACCTCCCCTGAATGCACAGTGCTGCGTTTCTGCCACTAGAGGTCTCCAGTTAAAAACAAGGAGGACAAAAGAAGTATTTTTATGATGTCGTGAAGTAGCGTGGGATCATGGGAGTTCATTGTTTATAATACAGCTGCCTTATGCATCTGTAAACGACACTAAAGTTATAAATTGAAGTTTTTGGCTTGAAAAAATCAAAACAATGAGCTAAAAGATGTTAAAAGACTGAGGAGAACTCTAAAACTGTATTAACATTTCCATGTATTCAAGTCTTGAACATGTAAAATGATAAAAAACACAAGTTCTAGCAACTTTATAATACTATCTCCAAGTGGAAAGAGGTCTGGTAAACTCTTTGTAGGAGTTTTATGAGGCTAAATTTAAACTAATTCATGTTTTTCTTCCAAAAGGTCAAGATCAAGAAGGACTGAGGCAGTTTTTTATTATTATAAAAAACTCTGGTGAGACTGGAAAGTAAACATCAGTGTTGCCCCCGCTGCAAAATGCTCAGCACTGCAAATGTCAAAGGAAAGACGTGAAGTTAAAACTCTAAAAGAGAAGACGCCTGGTGGTAAATAGAAAAAAAAAAAACAGGAAATCCTCAAACTGAGGGTGAAGAAGAAGCTGCCAGTCCATCTGACGTCCGTCTCCTGTCCCCGAGTGAAGCGCAGAAAATCTTTTGGACCTCCTCTAATCACCGAAACCATATTGAGATTCATGGCTTCCTCTTGCTTGTGTGTTTGTTGGTGGGAAGCAGGTTTGAATTATTCACAGCTCTTCCTGTAATCAAGCCTTTCCCATCTTTGCCTTTGCTCCAAACAACTTTTATTTTTTTCCAGTTATTCCCCCCCCCCCCCCCAACTGCCCTAACTATTCTTTTAATATAATCCTGGGTTGCCAGGGAGGCCTTCACTGAATTATTCATCCTGTCAGATCAAGACATATAAACAAGTCTCTCTCTCTCTCACTCTCACTTTTTCCCCAACTCCCACTTCCTCTACATGTTATCTCTCACCAACACTCAGCTTCTCTGGATAGGAAAAAAAATATTTGATCCTAGGTGCTGTTTGTGTAATAAACATCAGAGGTGAGAAAGACGGCGGTCTGGCCCCGTGGAGAGGAGGGAAGAAAAGGAGGAGGCGGCGACGGAGGGCAGAGGGGATGCTGACACAAACGTCTGATTAAAAAATGACAAGCAACATGAGACCGAAGCCGCACAGGCCTGTTTTATAACCTCATTTCTTTTTCCTCGCGACACTTTCAACCACATTTCTCTGCGACCTCGAGGCAAACGGATGAGCTCAGCGGTCTATATTCTTATACTTGAGAAACAGTCTAATCCCAGATAAACAGATATGACCTGCATTTTTCTATTCGCTCCCCTTCACATCTACCGCTGTCGGGCGGATGATGATGATGGAGACTGGGTCACGGGGACGAGACTACTTTAAAGCTCAAAGCAGTGTGCGAACTCCCCCGAGTCGACTCCGCAGAAATACTGCTGCTCACGCAAGTCGCCATAAATAATGTAGAGAATATCGAGCTGTACGGGGCATACGCACACACAACAACAGCTGTCTGTATGGGAATAGATCATTGGAGAAAAAAAAAAAGGTTTGAAAAATTAATTTTGCACAGGAGCGAGGGGAGCGAGCGCACAGCGAAGAACAAAATAATCACATGGCCGAGAACAAAGACATTAATAAAACTCCCACAGCTTGAAACTGTGGAGCTAAAAGGCTTCACTTTGATATTATCCAGCTACAAGACCTGCAGCTGCCGCTGTGTTAATGAAGAGACGTCTCAATAAAGTTTTTGATGTTCACACGAGCCTTATGAGCACAAATATGCCTTTTTTTGTACTGTTTTACAGCCATAAAAGGGTGTACAGTTACATCCTGTTAGTTAAAAAAAGGACCTCGAGCTCTCGGTAACTTTTGACTTTGTCTTTCAAAATGCAGAGTTTTTTGCTGTCTTGCCTTTGCCGAAGTTTAAAGGGATCAAAAAAAGCCAAAATAAAGGAAGCTTTTGTGGCTTATTATCTGTGTTTCATCATCCACTTTAATGTTAACCTCTCCACACAGGAAGAATTATTATTAGACGGTTAAAAGATGAGAGTTGACACCACCAACGTCTTTTAAATGAACTGTGTGAACTTATTGTTCTCATTAGTGACATAATTATGCTAATGAGCTTGCTAACTGACCATTAGCAGACAGTGAGAGCTTTTGTTTACCCTCTCGCACCGCCTCCTCACTGAGTTCAGTGCTGTTCAATCCTGGGAATAAAGGAGGAGAGGAGAGGAATCAGCCAAGCAAAGAGAAAATAGAAGGTTTGACAGCTTTTTAATAGACTGTCACTGAACCAACGAGCCTGTAAAAACCAAATAACTTTACAGACACTCAGATTATTGCTTAAACTGGAGGTCAGATGCTCACTGCTGCAGCTTAATGGGACCAGTTGCTGACTCTGAACAATTAAAGTAGCAAGCAAAGAAAACTATTAGAAGAAAGGAGGTCAAAACTTTATGAAAACATTTTTCCAATCACAGCGTCACCACAGTTACTTTTGTTTTTAGTGATACCTGCTGCTTTTTTAGTATTTTTAGCAACAGCTGCAACTAAGTTTGACGACTTTTATTAAATATTACTCGCCAGTATTTAGCAGGAGGCTAAGCTAACGCAACCAGTGTGTGTACAACATAGTTTGTGGTCAATCTGAGGGTCAGTTTGTACAGTTTGCAGCCTGTCATGCTTCTGTTTTGCTTCGTGCACGGCTAAAAAACTTAGGTCTACTCAGATTTTTCTTGACTAGAAACTTAAAATCATTGATTTTTAGTGTGAAGCCCTGCTATCTAAAAGGGTTTAAGGCAACAGAGAAGCATCATCCTGCAGCCAAAATGAAAACCAGACAATCATCTTAAAATAAACACGTCCACAGAGGGAGATGAATTTAAAGTCCTTCAGGTGCCAAACAGACATTTTTTCCAAACTTCAGACGTCGTGCACATAAATTTCACAGGTGAATACAATGTGGTTTTTTTTTTTTATCGAAGCTTTCAAAGCTGCTGCTTTGTTGCCGCACCTTGACATTTTGAATTTGAGACATTTTTTCTGCACCAAACGGTTGTTACCAGACACCACAGGATGAAAAAAAAAAACATTTCTAAATGTATAAATTGCTCAAGAAAAAGAAATAGTCTTGTTATGGATATTAGGTTTTTCTCACTGGGCCAAAGGCATTGCATCATGTCTCCCTGCACCTCTGCTGCCAAATGTGCTGTAATATGAAACAAAATGCTCAAACTTGGCTTATATTTATGTAACCTCTTCAAATCTTCTTCTATTGTAAAATAAGTTCATAATTGACATGACTTGTGCACATGGGCAGGGCTGCAACTTCCATTTACTTTTATCATATATATATCTGCATATTATTTTTTCCATGAATCCTTTGATCTGAAAATTGTAAGGAAATTATGAAAAAGGTGAATCATAAACTTCCTAAAAGCCAAAAAGATGTCTTAGATTTGCTCGTTTGTGCCACCAGCAGTTAAAAATCTACAATTACATCAGAAAAATTAAGAAAGTCCTCCTAAATGAGAAACAGGAAACAGTGAATGTTTAAGCTCTTTTTGTTTGAAAGACATTTCTAATTAATTTTCTCTCATTTGACTAATTGATTAATTGTTTTAGCTCTCCTTATGGCTCTGAGCTGTTACCCCTGTGGTTCAACATGTACAACACAAGCAAGTGTGAGTGTGTGTGTGTGCGAGTGTGTAAAAATTAATTGCTCATTATCCAGACTTTCCTGTCTCTTGCATAATAAAGACACCATTTCCAAAAGGTCTTTTCAGGAGAGAGATGTGAGACGAGAGCGTCTGGACTGTTTGAGATCAAGCCCAGGGCCTGATGGGATTCATGGCCGATGCCATCTCTTTACATGATGGACAGCCAATCTTTTCTGAACGGCTCCACCACTCAAGAGCAAAGAAAAGCTCAATTCCTTAATGCCCGACCTTTGAACGGTCTCCTCGAGAGAAATCACTGCAAAAAAAAAAAAAAAAAAAAAAAAAAAACACTTTGTAGAAAATGACCAATAAGGTGAAGTGTCACAAGGATGACTGGATGACATTTTGATCCTCGATAAGCCACGTGCTCAAACATCTGCACCTGAGCAGGACGAGTCAAGGTCAATTAGGCGACTCTGAAGCTGTGAACCATCACCTGCAGGATGTGCAGGTGCAGCAGCTGCAGCGGCGGCAGCGGCGGCGTTTCTCGCCATCCCACCGTCCACACACACACACACACGGCTCACCTCCCCTTTTTTTTTTCCTGCAGGAATGTCCAATCGATTTGCTGTAGTGAGAAAGTGGCGCTCTCTCCTTGTCAGTGAGAAAAACTCCGCTGGAATATTAACAGGTAGTTGCCATGGCAACAGGCGGCTGCTGCCTAACAGTGTGGTGATTGCCTGAGCTGCAAAAAAAGAAGCTTTTTTTTTTCTTTTTTGTAGTGTAAGGAAGCACATACACAGTAAAAAAAAAAAAAAAGAGGAAAACTCCCAAAAGCCCGGAGCCACGTCCACATGGATGACCAGCTAACAAAAAGCATCTCATCACAGGAGGATGATTCAGTTGGGTAATTGCTGCATCTAGAATACCAGAGAGACATTTATTCTTTCATCAATAATGAATGAAAGTACTTTCGGGACCGCATTAGGAGCGGAATGGCCAAAATGATTAAATGGCCGACCCAACTGGCTAACTGCAAATGTCAAGCCGTAGATCCATGACCTCGCTGCTGGTAGACGCCCACAGCGGCGAAGAGAGAGAGCAGGGGGGCAAAAAAAAAAGGCTTTGAGTGGTCACTGAACAAAACTAGATTCAATACAGTCCCACGATGCATTCAAGGGCTGTGGAGTGAGGGTGTAATTAGTTATAAATTTTTAAAATGTGGTCGAAGCTCTGAGGCTTTTATAAATAATAACGAAGCCTGAGGTTTGTTGAAGCTGATTTACTCTCACAAACACAAACATATTCTCATATTAAAGGAGGGTTAAAATAGTTGAGTGTCATGTTTTGGATTCTTTTGGACGTTTTAAAAGAGAAGAAAAACTAGCTGGGTTCATCATGCTGAACTGAAAGAAACTGAATGTTTAATCTGTGACAGACTGAATAATATTTGTGGCTGCCTGCTGTCAGTTAAATGTAACTTGTCCACATCAAATTGGCTGAAAATTACAATTCAGAGCGTTTTGACTGAAAAATAAAAAGGTTCCTAACTGGAGCCAAAAAATATTAGTTTTTTTCTTGGGAACCAAAGTGAGCGTGTCAGAATCCACAATGTGCATCATGTTGTTTTAATGATGCATCCTGGATCACAATGATTCTGCTCAAAACTGGTGAAATTGCAGGCTGGGATTGCACCGATATTCACAAATCTTTAACTGAAATGGTTCAAGCTTTTGCAGAAAAACACACGAACAAAGACAAGAAAGTACAGGAGACATTAAGGAAAAGGAAAACTCAAGAAACATGAGGTTTTAACTTGTGTTCTTAGTCATACAGATTAAAACAGGAAGCACAATCAGCAGGTGCAACATTGTCATTGAGAGTTGAGATGTGACTTCTGTTCTGCACAACTTGATTAATTGAATAAAATCTGATTGATAACTTAATCACGACACAAAAGCTCGTTCTGGAAAAAAGATTGTTTATCCTTTTCTCCAAGTAATATTCTCTTTTTGTGTGAAAGTACAAACAAAACTGCAGTTTGAGAAAATATAGTGCCATGCAAAAATCAAGTCGCACAAAAAAAACAAGAAAACATCTTCAGTGTGTACAGACGCTTTGTCTGACTTCACCTTGGGGAAAAGTTATTATCGTCGCTCCCCGCTGAGGTGAACTTGGTGTTTTCTTGTGGGAAATGACAAGGTCAGAGTCTAGACGCCTAGAAAACTGCAATTTTTACATTCACAGAATAATCCCTCCTAAAAGGGGATGTTTTATTAACCTGAGGCAGAAAAATATGTTGTACACAAGTTATTTATTCAGTGAAGCACAAAAGCATCATTCTGTCCTCAACACGAATCACTTTCTCTGTTATTCAACAATAAAATAAGCTTTGTCGATGCAAGTTGTATGTTTATGGAAGGTGCACAGGTTTGGTTGAATGTTCATAAAATGCAGAGAAAATGACTGTAAAAGTGGAAAAAAAAGAGGCGAGAGTCTAATTAGCTGAGCTGAATCAGGACACAGATGGCTCCACAGACGACGGTATTTAGGTACCAAATTAAGCACCAAATTATACATCGCATGTATGCCTTTATTTTGAAAGAGGAAAGAGCACAACCAAACACAAAGTTGAAGTCATAAATGATAAAACGCAGCCCTGCTCAGTTCAGCATGCTGAGTGTTTGTTTCTTACATGCTCCGTTATGACCGGGCTCAGTCTGCTAATGTTAGCAAACTTTAGATAGATGCTGTGTAAGTTTATGAGTAAATCTGCTGACTTTATGGCTCTGTGCTCCTAATGACGATGCTGATGATGTTTTTCAAAGCAACTGACTAATGAGAATCTGGGGAAATTAAGACAAATTCAATGTCTCATTATCCTGTAAATGCCAGTTGTGGCCCTGGAGGCCACAAATCTGCAGAAGTTATGTCCTCCGCCTGTAAAAAAAAAAACTGAATGCCGCCAGAAGTTGGTGATGCAGTTTTGGGTTTGTGCTTTAGCAGCTCAAACTTGTGCACACTTATAAATAACTCACCTAAAATACATAAGTCGTTTGGATGGGGTAATAAGATGTGCACACAAGATAAAATCTTATTCCCACAAGAGAGAAATATATTCTTCTGAGAACCAGAAGTAAAGTTATTAAGTTGGTAAACTAAATACGTATGCACACATTTTTGCCTATAAAGCATTAGAATAAAGGGCAGTTATCAGTCCCTCCACGATTTCGCGGGCGTTTTTCAAGATTGTTGAAAAAATTGCGATGTTTTATGTGTATTTGTTGAAATTGCGGGAGACAGTGAAAATTGCTAAAAAGTTGCATTTTTTTTCTTTGTTTTGTATAATTCATTAAAAATCA
>JAPZDY010000015.1:15026879-15040965 GCA_029783645.1 Ctenochaetus hawaiiensis | reverse complement strand
GGAAAAGTGGCGGTGATTGGACAAAATTGCAAGGTCGCGCAGAATTCACGGAGATTGGTTGAATTTGTGTTAATTGTTGCGATCGCAACATTGCGAATTCCTGGAGGGACTGAGTTATACATGTATAATTTAGGCTAAAGAGGAAGCTATCAGAAATTACCAAAATCCACAAAAACCTTATTACTGATACATGCACCTACAAAACTTAGCCAGCCTTCCATGATTCTTAATTTCCAGGTCAAAAATGACATTTATAACATTAAAAATGTATTAAAGCCAGTATTTATTTCACTTCTCGGCAGCTCTGCTATCAAACTCCAGTTAGCACATGAAGACAGGCCTCTATTGATCACTGATGAAACACCTGCTACATCCTGTTTGATAGCTCGGTTTGGCGTGGATGCCATATTCTGACATTGCCCTTATAAACGTTTATTTCACTGGCTTTCAGCGCTGAGTGTCTGCCTGTTCACTCTGCAGACAGAAAACACACACACAAAAGGCCTGAGAGAGAGCTGCTATTATCTTTCCAACACAGTGTGAGAGAAGCTTCTAATGGAAACCCCTGCATTCTTGCACCTAAAAGGGGTGGAAAAAGGTCCTGCAGCTATTATAAAACAGCTCATTGAGGATCAGGGCTGAATGTTTAAATCTGTGGCTTCACATTCAAAACATTCAGCTGCAGGTGATTTGACATTATCGTCCAATTAGACTGCAAGTGTCATGTCTTCAGCCAAACTTTCTGTGCATTTTTCTTTGATATGTGTGCGTTTATCTGACGGGTTTGACACGTGAGACTGACAGTTCAACACTGAACCTGACAGTGATGCTACGATAAGGATTACACAACGCAGAATCAATAAATAAATCCCAAAAAAAAGGAGAAAACATGCCGTCAGAAACAACTGGTTCAGGTTCATTTAATTCCCCCAAATGTCATTCAAATGTAAGTGATGGATGCTGATGGAAACTTTATCTGTTCATGAGGTAATTACAAAAGTTTCTGAGCATGTCAGTGGGGTTGCATGACTCACCGGAGATTAGAGAACCTGCTGCAATAAATTTTCACTACCTCCATCCTCAAAAGCTGCTGCTACAAAGACACCGAAACTGTGAAAAATGATTAAATGACACTACACGAGCTTCACCTGGACCAACACCTCAGCTCATGAAGTAAACTTTTGGATGAGATAATGTTACCTTTTAGCATTAATATTGTTTCATATGGTTATCTGACTGTGAACCTTGTCTTCAGATAAGATAAATGGGCAAAAAGCCTAAATTAAAATATAAATTTAGCGACATACTTCACTTAAAGGTGCACTGGAGTCTCTTTTCAATCAAATGCATTGTTAAATTCATTTCCTGACGCATAAAATGTGTAAAAATGACATTCTGATTCTTTAAAAAAAGATTCTCAGCTTCTTCTTCTCCCAGTTTGCAGGTCCATTGTTATATTCTTTCTTGCATGAAAGCATCTGCAGAAATAAGAAACCCGCTTGCAAAATGCACAGCTCCGGCACTCCACCTTTAACGTTTCATTGCTCCGTTCGCCTGAAAGCTCAAACACCTGCCCTCCACCTCAGCATCCACCTGCTGGCTCTTAGTCTGGCTTCACCTTGGAGGGATGTTATTGTCTGCACTCTGCACCTCCTGCTGTGTTGAACCTGGTGTTTTCTTGACAAGGTCAGAGTCTGGACGCTAACAAGCTTTTATGTTCACAACATTCAATATTCTTAGCTGACTTAACTGTGAGTCTTTAGCAGGATTTGTCCCTCTAAAAATTCCTAATATTTGAGTACAACAAGAAAATTGACATCAGTGGTTTATCAAACTCAGCTGCTTGTGTTTATAGGCGATGTGATATAAAAACTCGAGGTAAAGTTGTCCTTCAATTTATCACCCAACAGTTTTTGTTTTTCTTTTGTGCAATAAGCATTTCAGCCTCATGGGGCAGCTAATGTGGCTTCATAATTGTAGTCTTGTTTAATCTCCTGATGCTGCTCAGTGACCAGAACATTCCTCCATCCGTTCATTAGCATTCGAATGGTCCTCTGTTTTTCATCGCACCCTCCCCACCTCTCCTCCAGTGTTAATATTTTCTAACAAGATGGGCCCTCACATCCTCAGAAATGAATCACAACAAATAAATGTAATGGAAACACATGCAGATGTGTTAACTTGGAATGATTTTGCAGCGTGTGCTCATCCGCACATTTCTCACTTACATTAAAACTTTATTCTTCCTCTCTGATCCCCTCTGCATGTTTGCAGAACCGAAACATTTGCATATTCTGAGATGCATCGCTGCAGTTTTTTCCTGTTTGTTTGTTGTAGCGTGTCAAGCAAGTCAGCACAACCGCTTTCTGTAACTGAGTGAAATTTTTTTTGACGATCATTTGCCAACTGAATATGAAATAACTTTAAACTGACCATTTTTTTCGTTACTATTATATCTTGTTTTGTTTTGGTCTCTTTAAGGCAGCCGAAAGCTAATTATGGACATAACATTGACATATTATTGTGTTTAAAGTTAATACAGCGAAACAGTGTTAGCAAACAGTTACAGAGCAACATTATCATAAATTTAGAGTCATTTCTGTGTCCAACAGTGACTGTTAATCTAATAAACATTCTTTTTGTAGCTCCGCTTTTGGTTTTCATGGACAAATATCTCAATTTTAGCTGATATGCTTTGCTAAATTCAGCAGCAAGTTGCTAACTGCATCTGTCTGTTGTTTGGTACTGAGAAGGTATGAAAACAGCTGTTGAGTTTGATGCTTCAAGAGTAAAGATACAGACTGAAAAACAAAACAAAATGCTGAGATTAAACATACAGGTTATATTCAGGTGAGAATGTTTTTGAGTGAGCTGTATAATTGGTTTTTGATGTGATAAATCTGTATGTTCTATAAAATAATCCACACTAATTATTGTGTAGAAAAAAACAACTCAAAAAGTTGTGTGTCAGTCTCTGCAGGTTGTTTTGTTGCATAATTTATCTGCAGAGTCCTCAGTGTTATGAGGAGACTAATCCTTCATCGTTTGGGCACCTTCATCACGCCAAGCCAGATGGATTGCAGGTTTGCACGCCAGATGCCTCACTAGATTTACAGTCTCCATCCAGACCAAAGAGGTCACATCAAGGCAAAGAAGCAAATCAGCACACAACCTTCTTTGCACCACGAACAAAACAACCACTGTCTCCTCTGTCGGTTTGTTGTTTGCATTCTGCAGATATTACATATGCAAAATGAGTGGTCTGCATTCCCCGGTTCGGTCTGTGTTCTCAGAGGAGCCGCCTGACTCATTGCAGTCACCGGGGGCTAAGAGACGGCGAGGCAGCGTAATGCCATCAGACGCAACACAAACATCAGCCTGTGTGTAACGAGCGGGCAGGAGGAGGAGGAAAACAGTGGTGTCGAAGAGGGTCAGCATTAAGTGGTCTGAAAACGATAAAGCAAACACACACGCAAACCTTCAAGTGTCGATGTGGGTCTATTACTCACAGCACAAACAGTTATTTTACCCATAAATCTTTTCTGTATATGTATTAGATTCTTCTTTTAAATATGAATCCTTTTGCTCTCATCCGCTACTGTGAAACAGCTGATGATCGAGGAGCAGGTCGACATTAAAGTTTTATACCCTGTCTACCTTCTTTATGGTCTGAATAAAAACCTTGAGCAGAACAACACAACACATATAACACAGACCAGAAGCTTTTCTTATAAAAAGGGGAAGAAATTATCTCATGAGACACCTGAACATGTCTGGTGTCATCGACTGCTGTTTCCTCAGGTGAGACGAATAACAACCAAGCTATCTCAAGGTTGGTAAAATAGGTTATAAATAAATAATAAGTAATCATAAAACTGCTTTAGAGAAGTTGCACGTAAACTCACAGACAGTTTTGATGAGGTAAACACAGTCGTACATGTTGCATTAAGGCAACTCACACACATGAAACTTCTTAAATTTGCATTATTTTTTTTAATTAAAATGGTAAAACTGTAAATTAACCGATCATGCACCCTCTGCCACAGCTCAGTGTGGCCTTTCTCCAAAGGAAAAAACGCTTAGCATGAACATTATGTCGAACTGAATATTTCAGTTGAGATGTGACAGCAGCCGAGCGGAGCTGCACTGAGCTACATGCATGAAGCCGAACCCAAGTGACCTAATTAACAAGCTATAAAACACTGATTTTCTCTTCATCTTCTGCATGTTCACTCAGACAAAAGTCCCTCTGCTTCCTACCAGCTTCGATGTGTGTATTCAATCTTGTGCCATATGCCCGAGGAAGACACACAACATCTGCAAAAGCTGAAATGAAGCAAAAAAAAAACAAAAAAACACTTCAAAGGTACTTTAAACTACAGCATTTTGCTAAAGGGATTCTGTTAAGGCCACATTAGGAGGATCGACGCCACCTTTTGTTGGGCTGTCTGTCTCATTCTGCCGCCTCATCAGAGCCTCCTCGCAGCACTTCCGCCTTCAATCGAACAGCATTTTAGAAGAATTACTTGATCGATAATGTTGTGTTTTGAGGGGATTTTTATTTGCATCGCCCAGGCCGATGCAGTGCATGAACATCCTGCTGAATACAGATTAAGTTCAGGTGCTTTAATGTAACAGCATCTTCATTTAAGGTTCCCGCAGGGGGCGAAGGAGCCTGTATGTTATCAAATCAGACACTGTTTTATATGGAAAACATCCTAAAATGAGCTGAAGGCCGTTCAGGTTTCATGTTCTGTAACGACTAATTTAATAAAGTCCTGCTGCTACTCCCAGAAGAGGCTTATTACATTTCAGCTATATATAGCCACATAAGTCAGTTTCAATGAAGCAAATAATTGCACATTTACCTCCCTTTTTTATAGTGTAGAGCAGAGTTTCTACTCTGAGTTTCTCCTGCAGGATTTTTGCCTTTTCACCCAGTTTAAGAGTCTTTCCGCAGTGAACCAGGTGCAAAGAGCTGGATTGATTTCCTTCAGCCTCTCAGCCGCCTCCGTGCTGCCATGTGTACCCAAATTGAACAAGTCTCTAATTTGGCAAGGGGCGATGTTGACATTTGGATCTTCTGCCCTGTGGGAAGGGCAACGACCTCGCATTAGGATGCAGCCGCCGTGTGTGTAACACCTGATCTGTTCTCTGTATTCAGCAGGTTGTTCTCACACTGCATCAGTCAGTGTTACTCAAACGAAAAAACCCAAAAGCACCTCAAAACGGAGCATTATCGATTGGGTAATACGTCCAAAATGCCAGTCGATGGAGAGTGGAAGCACTGAGGCGGCAGATTGGGATGGAAAAGCCTGTTGGCTGCTGAGGTCATCCCCCAAAAAACTAAGGCCCCCTGTGAGCTTTATCAAAGCAAATTTGGCTTCAGAGGAAGCGATAAAGAGAAGAAGGGCTGACAAAAAGATCCTGATCAAACTTCAATCAGAAAAACATCTGTCAAAGTTGCCCCCCCTCTGGGAGTGTTTTAACCCACCTATCACGTCCCCTTAAGCCACCAAAGCCTGGAAATGACATATGCATGATGTTACAACAGAAATCAGCAACTTGGCTCATTGGAAGCATTTTTATTATGTAAACGGCTGAATTTAAGAGTTATTTTAAGACTGTGAGGTACAATAAAAAGCTAGAAAATATACCTTTATGTAAGATTTGCAATCTTCATAACATTTTCTTTATTGGTTTATAAGCCTTAAAGAACAAAACTTCTAACTTTTACAGCTACAACATCGTACAGCTACAAGACCAGTCGCTCACTTACAGCTTTATACAGTTATATTTCCTGATGTTTATGAGCCTGTAAACTGAGAAGAGAAAGAAAAAAAAGTGCCAGTGTTGCAGAGAAATAGGAAAAAAATCTACATTTGTGAGGCAGCTATTTGTATCTGCAGCACAAGAACTCGCATATATGAACGTTAATGCTTCACCCACACAGGTGTTTTCATATAAACCCAATGAGAGCTTCAACCCACATTAACCAGATTGCAAACACCTGGCTGGATGTGAATGGTATATCAATTGCTTTCGCAGAACTGTCAAATCTTGTTTTTGTTTTGTTTTATGATTAAAATAAAAAAATCTTGATAATATTGTTTCAAAAGGTGGACTTCTATCAACATAACTGCTTGTGACGTCTCTTTATTATCCATATTTTATTGGCTGTTTGCATTCTAATGCTTCATGGTTGCGACTTAGCTAAATGCAGGAATAATAATCGCTCAGTGTCGTTATTTTGTGGCTTTTTGAGGCAAAGATATTGAAACATCAGCACTGGTAGCTCACACTTTTAAATAACTGAGTATTTTAAACATTTTATGAAGAGCTGCTGGCAAAAGGGAGCCAGAAAAAAGCTGCATTCATTTTTGCCTTTTATACTCAAAAGAAATGACTATAATAGAAAATTGGATAATTTATAAAAGCGGTTCATGATATAAAGGTTGTAGTGATTACACCACTGATGAACAACATTATCTTCTCCACCACAGATGGTCGTTTTGTGCTGCAGAGCCGTAGAAAACACACTTATTCATCCATTAACTACAGCAGTCCCTTCTCTTCTTGTGATATTTTAAAAAGCAAAGATAAAAACCCACTTTGAACAGACACAATAGCCAATGCAAGTCAAAAAAACCCCCAAAACATACAGATCCGGACTGGCAGCTCTATATTTGGAGGCTATGTGACTTAGTTTTGACGTTAAGGTTGCCGACATGGCGGATGTGACCACACGGCATGGTCGCAGGTCACCGGGCTGCAGGGCATCGCGGCCAGTCGTGGAAGGTTGGGAGGCGGCTGAGGTTGCACAGCTGTGACCGGCCTCGGCCCAGCGGCCCAGCGGCACAGCGACAAGCCTCCAGTGACTTCACACGCCCCAGCAGAGCCACACAGTTCTGATCCCACCATGAAAGAGCGAGAGCGTGACAGAGATGATCAAGAGACTGTGAAAGAACAATGGGGACGAACCCACAGTGAACCTGAAGGAGAGGCAGACGCACATCCACAGAGTGAAATGGGAAAGAATGAAAGTGATTGATGTGTGGGGATGGTAAAGGGGAAGCTGTGAGCACAGGAAGGGACAGAGAGCACAGGAAGTCTTGTTTTTTTTATCTTTCAGCTTCACAGTGATCGCCTTTTTTTGACAACTTCTCCTCTTCTTCTGGCCTGAAAGTGACCCGCTTCTCCATACAAAAAAAACAAAACAAATGTTGAAGCTGGGCTCAACTTTCTCTGCAATATGATGCAAAGTCATTCAGCAGTGCATAATGGTTGCAGATTAAACTTTTACAAAGTAAAAGGGGAACTTCTGCTGTCTACCTAAAACTTTCCATGATGGACAATGTGTTTTGGTGTCTGATACACCTTAAGGGGGACCAATTATGCTCATTTCTAGCTCCATATTTTGCTTTGGGACTCTGCTAGAGCATAATTGCATGACTCACAGTTAAAAAAAATCTTTATTTATCTTGTACTAGCCCTTTATGCAGCTTTTTAGTCTGTATTTAACCTGAAAAAAAGACATTTTAGCTTTTGTCTGTCTGTTTAAGCGCCACTAAAAGCCCACTTTCTTCTGATTGGTTATCTTCTGACAGATGGGCGGCACCAGATGCTTGTGAGCACAACTTCCTCTGTTATGGAGCTCACTAATGTGTGATATGGGGCTAGTTAGCCAAGTTTAGTCTTGCAGGTAGCAGGACAGCTGATTCTACTCAAGCTAATGCTAACAGGACCACTAAGTAAGCTAACTGAGCTAACAGCATCAAACACTGCAAAGAAGGGTGTATCTTGTGTTTTGTTTTCAGATTAATGTTTTATTTTACTGCTGTATATATTTAAGGCGGAGCTCATTTTAACTAATTTATACACTCTTGTCTGCTTTAATCTGCAGCGAAGCATCATCTTCTATAAGATCATTATATATTTGTAGCATTGCTGTCCTGTGAGAACCACAAATCTCAATTTATCGCTGCTCAGAGAAACAGCTCTGTTTTCAGCTTTGTGACATTTTCCAGCTAATCCAGGAGGATTTTCAAAGGGTTTATTTAGCTTAAAGATTTAGAACAATTTTCTCAATCCATTACGGAACACTACATCCATCAATTTATTCCAAACATACACATTTAAAATCATTCAGGTTTAGAGATGCAGAAAGAAAGGTAAGTAATCTGAAAAAGTAACTTAAGCTGTCAGGCAAATATAGTGAAGTAAAAAGTATATATACCTCTGAGATTTAGTGTGGTACCTTAAAGTTGTGCACAAATTCACAGTACATGAGTAAATGTACTTAGTTACATCTCACTGCTGGACAGCAATGTTCCATCCCTGCAGTAAAATGCTGCTTTGGTTTGTAAAGACCGGCAGCATATCATAGAAATGTCAAACTTTTCACATAAAAGATGCTGAAAGCTTAACAGTTTTGGATAAAAGTGAGTGTGAGGATGCATCTCTGCTTGTGTGTGACGGACAGCAGAGCGTTTCTGTGTGTCAGCCAGGCCGCGGCTCTTCTCACGCTGCCATTCCCAGGCCGACTACCGCAGCGTTAGCTCGTATTAACAGTCAGCCATCTGTCCGCTCATCCCTCGCTCGCCACTCGGGGGGGTTGACGTGACCTGCAGGCCCCTGAATATCACCCAGCCACGATGTTCTGACGTCCCTGGGTCGACCCAGATGGTCGCCATATGTCCACACGCCACGTACAGCGAGGTGGAAACGTACGACGGGGGAAGACAGAGGCGAGGAATGTTCACTTTGTTTACCCATGTGCCCCTCTGGTGTTTGTTATGTGATAACATCTGACATTATGTGCAAATAACATGTGAGTGAGTAAAACAGAGCAGCAAACAGTGTTAAGCTCATTTTAACCAAAACAAACCATGACTGTTATTATCTTAAAGGTTTTCTTACACCCACAGATATGTCTCGAATAATCAGGAGAGCAGAGTTCTGTCTGCTCTGAAGGATGAGTAACAGTTTTTGTTGAAATAAATATTGTTTTTATTTTAATATTTTTGGGTGTTTTTTTTTTTTCTCACAGAGAAAAGAACCTTTTCTGCCTTTGTTGATATTAATAGGAGATAAAAATATCTGCTGTTCCAAGAAAACATCTTTATAAAAGTGAATTCTGATTCTTCTTTATATTTTTAGACTTGTGGCAACCATTGACTTAAGTAATTGAATCATTTCCAAACATAGTTATTGAGATTTTGGCAAAAAGCAAAACAATTAGTGAGCGTTTTCAAGAAACACTTGATTTATCCACATAAACAGGAATCCAAGGTGACTGCGAAACGACTGAAATGTTTATTTCTAAATATATAATCCAAGCAACAGAAAATAAGAGACTTTTTTTATAGCTTTTAAATCTTTAAGTGATTTATCAAACAATATCTTTTTGCAGGTTCCAGCCTCTCAAACGTTAAGATTTGCTGCATTTCTCTGTTTTTGTCTTCTAACATTTTATCTTTTTGAGGTTTTTTAATTGGACAAGAAAACTTTTTGAGGACAAAGATAAACTGGGAACTTATGATTGGATTTTGTATAAAAGTGTCCTTTTTTTCTCAGTAGACATTTTGACTTGTCATTGTGTGAAAAGGAACTAAAATTAGCGATGACATTGTTGCGTTCAAGTCACACGAACAGACTCCTGAAGTCGAGGTGGCTAAATGGGATTCAGCCACCTTTTACTTTATCACTTACCTGTTTTTTTTCCACTGCAACATGTCAAAATGTCCTTTGTGAAATTGAAATGGAAAAAGTAACTGACTGAATCATCTTTATGACACAGCTTTCTGACGCGAGTTCATCCATAGCAACCTGCCAAAACCTACAGAAGGTCCACAGCTATTTGTAGCCTAAAGTCAGTGTTACAAGTCAGTGTGTTACAACAAATTACTTTAACATTCAGCACATAATGTTCACAGGTGGACAACAGAACTGAGAAAAAACAGAAATGTCAGGTCAAACATCCTTCTCACAAAGGTTTAATTACAGAGAAGAAGAAACCAAACAGCAACTTTGAGTCTGAAAGAAACAAAATTTTAGCAAAGAGGTAAACAAGTTCAAATAGTCAATTTGGACTTGAGAGACAGGAAAATGACTTCCTTCAGATAAAAAGGGTCAGGGAGTCTAAATTTCGTGACAAAGCATGTCTCGGTGCGTGAATATGAGCTGGCTGCACCGACTGCAATTACTGTCTCAGTGACCCTGATTGAAACAGCCACAAACCACAAAGAGACACCGACACCTGAGGAGGAGTCACGGCCGACGGCAGGTCTGTTCATGTCTCACACATGCACACATGGACGAGTACATGGGTTCACTGCTGCTACACAAACAAAAAGTGTCTGTGCAGAGACGCAGAGACGTCTCAGAGTCCATTATAATGAAATATGCACCACAAAGAGTAAGATAATGTGCCACTGGATAAAGAAAACATGCAAAGATTTGCAGGACTTATTTTAAAGTAATAAGACTTTTAACCTTGAGAAAGTTACTCGGTTACTTCAAATTGTTAGGACAGTATCAGGTATTGTTATGAAAAGACAACCTAAACCTTAAAAGCTGCTAAAACTGGTTACTACTGGTTTTCCTTCCAAGAAGTTTAAAAGTCTGAAATGATGAGTATCAAGTAAAAAAGCCAAGTGAAACTACAAACAACTGTCAAACTTTCCTTCAAAATGAAGAAAACAGTCTGCATATAAATGACTAATTACACACTTTTTTTAATGTCACTTCTGTAAGAAAATCAACTAAAATTCCATTTAGTTGTCTTTTCTTTAATTTGTGCTCCTCTACTGAGCTTTGTGCTTTGAGCTAAATGCTAACATCAGCATGCTAACAAGTTCACAGTCAACATTCTGATGTTTAGCAGGTAAATCTTTAGCTTTTCTTGCAAGCATGCTTGTAGTGCAAAATTTAAAAACAATGGAATGGGAATGCATTTGGTATTTGCAGAGACCAAAGTATTAAACAAAGTTTACAACTTTAAGAACCATCAGAGTCATTTAAGATCCCTTTTTCTGAGGACCATGAATGGCATAAATCTGTATTAAAGTTGGTCAAATGTTTTAGTCTGGAACAAAGTGTCATATGAGAAAAACAGTTCTACTTGTCTCCTACAGTTGTTTTTTGAGGCAAGTCAGTTTGACATCTGGATGAGAGAAGGTTCTCCTTTTTTAATAGAAGAGCAGCAAAAACTATTTGGCCTACTAAGATATAGTGATAATGATTTAATTTCTCGTCAATATGAGTGGTAAAACTGAATGTTTTTGCAGTGCGTGTACACCCAGGAAAACAGAAAACGCCCTCATCTTTGGGTTTCATTCAAGCCTCCAATAACAAATCATCAAAACCACAGAAGCTTCCTCCACCCATTACACAGTTACAGCTGTTGTGTCTCCAGGGACTCAGGTGTGGTCGCATTATTACACCTCACTTCCTTCAGTGAGTAACGCAATGATTTTACTAAAAGTTTCAGACAGACGTTGTGCTCCACTTCCCGCTTTAATTATGTTCAATTATTCTCAACCGGAGCTCCCAGATGCTGCAATAGCAGTGTTTTGTATTTCAGCTGTAGTTCATGGACTTTGAGTTTATGGTGTTTTTTTTAACATAGTGGTAATCACAGCTCATGACATTTAACCAGGTTTAGTTGTTTATTTGATCCTTAAAGTAGCTTATATGAAACAAAAGTCAGTTTGCAAAATACAGTTGTACAGTGCAGAGGTTTTATGGAGAAGTCCCATATTATGCATCAAGTCAACACTGACTTTATCAATATTTAACCCAGATTCACAGTCTTTTCCTGGATTGACCAGCTGCATCACGCCGTGTTCAGACTACACGACATCAGGAAGTTGATGGCCCAAACAAAAATGGCCGTTGGGTCCGATGGATGGTCTTAGACACCTCACAGCATCCAAACAAAAAGACTAATATGTTTGAATATTTTGTATCTTCTGCAATTCCACAATATGTTTTAAAGTGATTATCAATTGGAGCACAGATTCTGTCATTAGCAGCTCAAACCAGACAAGCTTTCATCCAAAGTCTACAAAGAAATGCAACTCAACTGGAGGAGCTTCAAGCCTTTTAAATATTCTTTCTGCAGCTTCAGCTGCATTTTTAATACAGCTCAGACCAAATCCTTTCCATTCATGAAATAAATATTAACTTAATTTAACTAAAGATTATCATGTAAAAGCCTCAGCTGCTTACTTTTGCAACTAAACTTAATGACACTGACAAAATGTCTTAAGTGTACAACTGCTGCATAATTATAACATCAGAGGATGAAGGATTCGTCCAGATGTTTGTGGTGTCAAAGCGCTTTATTTTCTTAAAATTTTCTCCGTATCTTTGCCAAGTGATTTGAGATGCTTTAATATTAACCAGAAATGTTAGTCAGGTGCAAATATGGGAAAATACTTTGACAGCGAATGTTGCACAGATGTTGTGCCACGAATTAGAGACTCAAATGCCCTTTTTCAATTAACTGTCTTGCATTTTTTCAAGGAAGGTCCAATTAGACTCTTCATGTTAACAACAGCAGCTATAAAATTTGTACAAACTGGCCGAAGGCAACATCAGAGAGAAGCAGCATGCTCATTTATTGATGCATTTTATTGATGTACAGCCTCAGAGTTTCACTTTAAAGTTGAATGTGTGAAGCTCACTGAAGCAGAACGAGAAGTCTGTGCATCTGTTTTTCATAACGGCTGGTCTATCACTCAGCAATCAGGTAGGAACCAGGTCGTCTCTTAAGAGCCAAGTGAGACTGGACACACAGAGTAAGTGGCTGCCACAGAGGTTGAGCTTTGTTGGTGTAATTATACCTCATGAAGGCCTGAGTGTGTCTGCTCCATCCCCTCACAACCTCTCCAAGGAGGGGAATTAGCTGAGTGTCTGAGGAGGAGGAGGAGGAAGGGCATTCAGGAAGGTTTGAGAATTTAGTAAAAAAAAAAGAAAAAATGCCCCCCCTTGTGTATATCATATGTCAGATTAGCATAGTAGGCAGAGAGGAAGATGATTTGGCATGAATATTGTGCTTTGAAATCTGAAATCAGACTGCACCGGCTCCCCGTTACTCCTCTGACAGCTGCCCTTGCGTGACTTTGCAGTGCTGACATGCAGCTCGCGGTCTGTAGAAAGGAGATAAATCCTTGATGGGTGGCAGAAGAAGGAGAGATGAGGAGCTTAGTGTCGGGCTTTGACGGAGCCTTGAAGCCGGGGGATTGGCTCTTCATGAACATGACGGGAGGAGTGGAGTTACATGGTCACCGACTCGCCGCCTGTCTGCTCCCACCTGAAGGCTCGCCAAGGCTTCTGATTCGTTGTTGCAGAGACTATCAGGTTGCTTTTCAGGATTACAACAAAGAAATCTCTAACACAAAAAGCACCCTGGCTATTCTTTTTCTTGAAAATACATCATGATTTTGTCAAGTCTCGCTCCGGGGCTCACATTTTTCAACTTTAAAGCTGCGCTAATTGAGTTTTTTGTAAAAGATCAGGTGGCTACATGTAACAACACATCACAGAGAATAATCACCCTAAACTACAGATGTCCTTAGCTAAATGGAGTGTTTTAGCATCTTCCATCCTGTCATCAACCCGTTTTTTTAAATAAAGTCTGTAAACTCGCTGCAAACAATCAGCACAGCACCAAGAAACAGACACAGTTAGCAGCAAGCTAGCTAAACATGGTGATGGATTTAGCGGCCTGATATGTTCTCTAAAGGACCTAGAAGAAGAGCTGTACTAATGCTAACGCTAACATTTATGTAGGCAACCATTTGCTTTAGTTTTATGAGGATGTAATGTGTAAATCTTGAATTTATAGCTTGTGTTTCTGCCTCCAGGAGGTGTTTTTGTCCTGTTTTCATGAGAAAATCTTGGTAACTTAAATATTGATATAAACCATATCTCATTCTCCCATAAGGTTCAATGATTATTGTGTACCATAATTTCTGGACTATAAGCCGCTACTTTTTTCACAGGCTTTGAACCCTGCAGCTTAAACAGTGATGCGGCTAATTTATGGACGAAAATAAACGAGAAAGTGTGTGTCGAAGTT
>JAPZDY010000015.1:15005937-15024811 GCA_029783645.1 Ctenochaetus hawaiiensis | reverse complement strand
GACAGAATGTCGTGAAAGAGACATAATACAATAAATAATAAGTCTTAAATATGATTATTCATGGTTGAATAATACAGTATGAAAAATAAAAGGTGCAATACATTCATATCTGACGAGACCTTGAGAGGCAGAAATGAAAGTAGAAGAGTAAAGAAGCATTTCTGATGCAGGACTCAAAGGGTTAAAGCTCCAAAAGAAAGTATTTTTGTTGTTTTTTTTCCAAATATACACCAATCCAATCAGCCCAAATTACAATCTGCTCCACTTCAAATGCCATAAATGTGTTACTCTTTGTGCAAATCTATTTCCAGCATCTGGTATAATCACTGGTGTAAAATCTCAAACAACACTCTGCAGTAAAACCTGAAATCAACACTGTTTTCACCTCACACAAAGTCTTTATAATTAAAAAGAAAAATCAAGCAGCTCCCTCTCAGCACTACTCGAGGCTGCAGAAGTGCAAAGCAAGTTTTTTTAGTGCAACTTTGAAGGAGTAGTTTGTGGAAACACATCATGAAAAGTCTGTTTTTCAGTCAAAAGAGACGGCAGGTCGACCTTCATGACTGACAGCTGTGATCGACGACTTGGCCGACTTTTGATCCTAACAAGCTCGTTTGCTTGGAGGATCAAACTGAATGCATTTCCTGCTGGGGCTTCGGCTTCGGGTGGCCAGAGGAAGAGGAAGAGGAAGAGGAAGAGTCAACCTGACAAAGACAGTCCGGTTTATACATGAACTCCTGCATGAATTAAACATGTAGACAATTCCAGGAACTCGGAGAGGGAACACTTTCTGATACACAAAGACGACAGAGGAACACACAACCGGCAGGCAACTGTGAAGCCAAAATAAAAAATAAACCTGTCACCTCACCGAGGCATCATGCAGCTCCACTGCAGGTCAGCAAGAACCTAGAAAAATAAGTTTCAACTGCCTTACAAGCTGTGAAGAACTCGTACTGTACTCTGATGATCTGGAAGGTAAATCTGCAGAGTAAGGACAGCTGAGCACACAGTTATTACAGCGTGTGGGGGCGACACGACTGCTTATTAAAATTCAAAATCTGACCTGTGGTAGTGACGCCCCCCTCGAGCTAATCAGTCGATGCTACAACGTCGCGTCGCTGTGAATCATTCCCTCAAGTTTCATTAAAAAAACTAACAAACAAACAGAAAAACGGAGCAGATGGACGGATCCATCACTGCGAGAAAACAACACATAAGCTCACACTGCACGTAACAACAGAAGTAAACATAAAGGTGAGTTTACGACGCCTACTCTGCAATCATCATATGGTAAACAATCCCCAGTGGACAGAGAAATCAATTATTTATGCAGAGAAGCAGTGATTTATGCTGTTAGAAGACACTTTCTGCATATTAAATATCAAAACTTGTCTTTTTTTTAATCATATTATGGCTTCACATCATCAATCGAACAGACCTAAAAAAGTGGAATACAGAAGGTAGAAGAAGTTTTAGGTGGGTTTATCTTCCCTGATAAGAAGCCAGCAGTCTTAGTGACCCAGTTCTGGGCAGAAACTCCCTCAGCACACTTCTTTTTCACGACTCCCGCACCATATGGCAGGCAGCCCGGCTATGTGGGAGTCATAGCGGGAGTTTGGGACAGCCAAGAAAACCACGAGCCTCAGTCTGCCAGTAGGTTTCAGATACAACTGCAGGGAGAGGATATTCCTTCCTCAAAAGAAGGAAAAATAAAATTAAAAAAATCGTCCTCGGCTTTTTGACCCCATCACAAGCGAAAGAAAAAACCCCCTCGTCCTCCGCCAGGTGAGCGTGAGAGTGACGCAATTGGAGGATCTCAAAAGTCACGGTCTCCCTGCAGCATCCTCTGCGAACCCTCCTCCGTCGACCGGCAGGGCTGTTGCCTAGTTACCTGGCTCTGCAGAAGTGCAGTGAAGCATCGTGGGCCAACGCGGGGACCACTTCACTACCCACACCTACTGTGTTACCGAGTGTGAAGAGAAGAAGTGTGTCAAGTTGTTTTCTGAGAAATAAATGAAAAAATCACAAAGGAAAAACACGCTGAAGTACAAACTCACGGCTACACGGAGCTGAGTCACAGGGTTGAAATCAAAACAATGTTTCTGACGCACACACAACTGCCACATTATTAGGCAAACTGAGCTTAAACTACTCAAGACCAACACATCTGTCCTCCTTTAAAGCCTCCTTCACGCAGGTTGTGACGATCAGAGTTATAAACTGTCCTAAAGACGAGTTTGCAGGATGTATCTTGTGTTGCTGTTAAGCTCTATTACATTACACAAAAGAGTTGTTTTATCAGCTGTTCAGACGGACTAACAGACAGGAGGGTGACGTGCAGTAAGGGCCTCAGTCTGGACTCAGACCAGACTAATTGCAGTGATGTACAACCCTGACATCTCTGCTCTTTTCATTCATTATTTTTGAGGCTTTCTGGCTGAGCTCAGGCTTGGGAGTGGCAGCACTGTTCTGCAGAGACCAGAGGAGGAAAAGCAGGTCTGACACTGAGGAGATGACGCAAAAAAATCTGTTTCTATCAGCCTTTCATTGCAAAACATGTGTAAAAAGTTTTGGGTCATACTTATTTTCTGCTTTTAACTTGCTAGTTTGTACAGACAAATTCAAATTCTGCCTTAAAAAGGTGGATGTGGTGGAGTTACAGCTGAATGACTCCCTGCAGAATGTCAGTATAAGCTAATTTAAGTCAGCATTCTCCTCCACTTCCACTATCTGCATGTTACAGCATGTATGCATGTATCCAAAATCCCCATTTCTGCATTCTGGGCCAAGAGGATTGTTTACAGAAACACAAACAAGCCTCATATGAAAATGGTAAAGGCTGCAGCCAAACCTTTCTTCAGCACAAACACAGCGCTGTCATGCAAGAGTAGAGTTACAGTGGGTATTTCTGCGAAGGATAAAGTGCAATATTTCCTTTTTAAATGTGGCATAAAATGGTACAAAATGGAAATAAATGGTACAATGGAAACCCTGCGACACTACAACAAATGCTGTGATATCAGTGTGTCACTGACGAGTTAACATAGCAGTATATGTGTCAGGCTTTACTTCACAATCATTAAGACGAAGCACAAAAGGGAAAGCAAAGAGAAAAACTCATAAAAGTCACAGAGTGAGAAGTGCAGTTTCAAAACTGGCTGTTATTGTCAAACCGACACAGGTAGTTAACTGAATGACCCGCAGTCATTCAGCATCTCAGCGGGGAATCACACAGGAAACCAATCCAAGAAACACCACAAAGAATGGAGCTGCTATTAATAACAACCTTGGCGAACGATACATGCAGCATTTCATTAGATCTAATATGACACCTCCAGAGGGAGATTTCACTCCCCCAACACCGTGATTGTGTTTCCTTGTGTTTTTTTTTTTAGTCCTTTCGTATTATCTGCCCTGCCATCGGTGGCTCGCTCGTGTTTAAACAGAGCCCCTCGCTGTGAATATGTTCAGGGGGAAAATGGATCTCCCATCGCCTCGCCTGGCTCGATCAACATGAAATAGGCTTCAATTGCTTTGAACATGATTTTCAAACATGACACGCAGCCAGCCAATGAGCTCAAAGACTGATTTCATGGGTCTCTTCATATAAAGCAGGAAGATTGTAACAACCTCCTGCATCACTGGCCTTATTACCATAAACATGAAAAAGTAGCTGGTATAATAATATTTCTTGTCTCCATTAGATAGGTTTGTCTCAGGTGTAAGTGTGTGTGATCGACAGTATGTTCCATTAATTGCCCAGCTTGTGCCAGACTGTCAAGATTTGAAAATAATGACCGTACTCAATCACTGAATTTGAAAGTAATGAGTGCTATTAATACTTATTTTTTAGCAGAAGCAGGTACAGCCAAATAACAACTGTCAGGGTTATTCTTCTCATAATTACCCTCAAGTTTGTTTCTCAGGAAAGTCATAAAGAAGTGCACTAAAAGTTTAAAAAGGAATAAACTATTTAAAACAATTCGTCCAGATCTGTTACAATGAAAAATATAACAAAATTATGTCAAATATGGTTAAAATTTCATACTTTCCTTTGTAAACAGATTGATATGAACCATTTACATTGAGTTATATTGACAACACTCTCATGTCGCTATGCTAAATATGAGAATCAAGCTAGCAGCCACTTAGCTTAGCACAAACACTGGAAGCAGATGGAAACTGCTAGCCTCCAAAGGCAATTGGCTGATAGGCAGAATTATGAATCCCACTGCTTTTCCTGGCAAAATCCACTCAACCCTGCCTCTGATTGGTCAATCCAGATATTCTTACGCTAACCTTAGACAATCTCACTCCTCGTGTCTAAAACCTAACAAACCCAACAAACAAAGCGACCAATCAGAGGCAAAGAAGGCCAGATCTTGCCGGTAAAAGCAGTGGGATCCATAATAAGGCGGCTGAAAAACTGTTTTAATGAGATAATGTGGTTGCTGTTGAGTGAACTTTGCCACATTTGGTCAGAGTCAGGCTAGCTGCTATGCTAGGCTAACTGGCTACATCACAGTAACTTAATGACAGACATGCTAAGTGCTACTGATCTTCTCGTTATTCTTTGCAAAAAAAGTGAAAAAGGGAGTTTCTAAAAATGTCAAACTATTCTTTCCGGCTATTCTTTTGCTGCTTTGAGGGTAAATGATCAGAAATAATTGTTCACTTTACTTTGACTGACATGATATTCATGTTAGTCATTTATTGATTTATTATTGATCTAACCCATCAGAAGTGAGTAATGATATAAAACGATGCTGCACAAGGGGAAAAAAATGAATCTGTCGCCTTTTTAATGTGTGTGGATTGTTTGAAAAGTCTGGACTGATTCGTGCATTTTGTCCGTCTGAGCCCAGAGGTACAACAAGGTTCATGGGAAAACCTTCGTCCATCATTCAGGCTCATCAAGGTAGCATTTTACTTTGTCATTAATAAAGGTGTCCTTTTGCAGCCACTCTACAGTCTTCCATTATTGTTTTTTTTTCTCTCTCTCTCTCTCTTATGGTGGCCGCAAGATGAAAAGAGCTTTCCAAGCATGAAAATTGATGACCTATTTCATTCACTATAATTTCACAAGAAGAAGAGCTCTAATAAATGAGCCTGGAAGAGCTTTGTGCTTTCTATTAATGAATACTCAGGGCCAAAAAGGCAGGGCTCGAGTCTGTAGTGTACAACACTCCCTCTGCCTTTAAGGCTGAAACTTGATAAGCTCACACTGCTGCTCGGATAGTTTTCATGCTATAGGTGAACACCGATGAGGCTGCAAAATGAATGATTTGATTTGAAAGTAAATCAGGACAGCTTAGTCGAGCCGAAAGGAACAATCGAGGATAATCTCCCCTTTTCTCTACAGTGCCAGAATATCTTTCATTTTGCCATTTTGCTTTCCCTTTGACTCCCCTCTTTCTCTGTGTTCCTGCAGTGAGCTGCCACCTCACCTTTGTTGCCATTTGCTGAGCCTTTTCTGTTCAGCCTTAAAATCCATGCCTTATTTAGTGAAAGGAGGGAGATAAAGTCTGAAATTTTTCCTGATCGCTGTCTCTTTTTTTTTGTGATATCCACGGTTTCCTCTGTAAGCAGGAGATTTAAGCTTTTTTTTCTTTCCTTTTGCAGAGTCATGACTAAGTGAAGTGGTCCAGGAAATCCGGTAGCTTCCCCTCGCTGCTCGCTCATGCTGGACCGCAGATAGGAATTGCAAACAGATGCTGCCTTATGCAATAATAATAACAATTCCTCATTTCAAAGCAATTAGTTACCTTTTTAAATCCCTCCTTCTATCTATACTTTATAATCCTTCAGGCTGCTTTCCTTAATTGTTATTTATTCATGGCACCAACAGCCTCTGCGTTCTTTAATCATCACACAACTGATTTTCACAACAAGAGGAGACGACTTCGGAGTTGTGTAACGGATTAAGATGTTGCACGGGTGATGCGGCAAACTCAAGCATCCTCGAGCAACAAGCTGAGGGGAGTAATTGAACACTCATGAGGCTCTATCACCATCCCTCAGAGCCCTTCAAAAAGAGTATTTAGCCACAAAGGCATAAAGCCTAAAAAGCCTCTTATTCCCTCTGAGACACCTGCAATGTGGCAGCGGCTTTTCCAAAACTTTTTAAGGCTTTTTTTTTTTTTCATTTTTCAAAGTCTGCCAGTTCAAGGGTAAATAACAACAAGTAAATAACAGCCGTGGATATTTGGAGAAACTATACTGTAATTTCCGGCTCGTGGTTGTCTTTGTTTGAATTCTCTTTGTGGGATTAAATGACGAGAGAAATCCACAGTTGGGGTATGAAAACAGACAATGACAGTGAGACTAGCTGCATTTTTATGCCTATATCTCTCACTTCTAACACTGACTGACTGATGCAACAAGATCTGTGTTTAAAAACCTCATTACTCTGTGATAAACAAGCCATAAATCATGCTAAGGGAGGAACAGTCAAAACATTAAATACACATGATATGTTTGGCTGCAATGACAATGGAGGCTCCTTTGTTTACATCAAACCACAGAAAAAAAATGCTGAATAATGCGAAAAGAAAGGCAACAGCGGCTAAAATCCATACTACACTTTACTCCTCATCGTGCACAGTTTCAATAATAACTTAAGAAATTATTCAGCATTTCAGAATAACTATGACAGTGATTGATAAGTTTGCAACCTCAGGTAGAAGGAGATTAGTTACACAGCTCTCCTTACAAACATGAGCTTTTCAGTTCTTTGCAGAAAGTTTGGAGTTAATAACATCATCTTTGTCTGCAAAGTTTCAATTCAGCATCCCATTTCTTTACCATGCTGGAAAAAGAGGCACCCTCCCTCCGTCGTCCCCGAGGACCTCCTTGGCTGAGCCCTTGAGAAGGTAATGGATGTCTGCATGAGGGACGATTTTGTTCATCTTCTCAGACTGTGCTGACTTGCAATTTACAATTACCCGAAACAGAAAAACCACAAAAGTTATTAACTTCCAACTTTCTGCATAAACACTCATAAAGTTGATGCACAAGCAAACACTGAGAGCTGTAATTACAGGTGTCTTTTTACTGGTAGAAGTTAAAAACATCCAGAGTTTTAGCACCCTTTAGCTCATTGTTTTCGTTTCACAGCCTCCAGTGTGTTTAGGTGTACTGTTTCTGCCCTTATGGTGTTATTTCCACTTTAAATATACCCTAATATACTGACTGCATGCTACTTAAGCAGCAACGAACTACAGACAAACATAGTCAGCAACTAGCTAGTGCAAACAGTGCAGCATTTAGCAGCAACACAGCCAGATGTTTCACTCAGGAGGCAGTGGAGACAGAGCAAAGCTTAAAGTGAATAAATATTTTGGGCTTAAATTCATCAAGTGACCAGAATTATTTTACACATAAACACAAATGTTGCTTTGTTGTCTGTTAAATGAGTAAATGCAATTGTTTTCTAACACATTCAGCATTTTTGCTTAAAAGGTGATGATATGTCAGTTTTATGTTCACACTTTGTTGCCACTGCCTACAAGCGGCCAAAAAAAATCCAGTGTTGTAGGTTTTGGATTAAATACTATTTTTGTTTGTTTTTTATGAAAGTGATTCATCAACAGTACTTAAAGCGCACACTGATGATGTTAATCATTACTATTCTGTATCAAATTTAAACACGTTGACTGTATTTTAAGGATATTTGCACATATGAAACCAAACAATTAGACAAGAAACCATAAATTAACAACAAATATTCCAGAAATGTTGAATAGAAGAAGCAAAGTTAACTTAAACAGACTTAACAGTAGACTTCTCTAACTTGTTTATGCTAAACTTTAGGCATTTTCCAGCACACAAAACACAGCACCTTACACTAAAATTAGCCCTGTGATGACTCTCCTGATAGCTTCCTATTAGATGAAACAGAAGGGAGGGAAGGCGCTGTGCTCCGAGCAGAATGTAGCTGCAAGGCTGCCAGATCCTGGTAAAACTAATGAACTGAATTCACAGATAACATTAAACACTGAAACTGTAGAGCAGCGATACTTAAGAATTTATTGTAAGTTTTTCTCCAAAATCCTCTACAATCATGAAAACAAGCAGGCGGAGTAAAGCTGCTGGCGAGGACGACATCCACTAAGAGAATCACTGCTAACTAGTAAAAGTGAGATGCAATCAGGCTTGATGTTTGAAAGTAAAAGTAAATGTTGTGTATTCTTGAGCTAGTGAAGAAAACCACAAAATTTCCACAGCTAAAACCTCTTGTTTAGCCTCTAAAATCACACTGTAACACCACTCTGTACACACTCAAGGACTGTGCATCCTCACACTCGCTCTGGTTTTCTTTAAGTGCACTGGGGGAGTCCGGCTTATGTAACGCCATCCAATTAGGGAGCTCGATCCGCTGCAGGACCAGCCGCTCATATACAGCAGCTCATCCTCTCTGCCCTTTTTTTTTTTTTTCCCCACTCAGAGCACTTTGGAGCCCTGAATGCGAATGGCACAAGTCAAACTTCCAGCTGCAGCAGTGGACAGGAAGGCTGCCTGGCTGCTCCGGCATCTCATGCATGACCTCACCCACTGGGTTAGCGTAAGATATACATAGATGAACCATAAATATACAGCCTACGAGCCAAGAATGTGGCTTTTGGAGAGAGGAAAATGAGTTAGCAGGGGAGAAGAAGAAGACCGGAGCAGCCTAATGCTTATTATTTTCATATTATTCTGTCTGTAAAGGATCTGCAGACCCTGAATCTCTACCCCACTGGGTAAAGATTCAGTTTTGTCTATACAACAGGGGTGATTGATAAGTTTGAGGCCTGAACTAGAAGGAGAAGAGTTAATCTAGCTCTCATTACATGCATGTGTAGTTTAATTCTTTGAGTGATTGTGCAGAAAGTTTGAGGTTAACAACTTGCAGTATTTCTGTTTCCAATTACTGCAAACTGCAAGGCAGCGCTGTCTGAGAAAATGGACAACATCACTCTTCATGCATTCATCCAGAGATGCAGATTTTAACTCGTCCAGCAGCTGCCATGTTCACCTGATTTGGCACCCACACACGTCTAGATGAAGAAGAAGCTCAGTGGTCACAGTGTTGACAGTAATGACTTCTGTGGACCGCTTCTACAAAAAAACAACATGCATGCTTCATGACTGCTGGATGAAGTGCATGAAGGCTAAAAAAATAAGTGTGCAGTATTTTCTAAAACTGACTCGTTTTAGCACAAGCTGTGAACTTATCAATCACTCCATGTCAGTTTCTGAGGCAAAACTGCCAAACATTGCCAAGTCCGGGTTTTTCAAATAAAAAGCTGTGCTGCTTTTCTTATCTTATGCTACAGGCAGTTCAATATCTCCAGGTTTTGGGGCTGTTTTTTGAATCTTTCAAGAAATAAATTTAACAAAATGTCAAAAACTCCTCATTCCAGCTTCTTGAATTTTAAAATTTCCTGTTTTTTCCAGTGTAAACTGAACATCTTTGGGTGAGAAAATCAAGCAATTAGAGGCCATAATTTTATGCTCCAGGACACTGTGGCACACAGACATTTATCATGATTTTAGGAGGGGAGGCCAAATAAAAAAGGTAGTTGTTTTATATTCTCCAGAAATATCCGTGACTACAGTAAATGACTCAAAAAAGCCTCTCTCACTCACAGAAACACAGACCATGCTTACTTTTTTAGTTGTTTTTCTTATTGAGGTCAGAGAGAGACAAAAAGCTCCATTAAAGTAGCTGTAGGCCACTCGTGAGATGAATTTACTGCCAGCTTCTCACCTCATTATTCACAAAAGCACACAGTCAATTCCCCTGAATTTGCCGAGAAAAAGCTGCAGACAGGTTCCTCCTTTAATGAGGCACCGATTCTCTCAATCTGTGCACACATGGCGCACTTTCTCTCAAAATGTGACCAAACAAGACCCTGTTTTTTAAGTTTTTATCAATTTGCATATCACTCTTCACCCAGATTCACCGCCACCTGCTGTGTAACACGGCCTGCTGTGTTACAGATGTGACACCAACTCCCCTGAAGTTCAAGTTACAGGCTGCTCATCAATACTGTGAAGTTTCTACTTCAAATCCTCAAAGCTGTTTAAAATGATGCAGTACACACACAAAAAAAAAATCCAAACAGGAAATTAAAACAAATGGGGTGACACTATTATCCTTCCTGAAGCATGAAGCATAAATATTTCACTTTGAAGGTTTTTAACATCTTTGTTCCAGAAGGATCTTAAACTTTTGTCCTGAATCCGCTGCTGTTACCGATCTGCCCCTACATACCCCGAATGGGTGGAGGCTTTACATAACACCCACTCTTGCTGCTAAAACACACACACACTCACACACACACAGTGGAGCAGGAGAGCAGCTACAAATGTACCACAGCTGGCCCAAATAGAACAAATCCCTCAAATAACCTCAGTCATTGTATTTTTGGTGTAAAAAAACAAGAGGTTCTGTGTTTTCGGAGGCAGCCATTAATCAGTCTGGAGGAGGAGATGAAGCGCCTGGTTGTGTTCAAGCTCTTCACAGTGACAAAGGTGTTTTCTTTTTTTGTTTTTTTTTTATGTAAAATCCATCTACGAGGGTGAACCCTGGTGTTTCTTTCAAATCAGTCCACATTAGAGGCATCAAACAGTCAGCAGACTGAATCATTTTTCAGATACAGATCTTTTCCCTGCAGGCTGAGAGAGAATCCAAAGATCAAAGAAGAAAAAGGTTTAGTTGGCAGTTTGAGCTCTTTGTATCTCATTTCATCCTGATCAATTTTCCACGGGATGTGTCTTAATTGTCTAAACGCCGTGCTAATCCAATTTGTTGGCGTGCTGCTTTATAGAAGTCTGAGCCCCCGATGAATAAAAAAGACCCTGAAGGTCTGACGTCTGTTTGTGTTCGTTCCTTAAGAATCGAAAGGTGACCTGTTGTTTCCTCGCAGTGACACTTTGTGTTTTTCTAACAGGTTCATCCTGAATGAAACAGCTGCGAGGCAACACACCGACGTCAAGACCCTCATTGACCACTAATTTATTGATTGTAAGAGCTTCTTCAGGTTGAGCTCAGGACTGTTGATGAGTGTTAATGACACCTCAGTGTGTCTGTACACCACGAGGAAGGAAAGGAAAGAAAGAAGAGGACTAAAAAGGAGAGGAAAGGAAGAAAATGATTGAAAAAAGGAAGAGCAGAACAGGAAAGGAGAAGAAACAAAAGGAAATGAAAGAAAACAAAAGAAAGAACAGGACTTAAAAAGAAAAGAGAAGAAAAAGAAAGTAAGAAAAGTAAAGGATTCAAAGGGTAAAAAAGGGAGAGAAAGAAAGGAAAGGACCGAAAAAAGGAAGAGGAGGGAGGGAAAGAAGAGGACTGACAAGAAAAGGAAAGAGGAAACGAGGACTAAAAAAAGGAATAATTAAAGAGGGAAGAAAAAGAAAAGGGTACCCAAAGCTAAAGAATAAACAGATAACAATGCAGTAGTGAGTTTCTGTATTTAGGACATAAATATTATGTTGTGAAAAAAACATATACACAAGTTTGGAGACACACTGACACCTGAAATACAGTGTTTTCCCAATTTATCTAAAAATATGATCAGCGCTCTCTGTCTCGGCTGACTGCAGTCGTTAGATTCTTCTCTCATTAGTTACAAAGAAAATCTGAGGAATCAATATCATGCAACAGTCAGAAAAAATCGAATCAAACAAACACATTTCATTCTGCTGAACAGTCATACAATCAGCCAGATTAATGAAGGTCCAAGTCAAAATCAATTCGGATTAGCATGTACTTGATTAAATTGTCCTGAGTAATTAAATAGCGTCTCTCCTCAGTCGCAGGAGGACGGAGTCGAGTGATGCTGTTTGGCGTCGAGCCACGCTGAACTTCCTCCCTGCACACTGGAGAAAAAAAAGACTCAATCTGAGCTGATGTGATGTGAAAAAGGACAAGCAGAATCCTTTTTTACACTTCCCATCGCCGCTCCAGTGATTTTAGAGCCCCACCTCCCCAAGAACCGTGCGACTGTACGACTACAACACAGTTAATATAAGTGAGAAAGACTTTGTGGAGTGCATCATTAAGTGCAGGTGATGTGAAATATAATAATTCTGGCCTCGCCACTGCAGATACTTTCCAGAGCAATAATGAATCCATCAGAAGAGCACCTCTGACGGGAGCTTCGGAAACAGATGTTATTATATCAAAGTAAGAGCAGGCGTGTGGAGCTGGAGTGGTTTCAGGTACTTGTACGACACGCTGCGTTGTGTACTATAAATTCACTAATGATGTGACCTGATTCCTTCTTTCTTCTGAGGGACAGAAAAGTTTTGTTGTGATGATTCTGAGTTGATTTTCTTTTTTATTAAACTCAAGCTTCACAGGAGCTGTCACACATAAAGCAAATGACAGCTATGAAGCGCCCAACTGGCTATTGGCAGCACATACAGATGGCAGAGTCCCTTCAGCCATGAGGGCCCGAAAAAACACTTTGCATCGATGTGTGTGTGTATAAATACATGTTGGCATGTCACCTTGTGAATGGAGCATGTAGGTGCACGAACATTCAATGTGTAAATACGACCCTGCAGATATGGTGCATGTTTTTCATGTGAGAAATACACATGTGCAGACTTTGATAAGGTTTCCAAGGACAAAAAAACTGCTGTAGCTTTGGTATCTACTTTAAGATACAACTGTTGAACATCTGCAGAGGATTTTGGGTTCAGTATTTAAATTTTTTTCAACAAAGATGAGCCATAGATGGTAAAATAAGATCAATTTGTGAAAGACAGGACAGAAACTAGACTCCAAACCACTGAGACTTAGGTAGAAGCTAAAAGCACTGAGAGCTGAACACAGAAAACCTTTAAAAAAAACAGTTTTCTTTAGTCTGCAACGCAGACACAAGCTTAAATATTTCAACACAACCCTGAAACCAGAAAAAAAAACTCTTCACAGAGGCAAAAACATGCAATCATCTTTCTTTCCAAACATAAAAAAGAGTTTCCTTATGACCTGCAGTGATTCTGAACCGCGTCTGCACTAAAAAAAAAAAATTTAAACCTCCACATAATAAAAACTGGCCCAACTAAGAAGCAGCTGGATGGGCCTGTTGCCGCTCCCATCGCTCCATCACAGTGTGTTCAGCCTGCCAAGAAGGTGTCTGATCACAGACTGGACGTTTTCCTCACAAAGTCTTTGTTATCTCCCCCCTCTGATCCCAACGCCCCCCTGTTCAAACAGATAAGAGCAGATCAAAATGGAAACATCATATCCACACGCTAACAGTGCACCGATACAGAAATACCTATACTGTGTACGGGCAACATATGGCAGACATGTGGTGAACATTATACCCGGGAATGTGTGAAAGACAGTGAGATCAAACAGCTGGGAAATGAGATGTACTGCTTCATAAAACAGCCCTGCATTAAAAAAATCAACTCAGGTAAAAGTACATGAGTGTTATCAGCAAAATGTTCTGTTTTTATATGTTTATGTTGTAGTTTCTGTGGCTTTTATTAGGAGAAAGAGGCTGCTCTGAAAAGGAAAACAGAGGTCAGTATAAGTACCTGAGACCTGCAGAAGGAGGAGAAATCAAACCGACATCTGGATCAAGAGTGTCACCTGGATGTCGGTTCATTTGAGACTTAAACGTGCAGATTAAACTTGAGACAATGGGACAAAAACTGGAAATAATGTTGGCTGCTTCTCAGTTTTAAGTTTTGCAGCCAGATGTGTTAAAATGTGATGCTGCATGAAAAACAACTGGAGAAAGATGCACCGCTTAGTCCGGTCGGGCCCATATTCACCCCTCTTTGGTCCAGTTTCTATAGCAGTTTAGATAACCTGTTTGCCTGCTTAAAGAACTTAAATGAAGGCCATTAAAATCTTCTAAAAACTGATGACAATAAATTGGAGATTATAGTTATCTGTCCCACAAACTTTACCTGCAAAGTTCACAGGAAACTCAACTCCTTCATTCAAAATGCTGCTAGAAGTCTTTGCTTATTTGATGTATGATCTCAGTTTTGAGGCTCAAGTTAAGAATGTTGTTTACTACCTCTTTCCAGCTCCTAAAAACAATTAAATCAGATTTTTTTCTGCGACCATTCACGCTGGCCTCTGTAATGTACTTTATGCCTGATCGCTCAGATCTTCTCTTTACCGACCGCAGCTGGTGCAAAACGCTGCCGCCCAGGTTTTAACAGCCAACATGAAATATGAACACATGACTCCTACTGGCTGCCCCTTTTATTCTGTATTGATTTAAAATTTTATTGATCACTTTTAAAGTGTTAAATGGCCTCGCTCCAAATTATATAAAAGATTGACTGACTCCCTGCGAGCCTGGATGCAGCTCTCCTGGTCGTTTCAGGATCCTGGCCTGAGACTAAAGGTGACTGGACCCATTGAAATCACACAGGCAACATAATGAGCATCATTTAAATCTCCTCTTTAAACTTTTCATTTACAGGAAAGTGTTTATGAGTATTTAATACGTTGCTAGATATTATTTTTCAACTCTTGCCAAGTTAAAACTTCAACTTTTTTCCCTATTTTCAAGTGCTTTTATGTTGTTTGATCCCTCTGGTGTTTGTATTTTTGGTTTTATCTTCTGTTTTTTCCGTCTATTGAGCACTTTTTAACCTTATCTTTTTTAAAAAAGGACCTCATAAATGATCATTTGTTATCATATTATGTTGTAATGTCACGGTGAGTAGACAGACACTGAAGTGCATCCATCCTTCACTGCAGCAAAAAATAAGATTTTCAGGTGAGGTCAAGTGGCTCTTGAAGTTGAATCATCTCTAATAATAAATAAATCTAAATAGTCAAGTTTGAAAAAGCCTCTAAGGATACTTATTTCTGATTGGCTGTTGGCAACAGATTTAGGTCAATAGCTTTTAGTTTCACTGCTCTTATACAGCAGCCAACTAATGCTATGTACCTTATAGTACATACTGAGCCAAAGGTAACCATGGCAACAGCATTGGACCGTTTCACATCATGGCATCCCACATTCACCTTGTATATCATCACTTCCTTGTATTATTATTCTGCATCATGCGGTAAGAAAAACACCAAAAATGTGTTTTTTGCTCCGGTGGTTATTACATCATAAGCTGCTGCAGACCTCCATCTGTTTCTGAGTTTCCTCCAACAATGGCTTCACTATTTCTCCTCCAATCAGCTCTGATTGTTTTTCTTTTGCCTGCGAGCCTAAAACCTAAGTGACAGATCCAGATCCTGTAACATACTTCACTTTTCCAAAAACATCCTCTTAAGTTACAGAGACCATAAACGGCCCTCAGAGCAGGGGAAAAAATTTTTAAAAAGTATGGCAGGTTTTTTAACCTTGAAGCTTGATTAAAGTATTTAAACTGCACCGAGGGAACTTCTGAGCGTTTCATCTCAAAATTGAGTACTGTCCCCCAATGCCAAATCTAAATTAGTCTGCGCAAATCATTTGGCAGGTACTGATGCGTGTTATTACATTACAGGACAAGGACAATTTGGAATCATGTATTAATTCATTTGCTAATTAAAAGAAATATTTTATGTTTTATTCTCATTCAAGCAAAGCCAAACGCAGTCCTGTTCAATCGCGGTGGTTGAAGAGATTTTTGTGCATAAACAGAGAGCGATTGATTTAAAGATTCTGCTCGACATTAATCTGCAAGTCACTCATAAGTTCTGCTGATCCTTTTATCAGCTCGATTCATGGGAGCCGCCGGCACACGCTGGGTTACGGCTTTTTACTTTTACAGTAAAAACATTGGGATGTCTTATATAATGCTGAGTGAGCTGCCAGGTGAATTAGAGGCTGGCGCTTGACGGGGTAAATGTTTATGGACAGAGGAGCTACGCCTGCAACAGAAAACCCCCATGTCGACCCACAGAAAGAGAGCGAGAGCGAAGAGAGAGAGGGAGCGAAGCGTCCTCATCAGCAGATCTGCTGAGCTGCTTCGGTCACGCTGGGTCACAACTCAGAGGGAGCTTACTTTAATCAGAGGCACGCTTCCCTCCACGCCTCCTTTCAGGCGCTCTGAGTGGATTGTTGTGAGCATGAAAGGAAAACACACTGGGTGTAGCGGACGCTCCGTGGGACTTGTGCACCACAGAAAGGGAAGATTGATCTAAAACCAACCCCAGTGATGATGTTTGGTCAGCTGGAATGGATCATATTGACCGAACAGAAGATGAAGAAGAGAGACTGTCAATCCACTGCAGAGGAGTTCAGTTCAGACTGGACTCACTCAAGAGGCTCCATCTTCTTTTTTTTTTCAGTCTGGTTGGTGAAAAGGATCAACACCAAAATCATCTGGCAGACAGCTCTGTCCGATGATTGATTCTAGATTAAGATTAACTCATCAAAGTGATTAAAGGCCCCATTTAAAATCGTATAACACAACATTACTGCCAGACAAGCATGCTGACATTTGACAACTCTGCTCTTTTTAAATGCCTTTTGGTCGCATTCACAGTTTGTTTTTGTAAACACTGGATTGTCATCTGGTTTTTCAAAACATGTGTGAAGTGTAAATGCTGTGCAAAATACAAGAAACTAAGATTTGGTTCAGTCTTACAGCTCTTATCAGTGTTGTATCTTGACACAGGAAACTGCTTTTTAAATTAAAGAAGGGCTGAAAAAAAGACTTTGTAGCTGTCAATGGTGCATCCACAACTGCTGACATTTTAGAAGTCAACAACCCCTAAAGATCAATGTACTAACTGATGAGTTAGAGGAGATGTATCAAAAATGTTTTCACCTAAAAAACAATGATCAAATCTCATTAAAAAGGGCCTAACTAAGGCTGGAAGTACCAACCTTGGGGTGGATATATTGAGTCCTAGATTGGCTCTGAGAGGATGTTTACAAAAGAGCTGCAATCTAATTGGACTGAACCTCCAGCAAGTTTGTCTGAGCTGGAGTTGCTGTTTGACTGCAGCAGCAACGTGACTCCTTTTCTTTCAGGGAAAATAAAAGTCTTCCCGTCTCCAAAATTCTGTTCATTTAATGTGGTGTTGCCTCAAAAACAGTTGCTAAAACAAACCTGTGTAGCTCTGGCGAAGTCTGTCCACTCTGTTGATTATAACTGAGCACTACAAAGGTTGGCATGACTGCTGCATTCATGTGCCACACATGTAAAAATCACGCATGATAGCTAAAACAACAACAATTACCCAGAGCGCCCCCAGCTGCTGTGGATGCATTGTCACCTCTGTGCTACTGTATCATGCTAAATTTAAAGACAAAAAGCTAGTTTACAACTATGCACAACTCTTCTGTAAAACCCCAACCTGACCTGCATGAAACAGCAGGCAGACAACGTTGGAAACAAGCTGGTAACCACAGTGGATCATTTAGTAGCTAAAGAGACTTAGAACTTGATGAAAAACGAAGAAAAAAACTAAACAAAGAGTCAAAATTTGATTTAAATATGTCTTGTGGCCAAAAACACGACTCTAAACGACTGACACAGTGATGTTGCTTCACGTCTGCTGGTTGTAGAGAAGCTCTTTGCTAACATGTACACCAGATTAGCTCAAAGGACGATAATACGTCAGTGCTTCTGCTTTGCCCTCAAGTCAATCAATTCAAGTTTAAGACTGACAGAAAAAAGCCAGAAAGAGAGACAAAGTCAAACAGGGAGTATTTCTTTTTTTACATGAAGTGTCTTATTTACACCGGAAATCATTTTAACCAGAGAGCTTTAGATATTTCTGCCCTGATGAATCACAGCTGGTGTCACCTATAATGAAAATGAGATGTTTTTTTTTTGGTTATGCAACCAGACACCAAAGGTTTTCTTGATGCAGAGATGCCAATCTTCTCGTCAGATGTTGCATAAGTCAGCCAGGGGGCAAGTCTTTTTTTTTTTTTTTTTTGAAAATCAGAGTTGAGTTCAGTGCAGAAGATCAACTCGCAGACGCTGCAGGAGAAGATTTCCTCGTCTTTACTCTAATTCTGTCAGTGCTTCCTTTAATTCAGAGCTCATTAGTATCATTTGGGGTCCAGATGATGAACAGCTCCCTCGTTCAAAAACACAAAAATCAGCCCAGATTTCATCATTAATGAGATCAAACTCACACTACGAGCAGTAAAACTTGCACCTGAAATTACTCCTCCGGCAGGTGAACTATTACATGATTTACAACTTGCGAGGTTCATCAGATAAATTTCAGTGTGAGAGTTAATGTCGTCCAACTTAATATCCTGAATTGTGATTCCAGAAAAAACTAATGAAGGCGTCTGATATTAGCTAATGAAATGTCAGGGCCCCAAAATTAAGCCTATGCAGGTGGTTATTAACCATGAATAATTAACAGTTGGGGTGACAGGCGAGGAATAACAGAGTGTGATAACAAACCCAGAGGAGTGAGCGCCCTGTGTGTGTGTGTGTGTGTGTGTGTGTGGCACACTCGAGGGAAGAAAATGAGACGGGCTTGTACCTCTGTGCCTCACAATGACATCCTGCTGATTTTTAATTTTTCAGGAGAGAGCAATTTAACACATCGGGTCTTGTTCTGGGAATCCCGCTGACTCAAATTGGCTCTGTGTGTTGCTCAGCGGCCACTTCCTGGCAACGAGAGACCAGCTGTGATTGGCCGGATTCAAAGTCACAAACAAAATGACAAAAAATAAGAATGATGCTCCAATTAAACTAAAACTAATTAGTAGTTAAACAAAGAGCTAATTAATTGATAAACAGTCCCTCCAGGAATTCGCGATGTTGCGATTGCAACAATTAACACAAATTCAACCAATCTCCGTGAATTCTGCACGACCTTGCAATTTTGTCCAATCACCGTGACTTTTCCACAATTTTAGCCAGCCTCCCGTGAGTTCCACCAATCATAGCAGTCCCCAGCGCAAACGTAATGCACGTACGTCACCCA
>JAPZDY010000015.1:14976466-14991689 GCA_029783645.1 Ctenochaetus hawaiiensis | reverse complement strand
TATAGTCTTAAGTAGAAAAAATGCGATTAATCGCGATTAATTACAGAAAATTGTGCGATTAATTAGTTAATTTTTTTAAATTGATTGACAGCCCTAATATAAACTGAAGACACGTAGTGGAAATGTTGTACATTGAACAAGATTCTCTTTAGTCAGCTGCTTTAATTGTATATTTAAAAGCTGGAAAGTCCCAGAAAACGCACAAGTGGTACTGGCAGCTATAAAATAAACTCTTATTATCTCATTTTGGTTCATATTTTGGCTAAAAATATACTTTTGTCAGTCGATTTAGCATAAAAAATGAGATAATCAGTAAGTTTTAACTAATCTGGAAATTTTTGGGCCAATTTTGATTATTATTAAACAAAGCAGAATCACTGAAGTAAAAAAAAAAAAAATCCAGCACTGGAGATCTCTAATGACCTTGACACATTTGAAGTAGTTAAATAAAAACCTCAGGCATGTTTTAACATGCAGTGTGATGGCCTGTGGCTAAAATGGATGACTGGCAGCCCTTAGATGTCCAAGGCTACATGTAGGGCTGTATTGGAAGATGCAGCACGGAGGGCAATCATCCCTCCATCAACCCTCCGCCTTATGTAACTCACCACCCACTGAAATAAAAGAAAGCCTCCCTGTCAATCAAATGGTCAGATGATGTGGGGGAGTAAAGGAGAAATGTGCTACAGAGACAGAGACACTGTTGAGGTCCATTAACACTGCTCATACCGCCACCTTTGGAGTAAAATCATTATACTGATGAAAAATGTGAACGATAAAACAGCATCAGACAAAAAAACTCTGAGCTTAAACTTTGTGGAAACCACATCACAGCTTGTATGCAAATTTTTCAGTGTCTTTTTGCTTTTAAGGAGATCTGACATGAAACGATTCAGAGCTTTTAGAGCAACCTGAGGGAAGTGACTTTAAAAAAAAAAGGGCAAATAGTTACACGATTATTTCATCATCCCTCAAAAATAATTAAAATTTAACTAACAACCTCCATCGAGAACACCGGAGTTCATAAACCAGCTTATTAACACAGATAAACACACTGCACAACAACACAAAATTCACTGGTGCAAACTCTCTCGCATAAAATGTTAAATATCTGACTTGTTTGTTTTGAAAATGACGTTACTGATGCTCTGGTTCTTTTGTTGCCAAAAGAGAATAAAAGGCAAAACAACTTACATCAGCTGAGTTAATGAATCACACATTTTATGCAAACACATTCACTATTAACACTTGTATTGGCAGTTAACAGTCTGCATGTACAGTACAAATGTGAACCTCACTGTCATTCAAACAAAAAATGAATGCTCAAATGCAAATTATTTGTTTTTAAATTGGATAAATTGGAGATAAGAGTGCAAAGGTTTACTTAAATTTTACTCTAATTTACTGGAATCCAGCTTGTAGGAAGTTTCCAGTAAGAGTTACAGTATCACTACTGTTTTTTTTAATCATAATATCACTATTTTACTTTCAACTACAGTGTTACTTCTGTATTTTTATTTACAGTTAGTCTGGTAACTGACAGTAAGCAAAACAGTGACCATGGAGGATCTAAGCTGACTGGAATTAGCTGGCTAATGTGTTAGCCATATAAAGCTGCAAACAGAACTGCAGGAAGTCAGACAAAAATGAGTAAATAAACTTTGTTGTGCTACTGAGGCTCAACAAGGTTGTGTTGTTGTGATTTGATACATTTTTCAGGTAAAATCAGATTTGATTGGAACATAACAGATGCATTTAAATGGTGAATCTGCACAGATCATAGCAGCATAAGCTAGGAGGTCAAAGGATAACAGCCGAAGTGTTTGAGGACATTTATCAGGAAATACTCTCCCTTCTTGGTTCACAAACTGTTAAAAGATAATAATAATTTCATATCTAAATGACTTAAAGAGTGATTTCATGGACATCTGGAGGCTCAAAAAGGGTAAAATGGACTTGGAGCCTTAAAGTTAACATCTTCTAGACACATTTAAGAGCTGCACTATTGTTAAATGTTTGACTGAAGGAGGAACTTTTACCTCAGACGAGAGTCCCAAAGAGATGTTTATCCGTTCACCTCTGTAATATTTATCAGCCTTGAATTTTAATGAGTGATTTGATGGAAAAGGGTAAGTCAATGCACGCTGCTTAGAAATGAGGTAGGAAAAAAAACCTCCAAAGATGTGTCAGATTGTTTGCATCAAGCCAAGAATTTTCTGGTGCAGCAGTGCTGAAGCGAACAGACGTTAACCTGGATGTCTGTCAGAGTGAAGCGCGGTGAAAAATCCCTCCCACTATGTTTCTGTGTCCAATTATCTCCCAGAAAAAAATGACATTTACTTCACTCCCTACGGATGCAGAAAGTACCCAAGGAGACAAGACAAGCCTGAGACGAGGCATGAATGCTAAGTACAAATGGAAACACTGAGAAAGCACCTTTTGAAAATCAGCCAAAGGTCATAGATTTGCCTCAGAAAAATGTGGTTTAGGAGGTCAGCTGAAGGAACACATGAACGGGGATGGAGTTAAACTTGTAGAAACCTGACAGCCTGTGTGGAGTTCAGACATTAGTGGGTTACCTCTGTCTAAAGAGCTCATTTGAGTCAATGAGGTGTAAAATATTCTGCTCGTTCTCCTGTGTAATAGAGACTAAACCAAAGAGAGAGTGGAATAAAAAAAAAAAGACATTTAGCAGGTTATTTTAGCTGCTTTGATGCTCTTGGACCGTTTGCAGTAGAGCAAAGCTTTGAATAGCAGGGAAAGAACATTTCTGCACAGGTCTCAGGTCAGTAATGCTTCAGTGAATCCAGAGGTAAGTTTTAAATAAGTGAGGAAAGTTTTCTGAATAATGTGGAAGTTTAACATCAAGGTTTTTTCTGTGCTGAGTCAGTGAAGCTGCAGACAAAATCTGTTGGAGAAAAGATATAAGAAAAGGACAAGATACTCCTGAATGTGTAAAATATTATCCTATGTATTAGAATTAAAATCAGCACTTTGGAAGTTTAAATTAACTCTTCTTCTCACTGTTTGCTACAAAAAAAGCTTATTTTACAGAAGCCCTAAGCGGACATGGTTTAATTTTTTTTTACAAGCCGTTTATCTCATTATCTCGAGAAAATGAACTTTGTTTTCTCGAGATAACAAGCTAATATCTCGTTATCTCGACAAAACAAAGGTCGTTTTCTCGAGATAACGAGATATTATCGGCTTGTAAAAAAAAAAAATTAAACCATGTCCGCTTAGGGCTTCCGTAATATTTAGACCCAGTTTGCTTCTTTAAAAGTTGATTAGAATGTATTTTAATTATCTAGCGCCATCATCAGGTCAAAATTTCATTTTTTAAAATACTTTGTTTATGATCCAATACCTGCAAAACTAACAACAATCCCATCAACCTCGGCTGTACTTAGCTAAGTGCAAGTTGGTGAATGTTTGAATGCTAACATGCTACCTGCAGAACATCAACATGTTAGCATCTTCACTTAGCATGTTAGCATTCTTATCTTAGCATTTAGCTAAAGCAAAGCCTCACAGAGTTGTTAGCATGTTTAAGACTCCCAGTTTGGTCATTAAAATTTAACTGTTTTCTCCTGTCCCAAGTACACAACCCTATTTTATACATGTTGTGAACTGTATCTTTATAGATCGACTGAAGTTTGCAGTTTCATTTCGGGTTGGTGAAGCTCTGGTTGGGTGACAAAATGACAAAAATCAGTGAATAAAAACAATGTCCGTTGTCTTCTCACACAAAAGATTTTATCCACAGAAAAGACGATTGAATTCTGAAAGAAAAATAAGTCAAAACACAATCTCACTGTTCCTGCTTGACCTTGGTAAAATTTTTTGGCAGAACAATCTCAGCTCAAGGTCCATTTAGAAGCTGCTGAGAGAAGCTTTCAATCAAATCTCCTCTCAAGCTGATGGAGTTTGCTCAGCGTCAGGGGATTGTAGAGGCTCAAGAGTCCTTTTTTTTCTTAGTACAGGTACTAACGGACTTTGAGGTGATCCATTAATATGTTTATGGTTAATTTCTAATATATATCAGTCTAGGAAGGACAGTTTGGCTGCAGTCGACACATTTACGTAACTCTGATATCCTGCTTTGGATTTTTATCATGTTTCTGTGACATCCAAAACATAAATCTAGCCAGAGAGCTTTATCTCCAAATGTTTCCCTTCTCACTCTGCTGGGCCCGAAGATGTAAAAATAATCACAACATGACTGTAATTTGTGATAAACTGCCGCTGTGAAACCACATACAAAGCTGAATTTGTCATCTTCTTTATTAAAAAAAAAAACATGAGCTCCTGTGAGTCTGCTGCCATACAGAGAGCGATAAGCGCAAATGTGACTGCCAGAGAAACATCCACTCTACTGTAGGTACTGTGTCTGTGCTTCCCCCTGTGGCTTTCTGTGTGCAGTTGTGTCTTTTTTTAAAGACCAAAAGGATGACAGACTGACCTTACCAAACATTACCAGCTGACAAAATGATTTACACTTGCTGCTGATGAGCGAATTTGGCAGATTCGACCCCCCTCCCCAAACTGTACCATCAAACAACCTCCACTCTTCAGTCGAGAGTGCTGTCTGGAACGGTGACAAAGCCAACAGCTTTCCCTTTAAATCAAGGCATTGATATGACGAGGACGCATCCGCAGAGAGGACAGAGTTCACAAAACACTGGATTTATGCTGATCAGCAGTGGTGATGGAGAGAGGTGATGTTCGCTCTGCTTTTCACACTTTTTCACTGTAGGTTTTCTGTAGTCTCTCTTGCACGAATGCCATTAAACGGTCACTACACTAATTATTTAAAAAGACCAGGTTATCTCCATGATGACAAAGTCCATCAAACAGAAGATGACTTTAGCTCTGGTAAATTTTAAATGGTAGATGCTGCTTTGTTTTTATTTGTTCATGTCTGTGTTTCCCCCTAAACTGAAGATAACACATTTACAAACAGCTTTTAAAAGAAATCTTCATCTTTTTTTTTAATCATTTTTAATCTGAACTACTATTCAGAGAAGAAAAAAAGCTATTAATTTTTCAGAGCACCATCTGCTGATTTAAAAAAATAAAATATATATTTAGAATTAACTGCACACAGCTACAGCACGTGAAATCTTTCTGGCTTTTGACCCTTTTAAGGCTGAAATAATTGATTTAATTAATTAATCTTTTATTGCATTTGTATGTGCACACACTCATAGGACTTTTGAAAAGAATAATTGCAACAATTCCTTAATTAATCCATGAAAACATCCCTTTACATCCAGAGTTTCTTAGTCAGATACATTGGCCTTGACAACTCATGAAAGTATGCTGGTCACTCTTCCACTAATAATAACAAAGCATCTTTTCTGCTTGGCATTAGAAAAGTATTTGTTGCATGTTATTCAAGACATTTCTTTCATAAATCTTTCAGAGAACATGGGGCTCTTTACCTGCAGCTTTGGAGCGGCAACAAAAAGATACTAACGGTAAATAAACGATTGATAAATGCACAAATGCCTGTTTAAGAGTTTATCTGATGAATGAGACGATCTATATTTTTATGGAGTTTAGTCGAACTTCCCCTTTAAAGAAGCAACATATTTATTAAAAAAGAAAGTCTGTTATCTCAGAAAAACATCCCAAACAATTGAATCCTGACCTGTGCCAACACCTTCATCCCACTTAGTTCCACTGTGATAAAAAATACAAAGCCCTGTGAGGTAAAAACATCCCGACTACAGCCAACTACTGTGAGCACGACAGGCAAAACCTAACCTCATGTTACTGTAGCTGTGGCCACTGTAATTGAGCTTGTTAGCTGCAGTTCACCACAGATGAAGGGCTGCTGCCTCGGTATGAGGCCGCCTGTGACATCATGGATGCAGGAGTCAGTGTTAGTTAGACCACAGAGACTGAAATGAACCCAAACAAGTACAAAAACTGAAGCAGCAGAAATGACACAAATGCACAGTTTCTTTAAAAACTCTCTTAATACAAATCCAACACTTGAAAATCTCAAAACATCAGCAGTTACTTGAAGCTATAAACGATGGAGTAAGCAGGTCTTAAATAACTCCTAGTTTCTCAATACAGTGGATAACAAGATACTTATTAGTTTCCAAGTGAGTTAGTTAACGATGCACCTTTGTTATGTACACCTTTTTAAAAATGAACAGCCTGAATTCAACATTGCACGGATGCATCAAAGTGCTACAGTAATTAGACGGTGGATAGACTGTGGCCATAAAGGAAAGTACAAGGTCATCAACAACCTTCAGGTAAGACTGTGGCATTAAAACTGTGCTCAAAAGGTATTTAGAGGCCTAATATGTGCCAAGAGCACCTTTAAACCACAATTTAATCCTGTGCAGCTGACACAAGACAGGAAGGGTCTGTGGATTCATGTTGTTTAGGCCAAATTTTGCCACTATTGTCTGAAAATGGCAGCAGAAGTAGAGAAACATCAGTCCAGATAATGTTTTTCCCCTTTCATCCACTTTTTGTACTCCAGAGATGCTCATCTGCACGACACTGTTGTAACACCTGTTTTTTTATAACTCTCACCTTCCTGTCAGCTTTAACCTGCCTGGTCATTCTCATCTGACCTCTCTCATTAACAAGCCAGTTATTTTCTTGCAGATTAGCAGTTTCTTAGATACTAAAACCACCCATTTAAATGTGTACCTCACTCCTTTCTTAGTTTTATTGGTTTGTCTTTTCACATTCTCAAGTCTTCCTTTTCTTTCACACTGAATACTGAAGGTCATTCCTCCATCTCCATGTGAATTATATGAGTCACACCTCATGCCATTTTTCTCTTCACACCACCACCTCCAGGTAAACCTTCTATTTCCACATGTTAGATGTGAAACACCGGATGTGATGTCTCAGCTCTTAGTTTTCTCACTTTAATGGGATTTAATGGCATAAGGACAGAGCTTAAACTGCCGAAGCAGGAAAATGTCAGCAGTAATAATAATCGTGTTAGTTGTAGAAAAAATTGTGATGACAACAAAAATAAACTCTAAAATATAAACAACTCTGACTCAAATACGACTTCAAATCAAACAAAAAACAGTCAGTTTGAACACATGAAAGACCAACCAGTGTTTACTCTGGTGGTGTTTAACTGAGTGTCCCTCTTGTTGTGGCGAGAAGCCGGATATTCATCTGCCAATATGCAGCAATTTTGTTTTTCACCAAACAGGCGTTTGAGTCTCTGTCTGTGTGTTTAGAACAGAAACCCCTTCGGCTTCTGTGTTGTTGCAGTGGACACGTGCAATCGCTGCCAGTCGCCCAAAGGTAGTAATGTCACACTCACTCACATGAGACATTGATCACCGACGCTTGTTGGGTCAATGATACAGTCCACATAAGTCTACAGAGAGGCTGATTACCAGCATGACTGTCAGGATTTCATCCAGATGTGCCATTATCTGTTTATCGACTCTGCATTAGAAGTCAGTTTCAGCTCTGCAGCGTTTGGGCCAAAATAAAACATTTACACTTCAGTTTGTATCTGTTTTGCAGTAGTGCATTAGTTTAATTATAGGTTTTTATGTTAGCTGATTTTCTTCACTATCTTCCTCGCTTCCAGAAACTCTCAGAATTATCTTGGCTTTTCATGCATTATAACAAATCCCATCTGCTCTCCTCTGGACTGACTCAAGCGAGCTCTCTGGTTGCACAACCCAGTAAACACTGCCACCCTTCACTTGAAACCAGATCAAGAGATGAAATATTGACCTTGTTAAATTCAAAATAATGCACAGATTCAATCAGCACTGCGGATTGAGACAATGGCTGAGAGGAGAGGAATAAATAACCAAACAGTAATATGAAAACTGGAAAAAAAAAAACAGAAAAAAAGGCAAACATCTTGAATAGGAGAGAAGATGAAGTGCAGGAAAAAAAGGCAAGGAATAAAAATGCTGCTGAAAGTCGAGCATAATACAGCTGTTCAAATAACTTCACCTTGAAAAACCCTCCAATAATATGACCAGGACTGTGTGCAGCCATGCCAGCAGCTCCGTGAACCTGCACAGCTCGCTGCTAACATGGCAAGATGAAGCTTCAGTTTGGCTTTTTAATTTGCCAACATTTGCTTATTAACACAAAAGAACAATCACTGATAATGTCATTAGTGTTGTAGCTTAACTATTGATTAAATTTTAACCTGATGGTGGTGCTAAATGAATAGTCAGGGGGGTAAGCCTTGTTATAATTTATCTTTGGGTTTCATCCATGTCAGATAGATGATAGAATCTATCCAATTGTTTGTATTCATTAAAACCACAAATGTCATCCTCCTGTTGGTGCCAAAGTCTGAAAAGTCTCACCAAATACTGAGCTTCTGATCATCACAAATGTCTGCACAAAATATTTATAATTCTATCCATAATTACTGAAATATTTCAGTCCGTACCAAAGCGGTAGACAGGAATGAACCAATGAACAGAAATCGACATCTATGGAAAAAACCTCAAAATAGAGAGGGTCATGCATTAACAGAAAAGCGGTTGTAAAAATGGTTGAGAAGATTGAGACAGAAAAGGAAAAAAAAACTAGAAGCTGATAATATGATACAGCTGGTGAAATACTTGTGTGACCTCCAAAAACCCCTACTTACAGTAACATAAAAAAAACTCTCCACTACAACACTGAAAAACTAACAATGAAGCAGCAACTAAAGAAGCTGAAATATCAACATGATTCCTCATCTACTCTGCTTAGTTTTTTTCTATTAACTTGTTACAAAAATAAAGGTCAGTTGCTACCTGACCTTCAAAAAAAGCTGTACAAGGCTGGAGCAAGGAGGAGAATGCAATACATCAGCTGTTACCCTCCTCACCTTGATAAAAACTACGTTCAGGAATACTGAAGATGCTCTTTCTAACCGGCACCACCCACCGACTCAACATCCTCTTCCCTCAGGGCGTCTGCATGCTCATCCAGCCATCCTAATACGTGAGAACCGGCCAAGGAGCCATCCCCAGTGGGCGTCTTGCACTGTCTTCTCATTATATGGGCTGTGAGATCCTTTGTCCTTGCACTGTTTATATCAGTAAGTGCTGTCTCACTCCATTACAATGCATCCATATGCACCCCACATAGATAATACATTCATGGTGCATGTAGGGATATGAAAGAAATGAGCATCAATTAAGGAGCCAAGATGAAAAACAATGCATTTGAATGCATTAAGTTGGAAGAGAATCATATTTTAAAAAGGAAAGCAAGAACAATTAACCATAAAGGATGTAACAGTAATAACAGATTTTGCCTTAATATGCTTTTTAGGTGATGGCCAATCAAAACAAACAGCCCCTGAATGCAATCTCAAGATTTCCAGTGACCTCATGCAAGATGGTAACAATAGATCTGCAAAGATTTGTAGTCATTGTTTCTTCATTTCCCACTTTGTCCAAACTTATTATGTGTTATAATGTGACAACACTGTTACTGATCTGGCCAGAGTTAAAGGAGTAATCATAGTTTAGATTAAAATAATCACTCTTGCAAGATCTTTAGCAGGATACCACCTCAAATCTGGCCTTCCCTATTACACATTTTTGGGAGTAACACTGGAAACCGATGGCAGAGATTCATGCTGGTCACACAGTGAGATACAAGATATAAATAAAATAAATCTTAGAGCCACTCATCCAAAAATGTTCAGTACCTCTTCAGAGCTTCTTGGTGGTAAACCAAATGAAACACCTTGCTTTTCTTTTATCCACAATAACCAAATAAAGGCTCCACAGCACTTTTACAGTAAGCGACAAATGTCTTGAGCTGCTACTGATGATTTCTACCCATCAAGCCTATGAGGTCCTGGGAAAATAAATGAAAAAGTATGACTGAACGCATCTCCAAACACAGCAACTCTATAAAGTTTGTGCTTTTATTTATCCTTAATTTAACCAGAAAGCTCCCATTGAGATGTAATATCTCTTCTGCCAGGGAGTCGTGGTCAGGTTGGGTACTAAAGTAAAGTAAAAAAGTTTCATATGGAAGCACAAACAGGAAAAGATAACATCAGAAAAACATACAGAACAGAACAAACAGACACAAAACAAACCAGGATCAAAGACCAAAGAGACTCATGGCAAATATAACACTTGTTATAAGCACCAAAAATGTTCCGTTAAATAGATCTAAACACGTCAAGAGTGTTATGATTTCAAGTTTAAGTATGCCTTGCAGCTCCTTCCAAGCTTTCAGATCGTAAAAAGGAAAACATGGATTTACTCAGCAGGTTTCCGACCGTTTTACTTTTAATTGGCTTGACGTGAACTCAGTTGCCACTTAATTACATTCAGCTAGCTAAAACTACTGCAGTCAAATACAACAGTTCAGTAAAGATACCACTGACACAACTTCATAAATTGTGCTGTATATAGTAGGTGGACAAAATAATGGAAACACCTGTAAATGCATGCGCAGGTTCATACCTTCACTTCAAATATTAGATTGTTAAAGCAGAACGGAGAGCTAGTTTTCCACAACGGCCACTGGATTATTTTTCTGCACGTTTGAGGGTTTGTTTTATTAGTGAACCGAGCAGAGAGCCAACATCTGGGTGCAGCTGTGTTTGTAAGGGAGAAAATATTGGCCTCAGACTAAAAACATCGTTAGTTTGGAAAGAATCGCAAAAAAGCTGATTTGGTTTCTAAACTTTTATTGCAAAGTTTCTACACTTCAGGCGATGACTCTTCGGCTCCGTCCTTTAAGCTTTAACCTATTTAACTCAACCAATTAGTTATTTTTTGCTTGTATAGCAGCTGTGACTCCAGGGAATTAGTTTCACTTAATGAGTCCTTCACCTAGATACCTCTGATTCATGAACCGAATTCATATTCATAAAGTGTTCATAAATAGAGACTTGATACTAAGTGTTCTCTGAACGGGGCTCCAGTAGCCTCCTAATTACCCATAATTCATCACTTCTGCGACTCATTTGATTGTGATGGCTGATCTCGGGGGGCAGGGCGTGGACTCTCTCTCTCTCTCTGTCTGTAACAAGTGTGTTGTGGCACATTAATCGCAAAATCTGCAGGGTTGTTTTGATGCCAGTGTGGGGTTGTGCTGAGGGGAAATCAATTTTGAGTTACACTGTGTTTGGAAATAAGCCCAGCCAAAGTTCCTATGTTCAAGTTTAATTGCATGATGTAATGGTGAGTGATGAGTCTGGCTGTGTGTGAGTGTATGTGTGTGTGTGTGTGTGTGTGCAGAGGACACGACGGGTTTGTGTTTGAGTGGGTGTGTGTGTGGTTTTATTCTTCTATATTTGTGAGGACCCAGTCAGACCCGATCAGACAGAGTATTTTTGGGATCTGAAGACATTTAACATCTTCCAAGGGCTGTTTTAGGTTCAGATTTAGTGTAAAGGAAAATAAATAGTTTAGCTTGATTAGCTTAATTTTTGGTTGATATCATTCCTATCACATTACTACTCAATTAAAAACTACAGCCAGCATAGCTTCACATAAAGACTGGAAACAGAAGGGAAACAGACAGCCTGCATCACCTCTTAAGCTCACTAATTAGCACTTTATATCATTTCTGTTTAATGTGTGCAGCTGTGAAAACATGTGGTAGGTTTTTTAAGAAAGTCTGAGTGACTTCTTGAAGTTATAGTCGCTGTGAAGTTGCCAGGCAACCAGCTGAAACTCCAGGAAGTCCCTGCACTCTGCCAACACATACAATCTACTGTGAAAACCACAACTTATCATATTCATGCTTTGGGTTTTTACATGAATTCAACAGACGAGATATAATGTTACACCTGTTTTTTTGGTGTGATGCCAAGCTAAGGCGTAGCACAGACAAGAAAATGGTATCCACTTTCTCATCTAACTCTCAGCAAGTAAAAGAATGAGCGTATTACCTAAAATGACAAACTTTTAAGCTCAAAATTACCCAGAGTCACAGGTAGGATAAGTTTTGGTGGAAAGCATCCAAGTTATTTGTGATGGATCAGGTTCAGATTAGAGCATTAAAATGTGTTTGCCGATAAAGGTCCTCTCAAGAATAGAAATGTGAGTGTGTACAGCAAAACACACTCGGGGGTATTATGAGGTTCAGATGAATTTAAATCCTTAATTTGACTCCAGGGATTAAACTGGTGCCAGTGTGTCTTCTGACAGTCTATTCCCTCAAGCAGAGTGACAGAAGATGACCACGGATAACATAAAGTAGACTTTACTGCAGCAAAGAGGAAACCAAACATCCAGACGTGACTTTAAATGCTTTTTTGCAATCAGTGGAATAATTATTCTTCTCAGTAGTCTTTTTCATTTTTTCCGCTTCTCTAATTGCTGCTAGGAAAGTTTTTTATCTGCAAAGTTCGAGCCGAAAAAAAGAAAAAAATTCCCCTCTGAGAGCAGTAATTCAGCTGAGATGAAAATGACGGCAGCAGAGGAGGACACTCTGCCAGCGCTGCCACCTCGTTGCGGTGCCGAAGTTTGGAAGACTCTGGCGAGGGAAATGAGACTTTCTGATGTCATCCGTGACCCAGGTCATCTCTAAACGCAGAGCGGAGCCGTAATGGCCTCCTCCACAGTCACAGCGCTGCGGCCAGGAGGACTGGCTGCGAGTCAAATCAGGGAGCCATAACACGCCTATAAATTTGAAGGGAATCTGCTGTGAATAGTATGAAAGGAGAGGAAAGAGAGACAGAAACATAGCAGCTAAGTTTTATCCTCTTGGAGTCATAAATGTGTTTTCTTTGGCATTTTGCAGGGCCAGGACGCTTGTTTGTTCTCCATATACCATAAACTGGTTAAAAAAATCTACTTTTAAAGCATAACTGTATATGAAAAATGTACAGGATGACAAGGCTTCACTCAGTCTCCTCGTTTTAAATTAAATAAATGGCTGTTTCATATCTTCACAACCCCAACCAACTACGGCTATACTCCCACACTCAGTAATGAAGGTAATGTTTCCGTAATTGCCCTGGATCTTAGCACTGGTTTGGTTACCATAGCAACCCCTATCAAATGTGCTGCAGACACAAGACAAACTCGCTGCAAACAGACTTTGAACAAAGAGATGCCTTTACACATTTACAACTTTTTTGAAAAATACATTACATACCGTCTCCGTTCCGGTTTGAATTCTTATTTGTGTGGAAAATTATTCATAACTTTGTCCCCTTATGATTCATGATTGCCGAAATTTCTTTATTCTGCTTTGACTTCTACTGGATGTCTTTGTGCAAGTCTGCAGTTTTATGTAAATCTTCATTCCTCAGTTTTTCAAATGTGCAGTCTGGAACAAGGCATCTCAAAGGAAAGCACATGGTATCCTTTTGTGTCTGTATGAGATGCATCAGCCGTTCAAGTAACTCTAATCAGTTTTCGTCTGTGGCAATATTAGACGCTCAGAGCCAGAAGACATGGTGTGAGGAGCAAAAAGGTCCACATAAGGAGGATTTTAGGTTGTATGAATGGGTGAAACATCGCTGCTTTATGTCTCCTGTTTGATTCCAAAAGTAAATATTAACTTATTTTAGCTCATAGATGTAATTTAACTTATGTAAGGTAACTTAATCAACATTACCAATTGGTTTTTGGTGCCTAAACCTGACCAAACTGTGAGAATTTTACAGCATTTACCACATGTTAGAAAGGTGTTCTGGTCTTTATGCATATGAGATTTCTAGGGCTGTGACAGAAAGTCATTATTTTAGGACCTTGGAGTGAGAATATGTTGAAAATATAGAGCCACATCTCGGTGGACATTGTTGGTTGCACTTTTACTAGAAGTTAGAAAGATAAAATGGAAACTTGCCCTAAAAGTTTCCCAACTCTGTAACCACTGATCCTCGATTCCTGCTGCTGTTTCTTCACCGATGCATAATTAATTGGTACAAAAGCCAGTTAATTAGGTACATCCAGCAAAAACTAAAGCAGTCTTTTATAAACACCAAATAAATGCAACAAATCCAACCTTAATGATGGTTATTAAGTTCAGTCTTTACCAAAATTGGAGAGGCATTAATAATGTTTTGGCTTTTATTGTACGAGTGTTTATATCAAATGTTACTGAGTTCTTTTTTATCACTTGTTTGCCTGGTAAAAAATGGGTTTAATGTTTGTTTACTTGTCTTGATTTTATCAGTAAGCCGGAAAAAAACAAGCTAACACATGAATAAATGTTATATGTGTGGGCTAAATGTTAATACATGCATGTTGGCCTCTGTGTATGGTATAGATTTTACATTGCTGAGCAGCTGTAAGCTTCACATAAACAAATGAATAAACATAACACGGCAGAAACAACATATTTCAGAATGGCGAGCAATCACTGCAACTGGACATTAGTTTGATTTTTCCACCACAGTTGTTATTGATTTGCCCCAAAACCCTGAGCAGACATGCTGTGGAGTGGACAAACAATAAAACCCCTGCAGAGGAAGCTCCTCAGGTTACACTGCAGGTCACTGTGCGATTCGAGCCTGTCAATTACACACACAAACACACACGCACGCACACACATGCCTGTTTTGAGACATCATTTACAGTGCGGAAGGTTAAAGTGATTGTAGCTGCATGTGATCCCTCAGTGACAGAAATAGAAATGTGAGAGCTGCTCATGTGTGAAACAGCACCACAAGTACATGAGGAAATGTGTGTGCGGGGCCTCGGTGTGTTTGTGTGTGGCTCGATGTCGGTGGTTTGCCCAGTCAGCTAAGTTTATGTGGGTGTCGAGGTTGAGCAGCAGACTCCTGATTGAAGGTCTGTAACCATCCTGCAGATTTAAGGTTGTGGCCTATTGATCTTTCAAGAGCACAATTAGACTGACTTTGACTTAATGTTTGAGTTTTTGATGACACAAGCTGCAGGTAAAGATACATCACAGGGGCATCATGACCTCTGTAGTCTGCATAAACTAAAAGTAGTTTAAAAAATGGAAACTTTAAAATGTCACGCACAAAGTTTTTGTTTAAATATGCAAGCTTATTTCCACTCATTCTGGGTTATTTCTAAACTTTAATGTCATTAACGTCATCCTATCTAATATTAGGGACTAGGGATGGTCCGATCGGTATCGGGTCCGATCCAGGCCAAAATGACTGGATCGGGTATCGGATTTTTTCATTAGAGCCCGTCCGATCCGATCCATAAGCCCAAACTATCTCATAAATCCTCAACTTCACTTTGCGCGACATGCCGTAACACAGACGAGCTGTCGCCATGGTTGCCATGTGCCTGTGTTTTGG
>JAPZDY010000015.1:14957066-14968122 GCA_029783645.1 Ctenochaetus hawaiiensis | reverse complement strand
CAAAAATTACTGCTAAAGACCGTGCAAAACAATTCCCTGATGTTCTTCATGAAAGCGGAGGTAAACTGTTTTGCACCCCGTGCGATATTGTGGTGGAACACAAACAAAAATCATCGAAAAAAAATGCAACTTTTTAGCAATTTTCACTGTCTTCCGCAATTTCATTGCAACAAATACACTTAAAACATCGCAACTTACATCGCAATTTTTTAGAAAAACTGCCGCGAAATCAGGCATTTTAGGCTGCAACAATCTTAAAAAACGCCCGTGAAATCCTGGAGGGACTGGCTAATTTATGTGATTAAAAACCTTTTTCTATAACGTTGTTATTGTCTATCACTGGCTCTTGAATCTGATACCCTCATTCTCAATCGCACCTGATTTCTTTGGTTGTTTTTCCAACTAGAAAAAAGACAAAAAAAAAAAGATATAAAAGCAAAACACCAAACTCAGAGATGTGGGTGGTGATTCATGGGTCATCAGACTGTTTCAGTGGCTCTGCCTCACAGACATATTTGTATAACTTCATCTCGAACATGTCACCCGTCGTCCCGGAGTAAACATTTTCTCTCAGTTGTCATTAACAAACAGATCTCCACTTTGTTCACCTCCCACTTTATCCTCATTCTTCCATGCATCTGCTGGTGTCTGGCTGCCTGTCGAACCACCTGCGGCTCCCTGCTTTCCCTCTTCACGGTCCTCCCCTCACCTCCCCTCTCCTCTCCAGCTCCCAGAGGAGTGTGCTCACTGTGCGCTGCCATCCATCAGGCTTGTCATCGGTCGCTCCGGGGCGGTTGGCGAGGACTGCGTGGGACTCGGCTCATTTCCCTGCTCTGATTATCTCGGCCTGCTCAGCGGGAACGAGCCCCCGCCACTCGGGCCTTTTCCGCCCCCTCCTCCACCTCCTCCTCTTCTTCTTCTACTTCTTCTTCTTCTCACTTTTTCTCCGTCTTCCTCCATTCGTTCCCCCTTCAGTCAGAGCCATTATTGCACTCCCCCATTTCTTAGCGATCTCACCACCTCTTCACTTCCCTTTCTCCTGCTCTGTATAGATCGGCGTGTATGACGTCTGCAGTTTGCCGATGTGTGAATACGTGGATGCACTGAGAGTCTCGGAGTGTCCCACCAGGCTGCAGGAAAGCCGGGGTTTCACAAGAGATGAGAGGGAAACGTTCATTAAAAGAGCTTTGTCTGGCAGCATGGGATTCCCTGACTGTTTAACAGCTATTGCCATTTCATCATGGAAGCTGTTAAAAGACTCTCCTGGTGGATTCTGACAGTTAAATAAGTGTGGCAGCCAGGTCCGACTGCGAACAGCAGTGAAAAATGTACGCCAATCCTTTATTTATGTGAGCGGGAAATGTCTCAAAGGGAATATTTCACTGATAGAAATCCTGCCTATGAAATTTAAAACAAGAAGAAGAGTATTTTCTGTAGGAGTATGCAAATATTGAAATTTGATTTCCATTTTTAGGGGCATGCTTGTCAGTGTGCTGCTTTCTGCTTTATTTTACAAATTTAAATTAAATTGGAAGTGTGTGGCTTTCCTCCTCTACTGGCTGGCTTACAAGAATATTAACAGAGGAGTACTCTTAAATATTTTTAAAGAAATCAATAGTTACAGAGGTCAGGGGGTGATAGCTGCTGTTAAGTGTGTTTCTTCAGGGAGGAATACTAAAGTAAAATAAATGTAAATGTAAATGTATTCACTTGTTTCTATTCCCTGCAAATAGAGCTTATCCTAACGAAACTACTGCAACTAATGTTTACATAACAGTTGGACACATGACTATTTGTGCATAAAAGAAGTTGCTTAAAATAATAAACCCAAAGATAGTTATTATTCTGCAGTTCGGCATTTTATGCTGAAGCTTCTCTAGGTTCATGGTTTAGATTTTATCGTTTCGTCTCTGCCTAAAAGCTCTACAGTGTCTTTTCCAGCTGTAGCAAGCAGCTATTTCCAGGAGAAAGCTTTAAAATTTCACAGTACACTGTCTGTAGTGCACAAAATTGCACAACAAAGTAATCAACTAGCTGGTGGACCTAGTGGAGCATTTAGCAGCTAAAGAGCCAGATAATTTTCTGAGGAGTTCGCAGTGGCCAAATCAGAAATTAAAGGTCAAAATGTTGGATTTATTGGACTAATTTTCATCAGCCTCAAGGCAACTTTCTGCCAGGAAGTTCACTGACAAACTTCGATCCGCTGCCCGAAAGTGTAAGTTCAAAGTAGAGTGTTAAATTTTTTAAATTAGCAGATGTTCTTCATCTCAAATCATTTTGAACTCAGTTCTTTGAGTTTTGTTACTGTTGTTTGGACAAAGTAAGGAAATGAAAGAAGATATTTTAACTCTGGAAACTTGCCATAGACACTGTTTTCTGAGTTTATTATGAAGCTCCGGCCAAAGTTAATATCTTCCTTCCAACATTTTGCCTTTTATCCAATTTGGGCGAATTTCTGCTACAAGTATTTCATCCTGTTCTTATCTCCTCTGTCACATCCACTTTCCCACACAGTCCAAGTCTCTACATTCACAATCCTGACGTCACCGTATCTGACCAATGATCTTTCTGCCCACGTTCCTCCAGCCTATCGGTTCCTTGGATGCTGGTCTTCAAATATCTTTGCAATTTCACCCCTCCATCACAACCATCACCAGTGAGAGTTTCCATCAGTCACCTGCCGACTTTTCTCCAGCAACACCAGCATCCAGACTCCAGGGGATCCTGTCCTATCTGCTACACTTATATATGTCTAGGTATAATCAAGATGAAACTGGATGGAGTTTAATAGCTAGAGTCTTTTTCTGTGGCTGTTCCTCAATAAATATTTCTATACTACTCCAATATATCTCTCCTTATTGAAGTGACGTAAACTATTATAAAAATTTAAAATAAAAATCATCTGCAAACAGAACTGTTTAAAAAAAGGCAACTTTCCCTTTTTGCTGCATTTAGAGTGCTTTGCATTGCCTTGACAGCCCCGACTCCCCGGAGGCTCCTCCAAAACGCCGCCTCACACAGCGACCAAGGAAGTTCATTTGGCACGGCTGCTCCCAGGCATGAGCTGGCCTACTTTAAACCCCAGTCTGAACAACCAACAGGCTGGACTAGACTGGCCTTCCTTCACCTCTCATTCTTCCAGCCACCGGATCTTGAACCCCCAGATGAGGCTGGAAGATCCACTGAGAGGGCTGCGACATCTAAAGCATGTCCTCTCCGTCTACTGGTCCATTAACACTTAGCTGATGTCATGACCCCATCTGTAGCTGAACTGCAAGCTTTCCAAACACACACATGCGCACAGCAGGCGGCAGTGGTCATTTGGGGCACTTGGATGGCGGTGGCTCGTCTATGGCCCAAATAGGCATTGAGGGGAAACATGCATCAGTGCATTAAATTACCGTCTGCAAGCATATTTTCAGCTGTAAAACAGACATACAGTAAATTACCAAACCTCATAATCATGCAGGAAAAAATATTTGCAGAAAGCTAAAAGAGGACACAAACCTCAAGTTATATTTACAATTACGACTTGTATGAAGCTTTTTCTCCTCACGATGTTTGAACACAACATTTTTTCAGAGCATTCCCCTCCTGACCACATTTCCTCCCCAATCCAACCCAAACAGTTGTAGAAAATATAGAAAAACCACATTATGTGGAAACATAGAAACAACCCGCTGGGTCGGTGTAGATAAATGTGAACGACACGTCATTTAGATGCTAAACTGAACGTCTGTGTGCTTCAGCAGAGGCACTTGTTAAATGGTCTAACAGCGTCTGAAACCACCCTTTCACCAAACCCTTCCAAGTTCAGAATTTGTGGGTTCTGCACCCAGTAGCTTTTCAAAACTGACAACCCAACATTTATGCCTCTTTTATGTGATTTGCCAGGTGAGCTGCAGTGAGAAAGTAGCTCAGGTTTGAACGTTCCTCTAAAGATCGCTTTTTTTTAAAGTCACACAATTATACCTGTCACTTTTTGGCTGTGCAACGATGTGCAACAGCTTCATTTTTTAACCGTTCGTTGCATCCCGCTGTTGGCTGACTTTTTAACCTGACTAAGGGTGTGATTATGAAAAAAACAACTGTAAACATTTCTTTCTTCAGATGTGGTCAAACCACACGCCTTCTCGGTCTGTTTCAACAAGTAGAGAGCTTAGTCACAAGTCTAACGACAATTACCTGCAGCTCTCAGCAAAAACAATGAGCTTGTGGTGGACAACAATGCTTCAAATATAAACGTGGCTGTGAAAGAAGCTTTTAAATTTTGAAATATGGATGCTTCCCACATATTTTCAACCACAGAGGGTTTAAACTATCAGCTTTCAGTTTCAAGTTGAGCATCCAATTCAGTATCTGACCAAATGTGAAATACAGTCACAGTCTCACCTTCTTACCATTGTCTCTGACTCATGCTGTTTCAATAATGGCCAGATTAGTGATTTTGCAGAACATAATGATGTAACAGCAAAGTTGACCTTTGACCTTTTGGATATAAAATGACATTACTGCATTATCTTGGAAATTTGTGTGAAATTTTGTCATACTTAGCATATGAATTCTTAAGTTATAGCCAAAAAGCTTGTTTTGTGGATGAATGTTTGTGTCAAATATCAATAAATGATCTCACTCCGTTGATGTTTTGGTTCAGAAACTCCAGCCTCTAAAATTTTCAAACAATACCCAGACTTTCTGAACAGGAAGCAGTGATGCTTTCTGTTTGATATTTGACTGCTTTATATTCCAACCTTCACCATCACAGGCTGGGTGAAAAAAAGAAGAAAGAAAAAATCAAAAGAAAAAGTGGAATTTTCCTCTCAGGTTTTATAGCTGCTGGTTCTTTCACACCGAAAGAAGCCAGTTGAGGTGGTTCTGGCGTGCAATCATCATGCCTCTCAAAGCCTCTCTTGTTCAGGTTTTCTGGGCTCTTCCAAATGGGACAACACACTGAAGCAGACTCAAAAACACATGGCTGGGATTAATTTTCCCATCAGGCATCAGAAGTGTCTTGAGAAAAAGGTTAAGGTTGAAGGGCTTTTAGATGCCTATTTTACTGCCACAAGACCCAAAAAGCAGAACAATGTTGTTGAGTGGAAGAATGAATGAATGGATATATTATTTCTCAAACGGCAGGCATGTTATTACACTGTGTTGTGCAACTGGATTCTTTTGTGCTTGTAGACAAATATGAGTGGAATATAAAAGAGTTGTTGTTCAAAAAGCCCAGGTTGCTTTATGAACCTTTGACAAGTGCTGTCTCACCCAAGACACGACACAATGCTGGGAATGCAACAAAACAGCAGGAGCATAGCAACTGCACCGAGCCTGTTCATCTGCAGATACGATATGTGGGTTTGATGAGGGTGACTAAGTGGGTGTATGACAGCCAAGTCAGTGCTACTCAACACTGTTATTGTTTAAAAAACCTCCTGTGTAGGCCCGTGGCACAATCAGAAATTGCTGAAATGTGTTTCTTTTTTATTCAGGGGTCCGGCTGCCATGTGCAGGAAATTAAGTTAATACTTGTTTGTGAAATGTAATATCTGCTGCTGCATGAGAGGTGAATCATAAAGAATAAGGTTTCCGCTGTTAAAGAAAACAAATATACTGCATGTGAATGTGTACGGCAGAACAAAAAGAGGAGGTAAAGGCTGCATGATGATTATCTATCCTGACTGAGAGTCTGACAAACTCACCCTGAATCTATAAAACCCAAAGGTTAAACATACAAATCATAACACAGAAGCTGCAGATCAGGCACTGGATAAGGTGCAAGCGACTGTGGCTGCACACAAAGTCTGGCAATACAGATATTTTTCCTTTTTGTCAACAAATCCTAGAAGACCAAAAACAACAATGGATGTATTCTCTAACAAGGTCTGTCTGAGCAGGCAAAGTCTGATAAATCTGATTCCTCTGTGCCACAGAGCTCCACTGTTGTTCAGTAAATATTAAAAAAACACACTTTAGCACCGGCTTCCTTTGCTAACACGAACACACGCTGTAGGTTATATTTTTTAAGTCAATCTCACGTACAACGTCCTGCTGCTTAAAATACTTAGCACCACTGGATTTAATGAATTAATCTGCACCTGGAAATAGTCCCCAACAAGTGCACTGTTCAGTCCTGTTTGAGTAATGCTTTCTGTTTTGAAGAATGCTTAAAGCTACAATGGCAAGAACACACACCTGGCCGTTTTTATTCTCAGGTCGTCACATGCAGATGTTCTCCGATGCCCCTCAGCAACCAGGCATTCGACTAACTTTTATATAGACCTATAAAACGGCAAATTTAGCGTAAAAAGTGACAAATTTTGCTTATGAAGGGGGAGCTAGAACACAAGATTTTCTCCCAGGAGACTGCTGACGGTGTTGATTTATTATTTTTTGCTTAAACTTTTATTGTTTCCTGATCTAACCAAGCACTTTGGTGGCAAAATCAAACCAAACTGCCATCATATTACAAGGTTAACCGTGTGTTGGATAGCCTTTTGAAGACAAATTTCATAAAAATCAGCGTTAATCTAAAGTCTGATTTGTTAAAGTAATTGTAATCAGCGTTTTTCATCAACTATTTATCACATTATTACTTAGATATGAAAGCTGATGCTCAAATTCTGTACACAGTGAAGAATTTTCACCAGATTCTGCAGTCTCTCTCATTTCTATTGACCTCTGCAGCAATTTTATAGGTCATTGTCTCAATTTCTGGCAAATTCACTGGTTGTTCGCTCTCATCTGCACATTTTCAGATGCTTTGCGAACAGCAGAGCTCCAAAACAGTAGACAAACACAGTTAGTGCATGCAGCGGAGCATTAAAAGGGTCAGATATTTCCCTCAGGAGATAAAGACCAAAAAAAGAGGAAATTCCACAAATTGAGTTCTTTTGTTTCTACTAGATGCCAAACACACAACTGTTTTTGCCAACTAATTTGCCAGTGAGTATCACATAACACCAAAATCAGTGCAGTATAGTCTCAAAAAATCATCAAGCTGGCACCGAGTGATGTTCATTTAATAGTAAATGTTCCACATAAGAGAATAATCATGTGCTTTAATGTTGATATCTCTCTTATTCTGATTATAAGCTGCTGGTTTGTACTTTTTAAACTCCCTTAACTGACACCTGAACATGCTGACATGCCTGCACAAACTAAATCCCAGAATAGTCCTTCACCATTAGTCCGGTCCCAATTACTGTCCTCCACAACGCTGACTCATGAGCGCCAGCTAACTGTGGCAGATCATCACACACATACGGTAACAAATTAGCTAAACCGACAGGAGAGGTTATTATTTTTAGAGGCTGTCAGTTTATGCGTTAGGTGAAGGTTTCAACCATTGGGCATAATTATAATGGAGACTTAAGATTTTCTCTCAGGAAACCAGTGATCTGAAAAGCAAATTAAACCCGTAGAAAGATGCAGTGTTTCCCTCCTCCAGAGCAGATTTTCCGTAAGTACAATCTGGAGGCTATTTATAAAACTTGCTTCACCATTAAAAGAAGAAATATATTAGATATCTAATTTTGTTTGATCCTAACTCATCCTCTCCTACTAACACTCCTCATGGGAGTTTTATCCCAGTGTGCACCGGGGCAAAGTGCAGGGAAACATCCCGGGCAGGTTGTCAGCCTATTACAGGTCATAAACAGACACATCCTCATTTAAAACCACTGACAGCTATCCGCCTGCAGGTCAGCAGCATGTCATTCAACCGAGGGAGGAAATGAGGAAATGCAACACTTATGAAAAACCCACATGAACACGAGAAAAACATCAGAAAATAAACACATCCTCATTTTACAAGCATACAAATATTATAATAGTGACCTTAAAAAGGGTCAGATATCTTCCATTCTTCCGTTCAGTCACCATAGATACGAAGTAAACACAAGAGTGCTATCATCATCTCTCTAATACACTTTTTATGAAATACAGCATCAACCCCTGTTTGATACAAATGTTTCAAGAGAAATACAAATGAGCATAACTAATAACTACAAGGCTAAATGTTTACAGCTACGTTACAGGCACTGACTTGCTAACTTGCTAATTAGCATCAAAAATAGGCTTACTTTGTGAGAACTGCTAATTAGCAAATATTAGTGCACCAAACACGAACGAAACCTGTGTGTGTGGTGCTAAATGATGATGAAATGTCATTATTTTTGTGCCTAATAAATAAAAGTGTGGAATAAATTTACTTTTTTTAATTAAACAATCAATGAATTCATTACAATTTGTCCTGTCAGGGGACATAAGAGTCATTTCAGTCTGGATCATAATGATGAATGTATTTCTTTTATTAAAAAGGAACAATACAACTGATCTTGTACACTTAGAAGAACAACATAACTAAAATTTGCACAAGCCTTGAAGTAATTTTTACTCATGAACACTGTAGTTCCTTGTAGCTCCCAATAAATGATATTTAATAAAATAGGAAAAGGAATGCTTGTGTTCAACCAATACTAATTGCCAACTAATATCCTGAATTAAGGTTTTAAAATCAATACCAGAAGCGAAAAAAGTCGGAGTGGTGAATCCCTGCAAATGATGCTGCAAACCTGCAGATATCTACTTAAACTTGTTGCATAATCAAGTTTAACCTCAGAGACAGTTTAAACTCAATAAGACAAAGTTTTCCTGGTTTTTTTCGGTGATAATCAGAAGTAAAAATGAAACCTGCAGCCAACAGCTCGGTAAACATCCTTCCCCACACTCACAACACACATGACAGGCTTCACCAGTGACAACCATGTGGTCAAAGGGTCACCATGGAGATAACTCATGGGATCTGGTGTCATGCTGCTAGCCGTGATTCTGTTTGTTTTTATGTGAAGTGAAATCCAAAGAAACTCCTTCTGACACCACAAAGGCACCGAATAACAGTAAGTGATCTTCACACGTGTCTTAAAAATCAGATGACACATGTGAAGATGAATCATGTTCCTCATGAGATCAAAGCTAACAAACTTCAGAGGGAACAAAAGATGGTTTGATATCATGTTGAAGCTGCTTTCTTCTGACAGATGTTGTCTTTTCTACTGTTCGTTGATTTGTACATTGTAAATCTGGAGAAGATCCAACCGCAAAGTAACTGAGTATATATAATCAAGCCCTGTGATAAAGTGTAATTTTGAAGTACCTGTGCTTAAGAGTGAATTTTACTTACTTACTGCACTCTAAACTCCATTACATAGTTACTTGTTACTTTTCTTTTTAGATAATTAATTTAAAAACAGAAAATTTATTTAAAATACTTATGCATTGTCATAAAATTATACACAAACTGAACTGTTTATGCAGCAGTTAGAGTAGCTTGGCCTTTACTTCCTACATTGAAGTATCACTCAATAAGTACAACATTCAATATGTCAATAATAATGATCCAGTTACATGAGGGGTGATTGATAAATTTGTGGCCTAAGGTGAAAGAGATGAGTTGCACATATGATTACTTTAAAATATGTATAAAGTTTAAAGTTATTAAATTTCTGTAGTGTATAATTGCTACTTTTAGTCTAATTTACTAAATAATCTGCATTCTTGTCCCACTGCTGATGATGACTCAGAAGAGTTATGTTCTGTTTTCCCTCTAAACATGTCAAAAATTATACATAAAATGTCAAAAAATGTGAAAAATGTCCATCATAACTTAGTCAGGCCCACATTAGGTCCAAAAACTGCTTTAAAAACAATTTAAACTCTGAATTATTTAACTGGGGAGTGATTTAAAACAGAGAAAAGCTGCCAATCTGTAGCAATAACAACAGTAAACACAGTAAAAACTGACAACTTACATGTGATCCTCTACTATGAAACAAATGTATAATGCCTAAATTAATCCAAGACAAAAATGTAAACATTCACTACAACACAGACAGCTATTTTTCTGTTTTGGATCAAAAAGAGTGTCTATGCTTTTAAGACTTGGAAGGGAAAGTCTCCATTTTTGCGACAGAAACCTTTTTATCCATCACCTCCAGTTGGAACAATCTTTGAATTGACAGAAGTGTATTTTCAATTAATCCTGTCCTACAGATTCCTCCTCAGAAAAAAAGAGAAAAGAAATCCCAGCAGAGCATTTCAGACACCTGCTTTATTCACCATGTTTGGTTTTTCATAAGAAAGGTGATCAGAGCTGATTTCTTAGAGTCTTTGTCGTTTTTCTCCACAGAGGAAAACTTGTTTATTTCCCCTGGCAGGCTGGTTGCATGAATGCACATCAGGCTGTTTGTGTATCTGCATGTATACTTCAGTGATTAATGGTGTCAGCTGCAAAATGTCTGACAAAGCAGTATCTATAAGGCGTAAAGGCTCATGCATAGATGAACACACACAATAACAACAACAAAAAGTGACTGGGGACGCTCAGACAGTGGAGGCAGAAACTGGTCTATGAGCACATCTGGTCCCATGGACTTATTGTCATGCTAAAAAACCCTCATACATACAAATAAAATGATGACAAATAAAAAAAGTTTTATAAGTTAAGCAGTGATGTGAAAGGACACAGGTGGAAGCACAGCACACTTATTTTTCCAAGCTTGAAAATAAGCAGCAGGGCTACAGGGAGCATCACTTTCCTCCATCTATCACACAGTAAATTCCCTTCTGCATATAATTTACTCTGTCGGATCACATTATTAGTCTCCTGTGTCACTTTTCTGACAGCTTGCTATAAACATTGGAATTATTTGGGGCTAGTCAGACAGATATACTGCAATCTTTGTCAGTTAAAAAGGGAAAAACTGGCAATTTTGTGGCTCTGATTATTTATTTTTAAAGTAAGTTATATATAATATCTACTTTTAGTTTTCTATCTTTAAAACTTAAATAGCTTTTTTTCAGTTTTAATATATTCTTCAGTCCCTCCAGGAATTCACGATGTTGCGATCGCAACAATTAACGCAAATTCAAGCAATCTCCGTATATTCTGTGCAACCTTGCAATTTTGACCAATCACCGCAACTTCTCCGCAATTTTGGCCAGCCTCCCGTGAGTTCCACCAATCATAGCAGTCCCCAGTGCAAACGTAATGCACGTA
>JAPZDY010000015.1:14942665-14953828 GCA_029783645.1 Ctenochaetus hawaiiensis | reverse complement strand
TCTTGGCAGAAAATCGTGATTTCAATTCAAAGCTAAAAAATCGAGATTCATATTTTTTCCTGAATCGTGCAGGCCTATTTTGGATACAAGCGTCTGAAATGAGTTTCCTCTGACTGGTAGGAGATCCCACTGCAGACCCGCAACATGCTAGAGAGATTACATGTGTTATTACATATGTTATCAGGCTTAGAAATGTGTCAAGCTCCCCAAAATGTCACAACCTTTGTTAACCTGCTGCCAAAAAATTCGGCTTCAGATGAGTGGCAGAAAATGAATAAATGGATGGAGAATGACATTAAAGCGGTGACATTTTTGGAAAGTGAGGATAATCCTGCCTGGTGCTGGATTTGTTAGGTTGACTGATATTAACATTTATTGATGTTGAAGAGTTTTAAGAAATCTGATGGTAAATATTTTTGATAATAATCCCTTTAACTCTCCCTTTAAAGACTTCTTCTCAAACTGCTCTCCATTGACCTCTCTTTTATTCTTCTTTTGCACAAATCAAAGCCAATCAGCTAACATTTTAATCACTCCTATTAATTAACCAAGTTTGGTGACATCACACATTTCCTAACTAAGCTCTGTCCACCTTTAACCTGTCTAGAGGATTTGAAAATACCTTTGCGGATGTGCAGAGCCTTTAAATATACTTATAAGTTACATAATTGTAACCGGTGAGCGTGGAACTAATCCATACAGTGGCCGTATTTATGTTGTTTTATTCACTGTTACAGAGAGCAGGGATCAAGGCAAGCAGAGGGAAAGAGAAAAAAAGGAAAGCAATGGAAGAAAGTAGAAAAATACTTTTGCAATTAGCTCATGTTGTCTGTTCATGTTGCGTCAGAAACAAAAAAGGCTGAAGAGAAAAAGTGCTCGTGATCTCCACATATCCACAGCTAAGCCATAACCTCTTTATACTGGACAATTAATGCACCTTTGGAAGAAGGGGCTGGATAGAGCATTATCTGACTGAGAGGTCCTCACAAGTATAGAAATATAGATCTGTATTCTGCCCAGCATTACCCATCATGGAGGATTTGAGTTGAGTTTTAATTTGATTAGGATTGATTTTAAAAAAGAGCTCAAATATTCACCAAACACTTCCACAGGTGCAGTAATACAAACATGCAGAAGTGCCAGTGAGTGTCCGGACACTTATTAATGTGCTGATCCACACACCAGCATTCAGCTGTTTTTTGGTAATGAACGAAGATGTTGGTGCAGGAGCCGTGATGCAACCTGTCTACGCCCGACTCTGCCTCTACATGTCTGTCACGTCGGCCAAAAGGCCAAAGGATGACGCAAAGCCAGTTCAACCAGACAGATGGCATTGCAGAGTAAAGTAAATACAGAAACCACAGAGGGTAACCATTGTTGTTGTTGTGTGTGCATAATAACACGTTAAAGCTACGGTTGTAAACATGTACTATGAGAGACTGTCTAAACAGAGAAACCAAGCTTGGCAGCGAACTGATGGAACTGTGGGAAAATATTTGTGTCATGCAAATTAGTACTCTTTGAAATCATTAGTTCAGTTTCACTTTAACTTCCAACGAAATGCTCTGCTGCAGTCCATAAGTGGATTTTTAATGGTGGAGTGCCACTTGTTTGCATTTTCTCTCTATCCTCTCTGCTGTCTTTTGGCCTCATAATCATTTTTTCTTCTCCTCATAAGTTTTACTTTCTTTATACGCAATAAAGTGCGTTTGGACATGAGCAATAACCTTGACACAAACCAACAAATTATCCATTTATCACCCCCAGTGCTCCACCCAAACACTTCAGCACAATATGTTGAGTGTTAGCAAATCAGGAGCCCTGTTCAAAGACTGGCATTGGTGTTTTCTCATAAACTGTCTTGTAAATTCATTCATTTAAAAAAAATGTCACCGCCCCGGGGAAGCTAAGTCCCATTATTTTTTGGTTTATAGCTGCTACATGCTGTCATTTTCTCACTTTAAAATACAATAAAACTTCCTCAATTAGGAAGGAAAACATCTATTAGAGGAGAGAGGACAGGAGGACGGCGTGAGATGGCATTAATGTCTGAATAAACATCCCCAGCATGACAAAACAGACAAAGGTTTGAGGAGAAAAGTCTGGTGAGAGCAGCAACTGTGCCCTGATTGCACAGAGCAGAAGTTCTCCTTGTAGCTCTCCTTTCAACGTCTATCTCGTAATCGTTATGAAATGCTTCATGTCAGTGGGAGGAAGTGTTCCTGCCTACACAATAGCAGTGAACAAAATTGCTACATCTTTATGTGAGTCAAGCTGTGAGTTACTCAGATTGTCAGGAATACTGGAGTGGGACTATGTCACTGTCGCTGTTTCTCAATGAGCAGTCATTGAGAAACTTCAAGTTTAACAGTGGGGCTTTAAAAACAACAAATACATAAATGGAGTTCTTTATGTTCTTGTTGAATCTGTGGGAAGCTGTTTGCACTTGTCAAGTCAGAATTAAGTAGAAGAGTCGACAAACAAAGGAGAAAATTGGAGGGATTATTAGTAGAGTTCACATCACAGAGAATACTCCACAAAACTCCACTACCCAGAATGCACTGTACCCCTATCATTGGCCTATTTTGTGTCACTGTGGCACCAGATGGTTCTCCCCTGAGCAAGAGCCTAATTTCCCATCACCACCTGAGAACAGCCAGAAACTGATCCCGCACTCACCCCTCATTAATTAAACGCTGTAATGACATGCAGGCGAAGCTGCCTGTCCTGTCGGATGTAAACACTGAAACCCTGCAGCTCGGTGAACACGAGGACGCGGACGTCAAGCTGCAGGAGGCGGCCGCATTTGTCTGTGTCCATTTCACTGACAAGTGCTTCATTTAATCTCTATACTCTCCCTTTGTTCTTCTCTATTTTATGATAAATTCAATATTAAATTAAATAATAATGAGATTCTTTCCATCTCAGAAAGGCACCACATGATTATTTTCCTTATCAATTAATGTTTTTATTATAAATTCAGTAATGTTTCAAGTATAAAACCTCACCTGCAATTACCCTGAAACTATCAATACTCACGCTGCTGCTTTTTTTTTTTATTTTATTTTTACTTGGAAAGGCAAATTTCCATAAGACACAATTTACAGCGATTCTTTGTCCATAGTAGATCTTATATAACATCCATCCATCCACCTAGTCTCCATATATATAATATTCAAATTGCCCATCCGATGTTTTCTCTTACAGATCACCCATCAGTTACACTCACATCCGTTATTTTAGTTATGAACAATAACAGAACAAAACAGGGGAGCACTTCACCTCTGACTCATGCTGCTGCTTTTTATTAAAATTATTTTCATTTTAAATTAAAGAATGTACTTCGGGTATATCAATGATATGATATAATCATGATGTTTTGAAGCAATTTCACTGAACATCAAAAGATGATAATACTTTTCCCAGCATTATGAAAAAACAAAAATAGAGGAAAGTATCACTTAAAAGTGTCAAAGACAGATATCTGTAAAATACACTAATCTCAAAGATCCACTTAACAACACTTCAGAAGCTTTAAATTGTGTCTTTGTTCAGCAAATTGACTTCTGCTAGTCTTCAATTTGCTGAGTGAAGTGAGGTGCACATAAAAAAAAATGTTTGATTCAGTTTGTTTGACATTATTTCACCGCCAGCATCAATGCTACTTTGTTTCTGTGAAGATCTGTACTACTAATTTCACTGAATGGCACCATAACACTGCAGGTTGCTGTTATAAACGCAGCATTTTCAGCTGTGAGGCGAATCTGAATTAACCCGATATTAAAAGTGTCATTTAACTTGCCGTCGCGTAATTGGTTACATAATAGATTTAGCACCACAGAGCATCACTGCCTATAAAACTGTTGTGATTTCAGCCACATCAGCAGGCACTTGAGATGATTTGAAGGAGATCAGTAAACCAGAGGCAGAGTAAAATACTGAGAAGCATTACTTTTATTTCAGCAGTGTATCATCACTTTGACTCAAACAGGTGGAATCACTGCTTTTCAGACCGTAGGCTTGAAGAGGGGAATCACAGAGGCAGTCCCACTCCACGCAGTAGGCAGTGGGCCTATTTACAGGCTCTTCTTCATACATAACTTACAAGTATTACACAAGCATTACACAATTTAACACAGGCTGACAAATTGTGTGGTTTTAGTAAGCCTCTGGATGAAACTGTGTGAAGGACATGCACCACTAGTGGCCACTAGTTGAAAGACATCACATGTGAGGTGTCTTTTATGAAATCCAACTGGTAGAAAAGCTAACATTCGGTTCTTAATCTATTTTGATCCTTTAAAACCAACTAATTGCAACTCCTCTGCGCTGAGATTACAGCCAAATAAAAATAAACAAAAAAAAAAGTTATTGCTCTGTTGGTCTTCCATCAGAAGTCAATGTGAGAATTAAAATGAAAACAGAGGAAAGGAAAAGTGCCTTTTTTCTCTGAAAGTGGACAAGCATCGAAGGAACTGTAAAAACCTTTCTAGTTGATTCCAGTAAAGCCTTTAATCGCTTCTGCTAGAACACGAAGGACCGACTAGTAGAAGCCAAGTAATCATGTTATAGTTCATAATCTGTGCTCGTTGAGGCTGCTGGGAGACGTCAGCTATCAGTGTTGACACTGAACAAAAATGGGACCCACCAACATTCAAGCCAACAAGAGGACGTCAGCACAGAGAAACAAGCAAACAAACTAAGGTCAACTGAAGAAACTCTGAGTCACCACATAAAAGACATAAAAGACCTTGTACATGAAGCAAAGGAGAGACGCATAAAAGACTTCCTGTTTCTGCAAGAAGTTCTCATAAAAATTACAGGAAACCAGGTCCACTGAATGGAAGAAGACATGTCAGTTTGCAGAATAAAAGGATGAAGACTGCAGCAGAGGGAGGGCAAGCCAACAGTGTATACGTATATTATACGCCCCTTCATATGTCTGGATGTAATATCTTGTGTATGTTTACCCGTCAAACATATAAATATCACAAAAAAGGATTAAGATGTGAAAGTAAAACTAAAATTAAACATTTTCTGTGTGTAAGTCACATCCTATGTTACTTAGGCCTACCCTGCACCTGCCTGTGTGTCATTTACCATCATTAACTATTAGCTAGCCTCCCTCCCTGAGCAAACACATTGCTAAAAGGGACAGATGGCTCAAATTATTGACTACACAATTTTAACACTATGTTAGCTCATTGAGAAGTGAAAATAACACAAAACACTTTGAGTATCCATCAACCTCCCTCTGTTTTGTAATGTAACATGAACACAACACTGTGATGACTCAGGAGGTGTCGAAAAATCATGACCACCAGGTGATGTTTAGTGGTAATCAGCGCTAATATTAGCAAGCTAGGTTAACCACTCAGCTGATTAGTCTGACAGACAAAACAAGGGAATAGAGAACAAATGTTTTTATCAGTGTTTGTGGGCTGTAAGGGGAAGTTCAGCAGCAGAAGTTGACAGCTTGCCTTCGAGCGACATGAGCTTACTGATGTCAGTCAGTCATACAAAAATAACATGTTGATGTGGTGGGAGAAGTATTCAGATTCTTTGTCAAAGTATTAATACCACACTGTCAAAATACTCTACAAGTTAAAGTCCTGCACTCAGAACCTTACTGCAGTATAAGAATGTATTATCCTCAGCTTTGAGTATATGAGGTCTGAAGCTCTGATGGCATTTCAGCAGATATGCTCAAAAGTCTTTGTCCTCTATAAAAAATATGCACAATAATTGTCACACTATCATGTCTAGTTTTTATTTCCCCATAAAAAAATGTGCACAGAGGAGCTGTCAAATTTCAGTTTGACTTGAAGGGGAGGTGTGAGGAAGGATGAGCTGAAAAATAGTCCGGAGGAAAGAAGTCAGCGGAGAGATAAGCATCTGTCACTTTCATTCATTTTGAAGCGCAAGTCAGCAGAGAGGCGGGTGTCAACAATCCCATATAAAAAGAGTGCGGAGGACTCAGAACCGGCATTCAAAGGGAGCAAATAAACAGAATAAAAGCATGTTTCTGATTTATATGTATTTCTCCTCACACAAACAATTTAAACTTAAGAGTATGTACCAAATGTGTGATATAATAGCAGGGGGAGGATAATAAGTATGGGATGGGCGTTCTGATTGAAGCCTGCTGCTTTTAAAAACAACACAAAACAACTCACATGGTGCCCCTTCTACATAATTCAACAGCACAAGGGCTGAGTTGTGATGAGTAACCAAACCAAATTTGAATATATTGCTGAAGTGACATGATTGCGTCCCACATTGCATATTTGTTTTCTAACAATTGATTTAATGGAACATTAAATTCAAGAGCACAATCACTCCCTTTTATTTTCCTTCGGACCAAATCTTTTGATGAGTGCCCACATAAAGCTTTTGTAATGCTAAAATTTTTTTGTTGACACTAGTTAGAAATTCCTCTCTTCCACAGCGTGAGAAAACTAACCACAGAGCAACACGAGCAGGTTTGTAGGGACTCCGACTGTGTGTTGGCCAACAGTAAAAAAAAGCAATCATGTAAAGTCCCAAAGAGACAAAAACAGTCCCTGACTCACTAAAAGAGTGTCAGAGGATGTGATTTTTGAGGCCAACTTCCTCATTCCATTTCCAAGAATGACATCAGTATTACAGAAAACCAAACAATTTACAAAAAGTCATCAGCAGGTCTCATAATAATGTGTAAGTTTCAAAATCAGTCAAAAGCTTGTGTCATAATTCCTACAGAAGTTTTTAATAGTTGCTTAATTTGTAAGAATGCCAAAAATGGCTGCTTGAGTCCAGCTGGGTTTTATTGTGCAAAATATAACAGTAGGCTTGTTTTCTAAAGCAAAAAGAAGAGTTTGTGAGCGACAGAGCCTCAGAAAAGTCGTTAGTGCTTAAGGCGTGATCAAAAGCATCATTTAGCGTTCAAAGATCAACCACAGGCTCAGTGCAAATAAGAGGGTATGTGTGATAACGGAAACTTAGAGATATCTTACTGTGAGGAAAACATACCATATAGATGAAAAGACAAAACGTGGTTTTTTACCACAGTTGCAAACTGCCTGATTCAAACCTCACAGCATCACAGACAGCAGCTGGATTGTCTTGACTTTTGATTTTAAATCAATTTGTTTTCACTTCCACTGAACTTTAAGTTATTAGTTGCCATATAGGGACTATTTTTCATAAATTTATCAACTGGTATCTCTTGTTTCATGTGCTGATATTTTGAGACATCCATCTGTGAGGTTTTTGTTGGGGAACTTGAAATGTTAAAGGCATTTTAACATTGCTCTAGATATTTTGGTTAAACCAAAAACCTTTAAACAGTTTTGAATAGGCCATTCAGTGAGATTTAAAAATTAAAATCTGCTTCATTTAGTTCTAAAACACTTGACTCACAGTTCTAGCACCATTCAAGGCAAGTTAGAAAATGTTTCCTTTGTAATTTGGGCAAATTGACCCTTTTAAGCATATTGCAAGACTGTTAACATCATCCTCTCTTAATTGAAAAGAGCCCCTTTTCAACAAATACAGCACAAAAAAACTATTACAAAGTTCAAGCAGAAGAAGCATCATAACAGATAGCGCTTTGTGAGTCCCTCAAGGATATAACTGTTGAATTAAATTGTGTACTGCTGATAGATAACATCAGACAACCCCGTATCTTCTGACAGCCACTGTCACACAAACTGTGTCGACATCAAAGGAGCCTGGTGAATCTCCAGACTTTTAGGATGTGTGTCATATAATCTCACCGCCGCATCAGCTAGATGTATTTTCCAAACTGTCACCGTACAATTAGGTCATTTTGACATCACAGCTTTGTTTCCATTGATTCGTTCCTCTCCCGCTGAGGTTTCATCAAACACAGCTAACTCAACAACCAGACAGCCACCTGTTGTACTGATTTCACACCCATAGCATGGGGTCAAGGGTCAACAGATGGAGCTGATTACACACAAGAGAGCCAGAACGTCTTTAAACATGGCAACGATCACGGTGTGAAAATACACTTGTAAGAAAACGAAGGAAAGGGTATAAAGATACCGCACATACATGACAACCTTGTACTTTCTAACACTGCTGCCAGAGAACATTGAGACAAAAAATAAATGCAGCCTGAGCGAACCCAATGCACTTTACAGCAAAGTATGCTTCAGCCATGATTCAGCACCACAAAACCACAATATCCGATTTATCTAGGTCAGTATGGTCAATATAAATCAAAATTAAAGTGCTCTATCATTGGGTATAAAAGCTACATAAATGAGATACATGCTAGCAATTTGTCGACATCACTTTCCAGTCCAAGTTTGGCAAAACCACAAGAAATAAAGTCACAGTTTAGGGGAAAATGGTTCAATTCTCTCACTATTGTGTAGCAGAATTAATATTTTCTGGTTCAGGTGGCCAGAAAGGTCTTGAGGATTACTGAAAAACCACCAGGGATTTTTTTTTCAACAGACTTAGCTTTGTGTCTCAAATGTGATGCTAATACGATTCATACAGAGGCACAAAATGGAGCTAATATCTATGCAAATGTCCTTAACAAATCAACACAGCACATTATAAAAATACAGACACACAAAGTTAATAATTAAGAAAAAAAATTAATAGTTTACTCACCATTTAAACAGTTAAACGGTTAGCTGAATGCAGTAGGTGTTTGTGTTGAATCCTTCATGCTAACGTTAGCCGCTAAAATGTTAGCTTAGCAGTTGCCGGTGGTTGGCTCTGAACTTGGCTTATTTTCGTCACAAGTTGCTCTCGTTTACAAAATTATTCCATTAGTTGTCTCGACATCTTCTTGCTTTCATTCTGTGTTGACTTTAGATCATATAACAAACATTTCCTGCTGTCTATTTTTCAAACTAGCTAGCTAGCTTTCTAACTGACAAGTCATCAAAGTTCTTCAACTGCTTCCTGTAACTTTATTAACAGCTTGAGCAGACAAATGTACAATAACTTTTTTTTTTTTTGCTGACATTGATTTGGCCTTTACAAACTATAAATAGCACAATTGGATTCATATAAATAAAAATCTGCATTTATAATAGGACGTGAACATTGAAATTCAAGTACAAAATATATTTGTTCATATTAAGTAACACAGAGATTTTTAGCTCAAAATATATTTTGCTTTTATAGAAAATCATTATAAATTTTTTTTTATTTCTTACTATATAAATCTAGTACCCGTGGGGATTTAATTCATAACTACTCTTGCTCGTTTTTGATTTAATAAGCAGCCAAACAAACACTATGTCAGCCAAAATGGCAAATGCTGACTTGGATTCAGTGTTGTAGGGAATCTATGAGCAGGATTTCATGCTGTATTCCTCCTAATCGGCCAAACAGGCGTCTATGTTTATGGTGTAAAACCGTGTCAACATCAAGGATGATGTTATGTAACAGGTTTCTTTGTCTCACTGTTCAGTAAGGAACGGGGTAAAATCCACAGGTCTGAATGTGCAGAAGACGTTTTATCTCGACCACACAGACCGATCAGATCAAATGCGCCGACGTTGACCTGCGTGACGGGTGTTGAAAATGAATAAGAGGAATTATAATCTTTGTTCTCTCCCGGCTCCCTGGTGTTTCCCTGTTGCTAATTCCTAATTTTAATGACTACCAGATAAGCACAAGTGTTAATTAAAGAGAGCTGCATAATTATATCTCAGAGGGACCTGTGCCAATGCCCCCTCACCACCACCTCCTCCAGCTGACACTCCAGCCTGGTTTCTCTCCACGCACTTTACTCCTTCACAATATTAAGCATTCAGCGCTCTCACACTCTTCTCATTATCTCATCCTGACCCAGTGCTTTCACCTAGTTTCTGAAAATGGAAGGGGATCCACACTCCAGTGACATGGAGGTAATAAAACCACAACATTTTTGGGCCGGTCCCACTCGTCCAAGAGCAGAGTTATAGGTGTCCCTGAAATCCCTTCCAGTTAAAATTACCGAGAAGCATATGAAATGAAAGTCAATATTTTCACAAGCCGCAAACATGGAAGAAAACTAGAAACGGATGCAGCTCATAAAATACATCTTGGCCTCGAAAAACAACTTCACATAACTTCACAGTGGCTGATCATTGCTGAAAATGAAGCGTAGTGGAGGGGTGTGGGTGCAGCCTTTGGTCTTATGAAATTACCGTGACATAAAAATCCATCACAACCAGCTTGCCCGCCCGGGTGCTCACATCTCCACCAGAATGGCAGCAATCTGTCAGCTCATCTGCGAGTCCACCCCAAGAGGGGAAGGGCAGGCGGAAAATAATAACAGAATGGACAACAAAAGGCTTTGCCAGAACCATGTGGTTATGAGTTGAGCTTATTAAAAACCACAGTGGAAAATAAATATGCAAACATGGAGCCCGCCCTCTAGTAGGGAACACAATAAAATATGGTGTGAAAGACGGAGAGTGAGGAAGGAGGGAGAACAGACACCCCACTGTTAATTTAATAAACTGACTATAGCAGGCTATGCAATTCCATTATGTTGTGTCATCTGTCCCGCGGAGGTTGGATCAGCTCCTCGGGGAAGGTCACGGCAAATGACAGACATAATCAGATACAATCAAGTCATTCGGGATCCCAAATTTAAACAGCGGCCCAGCAGGTTTGCGAGCCGATGAACGTGCTGTTTGCTTCTGACGTCACTTATCATTAGGTGGTTTAACGTGACTGACAAGAGGGAGTCAAACACGGTGAATCCTTGTGCATCGGGAGATATTCAACCTGCAACATTTTCATGCATGCACACGATACACATCTGTGGATCACAGGGGCGTAGCCATCATTTTAGAAGTGGGGGGGACAAATTTTGCACATATTTTTACTGTGGGGACTCACAGTCTGTGGGCACTATGAAGTTTTAAGTCGCGCAATTAAAACAATTCTGTACATTGGCCATTCTTAATGGTCTTAAAATTTTCGTACCGCGGCACACCTCTGTACTACCCAAACGTGCCTGTACCGTACGGTTCGTTACGAACACGTGTGTACCGTTACACCCCTAGTTATAACGGAGACATTTTATAAGGACTTAAGTTATAATTTCTCCTCACCTGCTGTGAAGACCCCCAATGTCCATCCCTGCTGCTGGCCTCTGGCCCACTTTTTCCTCCCTCACACTGCTCTTTCTATTGTATAAAG
>JAPZDY010000015.1:14906144-14920889 GCA_029783645.1 Ctenochaetus hawaiiensis | reverse complement strand
AGCCTTAAAACATATATAATAATTGTAAAAAATAAAGCTGACTACTTTGCGGATTTCGCCTATTGCGGGTTATTTTTGGAACGTAACCCCCGCGATAAACGAGGGACCACTGTTGATGATTTATCTTCCTATAGTTTCTTTTTGCATTTATCAGTAGCGACGAGTAAATTACTCAGCCAATTTATCGACACATTTATTCATTGTCAGTGTGTGTGTGTGTCCTTTCTGTCTTGCAGGAGCGTCTGCAGCCATGCTGTCAGTCATACAGTGTACACAGCCCAACGCAAAATGAACACAAAGACTGATGTTTCGATTACAACACTACACTGTTGCATGAACACATCTTCAGGAGGAGCAAAAAAAAAAAGAAAAACAAAACATGAAGGCAAATCGCAATTCAACACATTCACAAGTTTCTCAAGTAATGGGACTGTAAATTACCATGTGGACTGCACAGCCCCGTCCAGTGCCGACATCACTGGAGCGGCTGTTACACTGTGCTGATGTTTGGGTTAATATTGCTGGGACGAAAGTCCTTGTGTATATAATGAATTTGCTAACTTCAGCTCACATACAACTTGTACATATTTGGATATTGTATGTGTGTTTTCTCTCTTTGTGTAGCCATAGACCCATTGATATATTTTTGATATGAGAAATCATTGTGGATGGATCTTTCTTTTTGGAAAATTTTCAATAAAAATGCAAACATTTATAGACTGTCCATTCCCCCTCAAAAAAAAAAAAAAGTTGAAAACTTGTATCTATACTAAAGCCGCTGCCTGTCCTCCCATTTATTCTTCCTCCCAGTTTTTTCCCCTTGAGTCATCCAGCGTATTTATCGACAGAAGTGTTCTCTTCATTTCTATATCTATCTCCATGCTAGTTGACTTGTTTCGTTTCTTTCCACGATAGAAGCAATGTCAGTATGAAGTTAACTATCGAGTTATTGCAGAACGTCGACAGGAAGACATATAAAGACTCTTCATATCATGGTGTCCCTCTGTATAATCAACCATTAAATGTACCACTGGAGAGAAATGCTTCACCTGCTTCTTGTTTCTTCTCAATGTGCTTGTTTAATTAAAACTTGGTTAAATATACAAAAGGTTTCAGTCTATTCTTTGGAGCTGTGGCATAAAACTTTTGTACAATAAAACTATGAAGAAGTTGCTAATGAAATAAGTCTGATTTGTGCTCTGGCTTTACATTAAACTCAGTCAAATGTGACTTAAATAGAAGCTTGTGTTGAAGAGTTTGACTCCTGCTAGAGTCAAAAAAGCAGGTTTTTGACACTTGACAATTAAATTTAGAAACATACAAATACAAATTTAAACAGGAAATTTATTTATCTTAGATGTTCAGTTTCTTCGATAGTTTTGTTACAGTAGTAAAATTGTAATTCATAATGACAGGCGACAACCGGCATTTATTTTCATGCTTCACTTTTTCGGTCTTTGTTATTGTGTTCCAAGACATATGACATATAAAATACAGTATTTTATCTTAGAAAACCGAGGAAGACTTCAGACCTCATGATCAAATCCAAGGATCCTGATGAGGGCCACAGGGTGAAACATTCATTTCATCATGTTAGTTTGGTATTTCTGACCACCTTCTTCATGCATCTTGCTCAAAACTGTAAAACCCCTCCTCCAAATTAGTATCAAAGAACATTCATTACCCATACCGACCCGTCCTATGTCATATAATTTCTGCAGCACATTAACAAATTCTTCAGTCCTCAGCAGATCTGAGAGGAGCTACAGGGTTGAAGAGCGGACGCTGCTGCCTGAGGTGCAGCTTGCCATAGCTCATCTCAAAGTCCTTCTTTGTTCCCACAATAACATCCAGGCTACCAGAACGCACGTCATAGCCGTAGGAGCCTAGCTTCTGGATACGATAAAGCACTATTTGCGTGGTGAGCTCCAGGACATTTGGAGATTCCTTCACCTGTTCCATGCTCACTCCGACATCCATCAACCCTTGGAACCGCCCCAGCAGGGTGGGCAAGGAGTAGTACAAAATGGCCGGGCAGCGGATCACTATTTCCTTCAGTTCGTCCTTGGAGCAGGCCAAAGCCTCCTCAACGTAGGCCAGGGCTTGCTGCATGGCCTCCGGCTGCAGCTCTGCAATGGAAGCCCTAAGGCTTGATACCAGGCTGAGGAGCTCCTCCGTGGTGAAGCCCTGCTCCCTCAGGAAGCCCAGACTGTCCCTCCAGGCCTCAGCCGGCCGCAGCAGGATGTAAGGGTTCTGACTGAGGAGCTTCTGCAGCCAGAGGCGCAGGTTGACCTCATCTCCACCCAGGTCCAGGTAGGTCTCCCTCAGAGTGTGGATGACTTCCTGGTTCCGCTCCACTGGACGACAGAAGCTCTGCGGGGCGCTGGCCATCAGCTTGCCGATGATCCTCTTGCTGAGGCGAAGACTCTGGAGGTAAAGGATGTTGGCTCGCTGGTTGCTATGGTGAGTTAACGTGAAGAAAGAAGCCGGGAACTTTTCAATGATGCTCATCAGTTCCCGCTTGTTGGGGCACACAGACACCCAAAGGTCACGCTGTGCGGCCGCGTCCTCTGGCCGACACAGGACAGCTTCAGGGTGAGTCTCCAGGATGTTGGCGATGGCTGTTGTGTCTGCACCCATGTCCCTCAGCAGGTCAGCAGTTTCAGACACGTATGCACAGCTCTCAGACAGAATCCAGCCCTTGAACTTGCGTACCTTCCGAATGTCTACTGACAGTTCGTAAAGGGAGTTCACTGTGTGTTGGTTCTCCAGTCTTTTGTTAGGAGAAGTCAGTGTGGACACATGGGCAGAGGGTGGCAGGTGAAGCTTCATCCTCTGGCAGTAGGTGCACAAGGAGGCAGTGGTGATGCGCAGCATCATTGACAACTGTAGTGGATCTGCATGGACAACAAAGAACATCTGTAGTTACAGAGAATGTGTACTCTCATGTACATGGTGTGTATTTAGCATTTTGATTATTCTGCCACATAGGGGATGGCATCCAACCTAAAATCACTTATAGTGACTGACACCAACAGGCCAAATTATTCTACACCTACATGAGGATTTTCACAACATTGACGGTCAAAAATTCTTGGCTTGTGACTCATTAAAAACCAGCAGTGACATCTAGTGATCCCTCTTCACAGGATACACATGCAGTTTAGTTTATAAGGTGCACATAGTACGCTTTGTTCTGTAAAATCTCAGAAAAAGCTGAAAAATGTCAATCTTAAATAAACTAATTAAATAAATGACCATATCCAGATTACTTGTTTTTAAAACAACAGTCCCAAACCTCAAAACATCAAAAACAACAAAGTGTTTATTTTTGAAAAGCTAAGAGAAAAAAATCTAAAGAGCCATAACTAATGTATGTTGCCCGTAATGAGAGATTATGTGGAAAGGGAATTAAGTTTAGGATATTTTAGAGAGTTAATTTGTTAAAGATTTACGTGATGCCAGCGATGCATCATATTTGATTTTATGTGTTTTTTAGCATCACGGTCATGTGAGAGCCATGGGTTTTTCATGGACTCAGAACAACAGTCCTGTTTGAGAACATTAATTTTCCAGTCAATGCAAACGGAGTGTCTAATTGTGCATTCATCTTAAGAGGTTCGATAATTTTCTAAAGATCGAAAGAACATTTACTCTCTCATAGAAATTTAAGATCACCAAACTAGGAGAGAAAAAGAAAATTAAAAAGTACAATTGTTGCTGTAAAACAGTTAGAAATAAAAGGAAAAACTCATGTAAACTTGGCTTTAAATTCTTACAATATGCTAAGTACAGCAACTGAATAAATGAAGGGAACTTAGTTACATTACATCTCTGCATGTATGTGAATCAACAGGATAAAGTGTTAAGTTGCTGTCAGATGCAGAAATAATTGTTGTTCGTAGTTGGTACAAACACAGGGAACATCGTGTCCTGACTGCCGGCTTACACCGTGATTTTACATGTTATGGCTGTACCGCACATAGGTCATATATATAAGATCACCGCCCACTACTGAACAAAACGCAAGAAAAACAAAAACAGTGGTAAACAAAGGCTAACAGCAGCAAGTATTTAGTTATTTAAAATTAATAATAAAATAAGATATTTTACCAGTATCCAAATCTTGCAGACGCAGGACTCTGTTTATCACACCCACTGCTCCGCTTTCATAACATAAGAGGCGGAGCAAGGCGGAGTCAAAGAGGAGAGGCACATGACAGGCATGTGTCCGCCCGCAGGCCAATTTACAAATCCCGGATGACCCGCCCTACGCTGTCTCTGATTGGCTGCCTGTGGGATTCCAACCCCAACAGTAGCCAATCATTACCGCTTAATCGTCGTAATTTCGCTCGCGGGAAGGCGGTCTTTAACGTTCACTCCCGCCTACCGCACCATCTAGGGCAACCGCACGTGTATTTTATTACGCTTACCCATCCCTTTGTTACTTTTGAAGGTAGATTGACACATAAATGATTTGATATTATGTTATACAACTAAAATGTCAAAGCTACATCGCCGTTTCTGTACGTTTTTGTCCTCTGTATACCGTCTGCGTTGAAGCTATAGGCTAACCAAGCTAGCATGTTTCGAGTCACAAACTGAAGTTTTATGTGTAAGTTAAATAAATACTATTAGTTTATATTAGCGACTCTGTCACGAAAAGTTCTTAAATGAAAACCCTGAAAAATATATATTGCAAGTTTAATAACTGAATGGGACAGTAACAAAATAACAGTGCAGCTAGGGATGCTGGAAGGGGTAGAAAAACTAATTAGCTATCATTCGCATCAATTAACATAATTAGCTAATTAGCTAAACTCCGGGTCTAGCATAATGTTTTGTTCAGGGTCCTTGATCAACAAACATACAAAACATAGTTTGATCACCTTACTTATAGAGTAGTATTCTTATTTTAATAAAAACATAATGTCTGATAGGTGTGTCGGAGGAGCTATATGTAAGGAAACAGTTGCTTAGTTGCTAATTAGCAAAGTAAGTTAACCTTAAACTTATTAAAAATTAATGCAGTATAACACAACAATCCTATTGAAACTGTTTCAGGGGGAGCTACTGGAGATATAGCAGCAAACCTGGCTTGTGATGAGTGAGTAAATATTTTGAGATTTGTATTAATTTTATTGTATGCATATTTAAATATTTTCCTTCAGTGTAGCATTTAAAGAAGGGTCAAGTCCCCCAGTTACACAGCAATGACAACTTTCAATATAACTATTGTGCTAATTGGAAATGTTAAACATAAAGTCAGTTGTGTACGGTCACGAACCGAGAAAAAAAATGATGTGCCCTAATCCATAAATCTATTACCTGAATTGGCAAAAACAAATAAAGTCATAAATGTTTGCATAAAGAGAATATTAACTGTAAGGAGGCCTTTGAGCTCCAACCAAAGAGGAATATTGTTGCTTGTTAACTGTACTGCAGAATTCTGGCCACATGGGGTCAGTGTGCAGCCAGACTTGTCTTGTAGAACTACAGCCACTTCTTTCCATGAACAGTTTTTACAGATCAGGAAGTAGAGAGGCATTGTTTTTTATTAAGGCATGACGAATGATTGCTTTATTCTGGATTGTGTCTCAGTATTATTAGATTGTGGGTTTATTGTCAACTGTTTTAACAATTCCTGACAAGACATTCTTTAACCTTTCCAAGAACTACTTCACTGTTTTTTAATTTGATGGTAGTAACATTGGGTCCAAACATACAACAGATTTAGTGTATCTCTATATTTGTTCATTTTTTCACTGTGTAAAACAGCAAAGGGTTTTGCTATTTATAGCTGTCATTTGTTGCCTGTCTTCACTGATAGACACAGTTGTCCCTTGCCACCAGCAACCCACAGTGCCTTGATTATACTGAAACCACCTGCTGTCCTCATGTTGTGCACAGGCATGTTTTAGTGGAGCTGTCCACTCTGGGGCGAGACAGACATGCAACATTCTCATAGGCATTAAGATTTGTTTTGTGCTCCCCTCAGGCCACAATAAGTCTATCTTTACTAAGTCTGAGCAGAAGATTTATATAACTGAAATTTAACCCCCTGAGGTTAATTTGCTCTCTGCCACGTACGAGTAAAGCACAATAACGTCAGAAGCTTTATTCAAAGGAGGCGCATGGAACAGTTTAATTGGGATTCTCAGACACAACACAACACCTGTCTCTCCCTGTCAGTTATCTCATCATCTAAAAACTGTGTTTGTCCTTTTCCACTGACAACTCAAGACTTGGGAACACAAATTCTTGACATCAGCATTTAACTGTTGCTGCGTGGGAGCGATTACACTTTAATCCTATGACGCTGAAAGCCTTCAATAGCAAGAATGTTTTAATTACATTCCAATGTGGAGACAAGACTGAAGCAGTAAAGTTCATCTTGAATGTCATTGTTCTTATTGAAGGTCTTTTGTGGTGCTTAGTGATGCTTTCAGTACAGAAATAACTGCTGGTGTACAAATACCGATATTTCAACACTGACTGCTATAATTGGATTGTTGGTTGTTTAAATGAATCAATATAAAGACGTCACTTTGGGAACTGGGAATTGAGCTTTTTTCACAATTTCTTCACATATTTTGGACTAAAAGATGAATCAGTTTATTCTGAAAATAACTGTCAGATTAATCAAAAATTGCAGTGTGAATGATGCAGCTTTACATAGAACATTCAAAGTAATGTCGTTATTTTGGAAAATGTGGCTGCTGTAACTTCTCGTCATTAAAATCCTCACAGGCTCTGACGTACTTAAGAGATTGCAATGTGCTTTGTTAATGGGAGTTCTTCACCACATGCTTTTTCATGCTGGCTTTTAAACTACCGCAGTGGATTAGCAAGTTCCACAAAACATCCATTGACTGGATGAGTTGTGATGCAGTTTTCTGCCTTCATATCTCTGTCAGCGCCTGAGGCTCAGTGGGCCGTTAACATTATGGATGTTATTTGTTCTGGATGATACTATGTGTCGCTTTATGGGATTGGGGAGCACAACTATGTGTGTGCATCTGTTGTGTATCTGAAATAGTCTCTCATCTTGTCCTTACAAAGGAATGAGGAGGGCTGCAGGGTCAGAGGAAAGAGCGGGGGGGGGGGTCTATCAGGGATAAGTGGGGGTGTGTGTGTCTAACAAGACTTGGTGAGGAGAAAATAGACTATTCCATCTGTCTCAAAATCTGCCCTGCTGCTGACCTACACTCTGGAGACTTTTGCTCTGCCTGCAGTCACATGGTAAAGGAGAACCCTTAAAAACCCCCAGGCTATCCCGGAGATATCCCAGTTATCTCTTGTGTTCAAGATACCAGCTGGTCTTGGTGTTCATCCTGCTTTCTCTAGAAAGCCTCAGAGGTACCATCATGTCAGACACTGAGGAAATTGTAGAGGAATATGAGCAGGAGGAGGAAGAGGAGGAGGTGATCGAGGAGGAAGAAGAAGAAATTGAAGAAGAGGTGGAAGAAGAGGTTGAACAAGCAGAGAGGAAAGAGGAACATGCAGAGAATGAGCATGAGGAGGAGTCCAAACCACGGCATAAGACAACATATGTGCCAAACATTGCTCCCCCAAAGCTCCCTGATGGTGAGAAAGTGGATTTTGATGACCTGCACCGCAAGAGACTGGAAAAGGATTTCAACGACCTCCAGACCCTGATTGAGTTGCATTTCTCAACCCGCCAAAAAGAGGAGGAAGAGCTGGTCGCACTGCGAAACCGCATCGAACGCCGTCGGTCGGACAGAGCAGAACAGCAGCGTATACGAGCTGAGCAGGAGCGTGAACGTCAAGCACGTCTGGCTGAGGAGAGGGCAAGGCGTGAGGAGGAGGCAGCCAAACTACGTGCTGAGGAAGAGGCAAAGAAGAAGATGATCTTCACCAACAAGTCCTTCGGAGGCTACCTGCAGAAGGTGGACCAGAAGAAAGGCAAGAAGCTGACAGCACGAGAGGAGAAGAAGAAGGCCCTGATGGAGCGTCGTAAGCCGCTCAACATCGACCATCTGAACCAGGAGAAGCTGGCAGAGAAGGCACAGGAGCTGTGGAAGTGGCTCCACCAGCTGCATGGCGAGAAGTTTGAGCTGGCTGAAAAGCTCAAGAGGCAGAAGTACGACATCTACGTGCTCCGAAACCGAGTCAGCGACCACCAGAGAGGCTCCAAAGCATCCAAGACCTCCCGTGGGGCCAAGGGCAAGTCCGGCTCCTGGAAGTGAGGGCCTCCTTAACTGGACAGCCAAGTTGCTTCTGGACCATTCGGTGCCTGTTTTGAACTGTATCATAAAAGCCATCCAATGGATCGTTCATGTATGAGCATTTGATATATCTAACTTTGTGATGCTGGCGTTCATCAGTTCATCTGCTCACCAGCTGTTGTTGAAGACTTTATTAAATCTGATTAGATTTGTGATGGTGTGAAATTGAGTTTGCTTTGGCGTTGTTTTATCTCTACCAACAGTATTTTCACCTGTACAGTTGTAAGGATCTGTCTCATCTGTCAGCAAACCTTTTCCTCAGAGTATTTAAATCCTGTTGTCGAGAGTTTAAAAGTCTTCCAATGAGGTGCCAGAATTTCATTTGTTTCCAATAAATGAGGACACGTTCTAATAAATTTTAGCATTAAGTGACATTATTTTTCATTATTATGATCAAGTTACTCAAACTCAAACCTGAGATATCTCTTAATACATGTCAATATGTTATGAAATATATTGACTGTAAAGAGTGAAGTGTTAACGTTTTTGATGTGATACTAAATTTAATGACTGGTAAAGTGTCTTTCTGTCAGTGTGGGTGGGGTTGTGTTACGATTTAACAGGTGTTGCACAGCTGACTTTTTAAGGAGCTAATTTGGTCTGAGCCTCAGAAGTAGGACTGGAAGCCTGCAGTGTTTTTAGCAAAAAGACTCAACTGTTGACTAAGAGGTCAAGCCTACGACCATGAACGTCTACAAAGGCTTTACAAAGGTATTTGACTGAAATTAACAAGCCCCATTTCTTCAAATTACTTCATAAAAAGATTTCTTCTCTATCTTTTTGCAATAAAAGATAAGACTAATCTTGCTGTGGCATATAAACTAAATGAGAAAGTGGGAAAAGCTGTTTGTGCGATACAACTCATTTAAAAGACAAATTGCTAGGAGGCTAGCAAATAATTAAAAACAAACTTCCTTCATCGTTTTCTAACCGCTCTCTTTTTGATACATTAAAACTTAATAGCAAAAACGATTCACATGGATTTTGTTTAACTAATTAGCATCACCATTACAGCATTTTTCTGATTTACACACACCCATACTGACTCTATTAGAATTTCTTCATCCTTAAAAAATATTTCATGTCTCAAAAACCTCTCTGAACCTAATTTCTATAGATTTACAGTAATTCTAATTTTTGGCATTAAAATTATCTTGACATTTGAGTTCTGAAGCAACATTTAAGGTCTAATTATTTAATTTATTCATTTTAGTAGCCTAAAAAATAGAAGAAAAAAGAAATCAGTAATTCTTATATTAGGTAAATAAAAATGCACTAAGAATAACTTAAAAAAGTCGTTTATATGTATATTTTTATGCAGTGCTTTACTTTACTGAAATGTTTCAAACCATGCTGCAAACATCAGAACATGATGTTCAACAGCGTTCACTCTGATGTCCTACAACACCATCCAGCTTTAGGTCAAATGAAAGTCATAGAGCACAGTAATGAAATACCTTTTCCATGAGGTGGCACTAGAGCACCAGTTTGTGGCAAACTGTCAGCACACACTTTTGAAAAAAGAACATTACATAACAAAATTAACGCATGAAATGTTTAAGTTCTCTCTAATTAAATTCAAGACTTAACTCAGTCAAGTGTCTATACACCAGATATGTATTTACATTTAATCTACAGATTACTGGAAAGACATATTATCAATACAGAAAAGCTGAGAAAACAATGCAATATGTTGCAAACAACTTAATCGATTCCTCTTGTGACAATTGTTTGAGAAGCTTTCACTCAAAACACAGTAACATTCAAATAAAAATAAATAATTCAGGAAATAGCTGATATTGAGAACTAAACTTGATTATCATGGTACTATAAGATCAGATAAAACAAGGTAGTTGTCAAAATAATTATTGGAGCAATAACTTAAGTGGGAACAGACCTCTTGTTATGTCAGTTCACAGTTGTTATTTAAAATAAGTTCAGACAGACTTTTTTGATGCACAGCAGGAAAAAAACACCCTCTTTATCGTTGGCAAGTCAGTGAAGGTGTCAAAAGGAGGTTTGGAAACATTTCTCTCCACTGTGGCTTTTGATTGTCAGCATTCAGGCTCGTACTATAGATGCCATACTGCTGTTTTGTTGTCATGGCAATGACAAGCTGTAAACCCCCCCTCCACAACCTTGCACACACACACACACACACACACACACACATACACATCAGGTCTCTTTATCCCCATCCAGCCATAACACAGTCACTCACACCACAACACTTTCAGCTTTAAGGTGTGGGTTCTGTATTGATGGTGTGGTGAAAAATGGGTGACCTGACAGCATCAGGACATACCAGTGCATCTATCGACAACCTGTGCTGCACCAGGGAACAAGATGTTCCCAAAACTCTGTTGGAGTCAATTTTATGGCAAGCTGTTGCTGATGTTTACTCTTCAGTCCAGAGCTACACCTGTTACTGCTTCTTTTGCAGTGATTTTACCACAGTTTGATCCGCATGGAGTCCAAACATGTCTGCACATATCAAAAAGGTTACATACATGTGTGTGTGCTTGTTTGTTTGTGGGTGTGGACACCAGGAACAACAGCTGTGATCTCTGAGGGTGATAGACTGTAAGACAGTATATTAAATATGTGGCAGAGCCACTGTGACATCACTCATTGGTTTGTGAATTGCAGTTTTGAAGGCTAAAGCTTGTCTTACAGCCATCGCCATCTTGTTTTTTTGCCTTGAGAGTGACTATGTTTGATGAGAGGGTTGGGTCAGAAGATATGCAATGCTACCGACACTATGCTACCAACCTGCTGTCACTCAAAGGGGCCAAACCCCTAATTATGCGTAACTTTATGGCTTAATAATTCAAACCAATAAGTTTTTATGAACAGGGAAATTAGTTATAGAGACTAATACAGTGTTTGTATTAGGCTTTAACATGTTTACCTTGTCAGCCAGACAAAGAATTCCACAAATCTCTGAAACACTTTTTTTTTTTGTGGAGTTTTCATGTGGTGCTAATAAAAGTGTTATAAAATAAATACTGCCTAATATAGTTTATTAGAACTCCTTCAACAATTAGCTCTAAAAAAGTCTAACTTATCTGAGTTGTTTGTGGGTTAGGCTTAAAAAAATTGAATCAGATTTTTTGGATTACTTGGTTAAATTCATAGGGAGCTAGTTAAGAGGCCTAGTTTATTAAGCTTGCACGTGTTTATCTTACTGCTTCTACTTTCAGTGTTCTCTGTCTAAGATCATTTCTTTGTATTACAGAACAAGATAATTGACAGTTGAAATCTCATTTCTTGCAGCTTTCTACATTCGTGGTTTATTCTGTTGATTCTCACACAACGGAGACAAAATTTCAGAAATATTCAATGTAAATAAAGACTCTAAGCAGAGTATAAACAGCGTCTGATTGAGATGATTGTCTGCATGTCAATATAGCCATGGAGGGACAAAACAATGCAAGTGATGTCTTTCTTTATTCAGTCGTAATCCTCCTGCGTACGCCTCAGTGCATATTTAACTCTGCAGTATCCAGCTTAATGGCTGTCATGAGCCGGTGTGATGTAGTCGCTCATGGTGCCTATTAATTATTTATGATTTTCTTTAATTAGAGTTATATTAGATTGTGCCTGTTGGTAAGCACCATGAGAGATAAAAACCCATTTTCAGAATAATTTACTGTGCTATGGGATGCAGCAATCTCCTGCTTCAGGGTTTTCTGTTCTGGTCATAACATTTATGTTTTATCTTGTGTTTGTGCAAAGATCCTTTTTGCATTGCGTGGCAGCACAGAAAAATATCTTTTCATAATATGATGAAACTGGTTAAAAGTATCAAAAAATAACAACAGTAGCTTGTCACATTTTTCCAGCTTTTGTGTCATGAATTCAGGCAGGCACATGCATGTTTTGTAACAGGTGGCTTGTTGATCTTGTCAGACCACAAAGACAAAAGAGTTGGATAGTTTTAAAAGTTTCCTGGAGAAAACTACATAAAATGATACATAATAAATAAAAAACATAAAAAATGTCCAAGGAGGAGGGTGTTTTATCAACATTCAGTCCTCTAAAAATGCTTTAACTTTATACATTTGTTTGTTGTAATGTTATTATTCTTTTATGTTCAGACTATAAAATGATACACAACACCAAAAAATATCCATCACGTGGTGACGTCTGTGTAGACGTCTGTGTGGACAAATCACAGTCCAACCACCAAACACCCAAACTTTGTCGTTGTTATTATAAAAGCAATGATAAAAGCTGCTTTAAAATATGTTATTGTAATACTTCTGCACTTTTACTTGAAAAAAGTTTTCAATATTGGACTTAACTTTTAATGAAGTGTGATATTGCTGCTTCCACTTTAGGATCTTAAATGACTGGTTGGACCTTAATTGGCAAATTAATTTATTCAGTTAGCTGAAGTGGTTAATGCAGTACTTATTATATTTTGATTAGGCAGAGAACTGGGTACTCAAGTAATAATCACAATTTAACCCAAGAAGTGATTTTTGCCACATGGCACCCTAAATTAGCATTGAGTTCACAGGTTAAGAATCAGAAGCATTGAGACACATCTGTGAGGCTGTTTTTGTTCATTTTTTTTACTTTCTGCCAGGTGGTTTCTTTATGGCAAACAGATCTCAATGTGTTGTCCTATTATAAACACACACATGGCCAGTGGGGACACCAGCTTTGAGAAATGTTTGCACTCCAGCTCTCTGGATGCCTTTAGCCTGTGGATAAATTAGCCTGCCCTGGAGACAGTGCCATTTGGGCTTATCTCCAACCTCCTCCAAATTGAGGTGGGAGTTGGTAGCGACCAGAGGTATGAGGGGAGATTTAGCCTATCCGACAGAGCATTAATCTCCGCTCCTCTTCAGCATCCTGCAAGTTTTCAAGCCCCGATCCCTCTGGCCATATAAAGATTTGATGTCGCTGTGCATCCTATCAGCACCTCATTGCAACCCTTTGAGAGTGAGTTCATAAGCATGAGGCTTCAGTGCCTGGCTGTGCTGGAACGTAGCTATCAGTCATTATAGTCTAGATGAAAATAGCAACAGAGGATCTTTAATTACTGTGACACTTAACCAGACACTCTTGAGTAGAGGCTCAGCTATCAAGTGGCCTAATTTGAAGATGCCTCCTGTGCTCTAATCACTGCTGCTGCCTAATTAAAGATTATTTTGCTATTTTGGGAAAAAATTATAATAACATTTTCTTTAAGTTTGTGAGGACTTAGGTGTTTTTATTGGGCAGGATATTTGGAGATTCTACCGAATAAAATTTTTTTGCTTCCAATAAATTACATGCAATTTTTCATAATTTTAGAGTATCATTATTTCCATATTCCCAGTATAAAAGGTTGTAAAAGCTAGAGCAAATAATAAATAAAAAACTCACTAAGCTTAAGACATGCTAGTCCACTGGGGACCATCTACAACTATTAGCCCTAGGAAAAATCATTTGGTGAATTTAAAAAGCTCTCCGTATTGATTTTACTCTTGTTTATTATTATTATTATTATTATTATTTTTTTTTTTTACTGTTTAGTGATGCTTCTATTGTTTTTACTGTCTCCTTTGCTGCTGTGACACTGTTAATTTCTCTGTTTTAGGACTAATTAAGGATTATCTTATCATATCTTATCCTTACATTAATTTGGATTAGGTGATCCCCAAAAAGGCTTGAAAGCTGCGCTTAAGTCCTGTAATAGTCTGAAAACCCTGGATGTGACTACCATCTGTGAGGAACATTTTCTACTGAAGATTGTTTGTTTTTTTAAAAGATGTCTTTGGTTTTCAGAGTTGGAAAAGAATAAAAGAGGCAGTTTGAAAAGTACTCTTGCTGACCCCTCTGGTATTCTGTTGACATAAAAAACTAGCTTTAGATATTAAAAATTCAATAGAAAACATGTAGTTCATAAATACAGAAAGCACATGCTGAAAAACAGAGACCATAATAAGTCTTTGGAGAACAATAGAAAATCGAATTAAGTTGTATTTGTATTTAGTAATATCTGCAGGTCTTTATTCAATGTAACTAAAGCCTGGGGTAAAACTGTTAGGTGAAGTACAAGTACAAGCTTTTTGTTTTAGCAGTTCCTTTAAACATTCATGTGCTGTCAAGTACAGCGCTGTAGGATGGTAGTACTGCTGCAGAGCACACTGGTCCTGTGAATGAGTCATTTTGACTGTGTGAGTGTTTGCTGTTCTTGTGTCGTCATGTATAGGAAACATGTTAAATATTAAAGCTGCAAGCAGCGTTGGACGGGCCCTCGCACCCCGCCGCCCATCGGAGCCGGCGCTAACTCGCCCCGGACACGAACCGCTTGCGCTCGGTCCATGCCACCACCCAGTTGCAGTATACTCCTTCTTCCTCTCATGCAGGCAGGCCAGAACATAACTGCACTCACCGCTTGACAGTAAAAATCAGGCAGTGAATCAAGTTGATACATGTGTTAAATCAAAGTCCCCTCTATTCAACTATCTCCTGACATTGATGAACAATGTAAACATAT
>JAPZDY010000015.1:14881731-14906044 GCA_029783645.1 Ctenochaetus hawaiiensis | reverse complement strand
GTGTGTGTGTTTGTGAAAGAGAGAGAGGCTTTATGTAAAAATGTAAGTTCTTGTAAAATAACATGATTTGGTTGTTTAATATAAAAAGGAAAAAGTTCCTGATAATGTGTTTCACATTATCAGGAGGGGCCCCCCCTGACGGGGGCTCGGGCCCTAATAAACCCTGTGCAGTTACCCAACAGCTTCCTGCCGGTGGCGCCCACAAACACAGTAGAGACATAGGTCAAAACTGTGACTCACCACTGGAGTGTTGAAGCACAGGCTGTCCATTCATGGAAAACAGCTAGAACAGTACTGTAATCACACCGCTAGCTGCTGTTAGCACAGGCTTCGGACTAGGATGTTGACTGGGACGTAATGTGGAGGTCATGATGTAACATTAACTAGAGCCCTCAGGCTTATTGTGTGTTAACATCACCACTATGCCATTATTTCAATGGAGTTTGGAAGATGACTTGGATTAACTCTTTTAATATAAGAACTAGGATGTATGGACAAAATGAAATATTGTATTTTGACCAATAACATAAATACTGATAGTGAGAAAATATTGTAAAGATAACTATTGGTTCTTTCACAACATGTTTGAGAGTTCTTGATAACTAATCATCAGCTTTGTGATTTTCTAGTGCTTTTATCACTCTAAGCACTTTGCAGTGCAGGGTGGCATTCACACACTAATGAATTTTTGTTCAGATTAGTGTATGTCTATGCCATAATCATGATTTTAAGTAATACAAATGGCAGTGGTGGGATTTGAACCCACGCCTCAAGAGAGACTGGAGCCTAAATCCAGCGCCTTAGACCACTCGGCCACACTACCTTAGGATCTACTCAAAAAAATATCCAAATTCCATATTTATTCTCATATAAGGACTGATATAATATTAATTTATTGCTCCAGTCTCGGTCTCAAGAGAGACTTGTTCAGGCCTGGAGGTCAGATTGCTTTGATAAAGTGTCTTGATAGACTGAACTGCAATATCATGTTGATTTCCAATTCCAGTAAGAATTTAGTGTCATCCCTCATCATTTAAGCTTTGCCAACAGCATGGCTCTATTGATGAGATATGACGGGTATTTGATAAGGTCATGGCCTCTTTTAGTGATTATGCAGAAATGTTGCAATTGTGTAATGAAAATTGCAAGTCGGCACTGTTGGAGAAAATGGACGGAAAATTAATACCTGAAAACAACATTTCTGCATGTGATTGTCTGCATGAACTTGCTCTTTGTTCCTGTAAAGTAAGTGGAAAAGAACTGATGTCTGCATCTGTACTCATGTGTTCTGTTCTGGTAAATCCAGCCCACCTGTTCCATTTGGACACTAGATGAGTCTTCGGTTATGAATGGCTGTACTGCTGGAGGAGCTGTAACCTGTGATGGAATGAGCAGCATCTGATAAACGGCTGCATTTAGATTCAAGCTCACATCCTCCGCCGTGTCCTTTCTGTCTCTCGGGTGATTCATGCCGACTCCTCCACCTCTGCTTGCAATGTAAATCAGCAGAGCAGCTGGAGTGGCCCGTTTGCACAGGCCCTTCTTCTCCCAACCTGTTATTACCACGTCTTCCTGCCACTGTGACGGCAATGATAATAGTGCCGCTGCTCACACCTGTTGAGCCACAGTGAAGCCTTGTGTATCCAATCTTAGCAGTGATCTAGTGATGTCTTAATTACCATCCTCTGACTGATTTTGAAACAGGACGCAACACAAGTCTGAGTCAGAGGGTATCAGAGGTAAACGAAGCAGCATTGATGATCCCTCAGGAGAGAAAATCATTAAGAGGCTTTAAAAAGCTTCAGTTGTTATTTCCTGCTTTGTGAGAAGGCTCACAGGGATAAATTTCTACATTCAGAACTAAATTTTTGCATGGTGATACAAAGAAATATGTGTATTACAACAGAAATACTGTCTGTGTATTTAAACAGTTTTGTGGCATTTCTTAAATAAATACACTTTCCTAAGCTTAATTCTTAATTTGTCAGTACAGAAAGCATAAACCTAGATAAAACCTATTAGGGATGCAATGCCATATCCTCTGCTCTCTTGGTTGGTATGCTTTATATTCTCCAAAAATGGTGATAGGTGACAATGTTTGTTAGCTTGGAGACAAACAACCTTCCTACTTTAGTCATTGGTTCAAAAAGTTAAAAAGTTAATGAGAAAATATCTTAATTAAAAAAATTAAATCTTAAGTCTGTTAACAGAGGAACTTCAGGAAAGAGATAACTGCAAATATCGAGGTACATTTTAGCAATAAACATATGTGCGCCACTTAATCAAGCTAAATCTGGATGAATTAAGCAGCCGTGGCATTGATTTGCTCCTCCAACTGGCCTCTCCTCAGTATTAATTGCATCTGCTACTTGTGGGTAGTGTAGTATTCATGCAAAACTGAAGGACAAAATATGATTTCTCAGAAGCAAAGATAAAAAAATGATTAACATTGATTAACATCAACATCAAGAAGGAATTAATATTAAAACTAAAATCCAGAACGAGAAAAACCATTTCCCAGACTTTGCAGCACCCTAAAGATTTTTGTTAACAACATAAAATTATAGTAATTACAACACTCATAATTTGGGGGCATTAAGAAAGCCACAATTAAAATATTCACACTTTTAGGTTCAAAAGTGCACCACTGGTACATATGAATTAACGTCATGCTTATTCCAGAGTTGGACATTCCTGTCAAGACAAATCAATTGAAGCTGGGAGAGTAATGAGGGAAGATTCCTGTGTTCTTACCCATGGGGTAAAACATCTATTTATAGCCACATACATCAATATGTTTCCCCTCCGTGTCACCTCCTTCTAATGCTTCATAAAGCAAGCTTTCATCTCCTTTCTGTTGGGGATGGTGAGGGGTTGGTTGCAGTAGCGGCGCGTGACACTTAGCAGCTTCAGACAGTTTTAATTTTTTCTCCTAATATTTTAAATGTTTAAAGTTATGAGAATATTTAAAAAAGATGCTTGTTGAGTGTTTCAGTTCAAAGATTATAGTTGAATTAATTCTTTAAGTAGCTGCTTGATTTAAAAACATCTTTAAACACTATCAGAAGATCAAATAACCTTCTACCAAATGGCCTCCAGGCAAAACCCCACCTATCAGCTCTTACACATTATTCACCCTCTGTACCAAGACAGGGGAGGACTGTTAATGGCAGATTAGTGTTGAGATGTAAATGAGTTCTCAACCTTAAAATCATTAAGCAACCACAAGACTATGTCTGAGTCTCAAAAGATGAATGTGAGGATGTCAGGGAAATTTACATTTCCTTCATAGAAATGACCTGTTATGATCCCAAGAGAGTGGAATTTGCATGTCTGTCTTTGTATTCATGCAGGTCAGGACTGCAGTCGAATCATATTTAATCTTTTAATCATGCATCATTTGCATATTTTTACAGATCTGTTTTGCACCATATATTTTATATTTGAATGATGTAATCCAGCTAGATGCAATCGAAGCATGAACACGTGACTGGGAGCCATGATTTTCTTTTATAAATGTAGACACTCAAGGCCATAAAAACGACTGTTAGGCTGTAATGGGTGGTGGTATTACATAACTGTCTGTCCATTTTACCCCTTTAACTGTAATTGTTCTTAGAATAGAACTAGCCACCGCTGCCTCGCGTTTAATGATTTGACCTTTCACCCTCTGTATCCAACTCTCCATGGAAAATAGAGCTATAATAAACCCGTCTATGCACATCAGTTCTTTAGCCGTGAAATGCCACTGTCTGGGAAATGTAATAATTAATCGCATTTATAATACCAGACACAACTTGGACTTAATTTTTATTCAAGAACAAACATATGGAGTATTAAAAATTAATAATTATTAAATGAAATTAAGAAATGAAGGTATCCCGATATGGGCCTTACTGAGGCTCTTTGACAAGCTAATGATGCCAATGACTTAATTTTAAAAAGCCTCATCTTTATTTTACATCTTCTGAGTTGACAGTTCGAAAGTGAGACGAATAATCTCCCCTAAATAATGACTAATTCTGCAGGTGCATTGTGCTGCTAGTCATGAGGCCAGTCCAGTCTCCTCCCAAGTCCTCATGGAGCAGTGGTGTTAGCAGTGGAGAAATAAGCATTCAGGAAATGACAAAGCTTTAATCATATGCATCACCACATGGAGCTATTAGCCCTTGCTAACTGAAGATACAAATCCTCTCTAAATATGGGTTTAGCGTTCAGCGAGTGGGCAGCTTTCATTGCCAGGGAAACTAATGCAACATCCCTCTATTGTCTGTTTCTATCCAATATTGTGGATCAAAAGAAAGTTGTGCTGCACTAAAGATCAAAATGTTCTCTTCATCTTTCACCATCAAACGGATGTGGGATGAGAAAGGACCCATTGAGCTTTTTTATTTTCTCTTGGAGGTCTTAAAAGGATCTCACAAACTCAGGGCCTTGTATCACTCAAAGGAGATGTTATCTAACATTTATTGTTTGCTTTTGCTCGAGTGTCGGTAGTGGGTGAAGGAGGCTGGAACTAACCAACCTCAGAGACTATTTAAACAAGCGTTTGGAGAAAGAGTGTCACTTAACTTTACAAGTTCGGTTATAATTTTATCCTTTCTTTAAATACAATTTCTTGTGTTGACTATTAAAATGAACACTGTTCTGAATTTTGGGAAAGAGCTTACAAGAAGTGTGTTCTTCTGCTATTAGCCTGTTAACATCTACAGGATCACCCGTGATCCACTGAAGCTATTGACTAAGCACTAAGATTTTAGTGTTTCAATTTTTGCCTTTTTTGGACATGCTTGACTTTTTAAATTTTTTTTAGATTATCCACTAACAAATTCACTAATGCTCATATGCGTTTTTGGCCTGAATGACACAATATCTGCTGATAGTATAAAGTCTGCCATGGTACAGACATAATATCATTTTCTCATCTAACACACTTACTTACAGAAAAAGTTGCCACCTCTTTCTTTTTTGCATTTGGGCTTTTGGGCAGAAAAGAAAAAAACAACACTTAGATAATATTGCATAATAATTGTGACTGGATTGTGACTGGATAAGTGCAGCAAAGTCCACAAACTCACATTAAACATGGCCTAACAGCAAGACCATTTAATGGAAGTTACAGGAAAAAGTTAGCTCAATAAAACTGTCAAGGTTCATAAACTAAATGATTGTGTTTTAATAGTTATCATTATCAGCTTAAACCTAAGAGATTTTTCATTGCATTAATTAGCCTAGCGGCCAGAAAACTTTTCCACTACTCATACTGTAGCTTAACAAATTTCATGTATTATGTATACTTATTTTTGCCCCTCACTTGGTTTAAGTCTCTGCATCTTCTGACAGAACACCACATGTAGCAAGAGCAACGAGTTAGCAGGCCTGGTGGTACAAGGTGCTAAAACTTAACATGATTAAGTTGATGAAATAAACCCTCTATGAGAAAAAAAAAAACAGTTGCTAACAGAATCAGTGCAAGAAAAGTTGTAGTGGTACTTCAGCTCACTTTTAAGAGATTAAAAGTTAAGCAGTGGTTTTTGTCCGCAGTAAATTTACCCTCCCACACAAAGACAGACATGAAGTGACCCTTAGTTTTTTATTTATTTTGTTAAAATACATATGAAACAGATACAATAAATCATATTCCAAATGTTTACTTAAAATTCTTACAAAAGTTATCACAAACTGTACACATCATGACAGCAATTGCAGTTGTTTGTTCTTGCTCAATATAGATTCAACCAATATGCAAACGATTACAGCTCAAAGCTCTAAACTCCTAAACATGGAATAACTTGAAAAGGTAGAGTTGGCTTCACTGGGTCTCCAGTTGGACTAATTGTTCACAACAATTACATGACGTGTATAATTTTCACTCAATTACAAGTCTGAGCTGTTCAAATTATCACCAAACAATAGAAATACATTGTGATATCTCTCTTTCCATAAGTTTACGACAACTTTTTTTTAAGTTCCACTTTTGAATATATACAAACAGTGCCATTGACAAGTATATGTACAAATGTAAACCCAAAGTTTGAAATTTGAAATACATATTCATTTCTTACATTTTTTTCTCAATAGGTGTGTTTTTTAAAGTGGTGAGACTCATGCTACAAGTAAAAATATTTCTTTTTAATATTAAGGGCAGCGCAGGGGCAAAATAGCATCTTTATATGCATATGCAAGAAAGTTAACAGTACATAGCCTTTTTTTCTATTTGCTATGTTGGTTTCTTAGTAGTTTCTTATTACTCACATATAAGGAGAAGCTCAGAAGATCCCTTTGATGCATTGAACTTAATTTCATATGGCTTAATGCAAAAAATAAAAATAACATAACATTTGCAACTGTTTAAGTGACTGTGTATCTTCTTTGATGGATTATAATTCCCTGAATTTGTTGTATGATGAAGTCTGGCTACACTGCTAACTTCAGCTTCATTAGTTGATTTAAAATAGTGTCAATGTTTAGAATGTGTTTGACTTGCTTTATACCAAAATATTATGACTATATATTTGATATCATGCTGAAAGACTTGGTCTTGGTCAGCATTGTTTTTGGATAGTCCATGTTAAAGACATGGCATTGTTCTTGTATTTCGGAAAACTATGTTAGAAAAGCAAATTAAGGAAAACTAAATTAGACTATTCAATCCCAATACAACCATGTTTAGCTGCTTAGTTGACATACCTGTAATTAGACAACATTAAATTTTTACATAATTGTTTGTATTGTATTTTGTATTGTGTTTTTTAATTGTTTGTATAATTGGTTGTATTTTACATACTTGTTTGTATTTTAACTTTACAAAAAAAAGGCTTTTTGTGTTGAAGACCAACTAATGGTCAGATAGATAGATAAACAGATATGAGCTGTACCTCGGGTTTGAGAAGCGTAAACTCCTCAAAGCTTTAACTCTGATAAAGTAACGTCCACAAATTCCACACAGAACAACACAGCTGACGTCCTAACTGTAAACAAGGCTTTTTATTTTTAACTTTTAACCTACCACAATAATGCAGTATAAAGTGCTCCTGACCTTGAATGTAAGACTGGGTTGGGTTGCTCCTGCAGACAGTGAGCTTGTTAGCCACACATGCTAATGTTTGCAGCTTAAATTAAAGGAGACAAACACCCTTTAATCCAAGTCGTAGAGAAATAACTCTTTGATTCATGTAACTGATTGATCACTTTGAGCTGTTTCCACTGTAAAATATTTAAAATGAGCCAGGTTTTTGAAAACAAAAGAACGTATTTCAAACACACTGATTGACTTTGTCTACCTGTCTGTGCATCTGTTTGCTACATGTTTTTGCTACAGTTACTCTGAATCTGAGAGTCCTATTGACTTTTCTAACATAATGGCTGGTTGATGGGTGGTTTTACACATCTGTGATTGTTGTTACTGATGATTTCTAGGAGAACTTTACCCAGCCCTTGTTGACACTCAATTACCTGCATTCTTTTTAGCCATTCTTATCAAGAAAATGTTTTCCTGGCATCGAGCAGTGTAGCCCTTTAGCTTTGTGCCATTTCAAAGTAAAATGCTAACTCACTGAAGAGCTCCTGGGCCAGAGAAATGTTACTCAAAATATTGAAAAGGTTGATGCAGCTGCAAGTGACTCCTTGCAGCGAAACCTACCATTCATGTGGTCTGTGTAAATGTTTGAAAAAAATGTGTGTTCTGAGCATTTCAGAGCAGATGTATGAAAAACAAAATCTTGAATTGAAAACAAGTGCTGTGCATAGCCAGCTCTGTAGAGCACTTGAAGAACTGGAATTCAAATGAATGAATTAAAACAATTTCGACACAAAAAATCTACATAAACATGTTAGAAACGTGTTGAAATGTATTCAAATTTCATACGACATGCTTACAATAGACTTAGAGGCAACAAAACTTCCCAGCAACTCAGTACAAACTTTTTTTTTTTCTTACACAGGTGATGTTATCACTCTACCTGTGATCTTCAAGGTGTCTGTGGAGGTTTGGGTGAAGGACATGAGGCTTGACTCTCAAAGCTTGCTGCTCTTCCAGGCCACTGCAAGGTAAAATATCACAAAACACACACATTACGGAGGCATCGTTTTCCTTTTGTGGTATCTAAGCAGGTTATTACTCTAATCCTCAGGGTGTACTGTGATCATAGGCAAAGGAGTTGTGTTGGCCCAACCGGGTCGGGTTACATGAAGCACCAGAGCCAGATCATACCATAGAAACACATGTTAGTTTATTTAAATATTTGTAGTGATTTTTAAGTTGATTTAGGAGTTGGTCTGTGTTCTCTCTCAGCATAATGTTTGTTTACAACCATGCAACTTGACTTGTACAAAGACTTTAATCCATGTTGCTGGTAACTAGTAACTTAGATATATAAATACACATTTTTATTTCACACTCTTATGATCCTTTCTGTCCTGACAACTCTTTTTTATTTATCTTCTTTACCTTCATTTGCTCAATTTTGTTGTCCTTGTTCTAGCAATACATCTTTTCCTGTGTAAGTACATTAAGAGCAATGAAAAACCAGAGTCAGATTCTTGGTATGTTCACATATCATGAGGCAAAAAATGCCAACCCTGATTCTGAAATATGCAACAACTTTATCATCAGCATCAGACATCAACAGTATCAGTGTCTAAAATGAAATGTTGCCGAGGCATGAAAAGAGAAGTTTAACTCTGCAACAGAATATTACTTGAATGCAATGCTAATAAAATATGTGATCATGCATTTTGTTTGAAGCTTAAAGATACTGCCATTCAGTCGATCCCACCCCTGCGTAGGCCTGAAAGCTGTGTGTAAAAAAAGTTGTGCCTTCTTGGAGCACTGGGGCTAAAGCATCTCAGCTTTATTTATTTGTGCAATATTATTGGGAATTACTGTGGATTTCAGCATTTTTGCGCGGTGGAATTGAAGATAAAAGTAGAATAAAGCTGCATTCACCATCACAAACTCATGAATCTCAAAATATTGTGAGGCACCAGTTATACCATTCAACAGCAAAACCTCTTTTTTCAGTTTGTCAGTATGTCCCTGTTGCACTTGTGTTAAAGCCTAATGATCCTCCATTGGTCTTGACACCTGCACTCTCCTTGCTGCCTCATTTGTGGACCCGGAGCATTATTGTAGGATCATTTCTAATGAGTCCTGCTTGTTCTGCATTGTGTACTACTGTATGCACTGCATTCCGTTACATGTGTCACAGTACCATATATACCCAAGAATAGATGTAAAAATAATGAACCCAGTTCAAATTGACTGTACTTCCACCTCCTTATGCAATATGTGTTTATTACAGAAACATTTTTTTCACAAGAGCTCCAGAGTAAATGTTTTTCTTTGCCTATGATTACAGTTTTTAAGCATATGAAGTAGTTTTACCACTGAAAATGGGTAATCACCTGTATTTTCCTATTCGTCAGATGAAGAGTAGGTGTGGCAAAAGAGGAAGAAACATTGAACATGTAAAATATGAAAGTGCATTAAGCCTCTGTCAAAAAAAGTTTGTTTGTAGACACTCCTCATATTCTTTCAAGCTATTTTTTACGCTCTTGGTGATTTTCAAAGAGAAATACCCTTTTAGCTGACTAAAACCATTTTAACCTGGACTTGTTTGTTGCCCTTTATCAAACACTTGTTCCACATGTTTCTAGTGAAGGAGGACTGTTCATACTTTACTTCACTAGTAGTAAGTCAAGAGAAAACAAACTACTGATTACATTGACCAGGCTCCATTAAAATTTTAAAATAGTGTTTTCTAATTTTTCAAATAAATGCAAATACATTGCATTGGATTTTGTTTTTAAATAAGAAATCTTATAAATAAAAATAATGTGATTTCCATTAAGAATATGAGGGAAGAAGCTCAACTAGACAGAACTGGAATCAAGGTGACATTCAGGAGCTTCTAGAAAGCTGTGTGAAAATGAGTTCTGTATGTGTCGTTACCTCTCCCAGAGCGTGCCAGTGCGTGATGGGTTTCCGCGGGTAAGCCAACATTTCGTTCCAGTGATCTCGTCCAAGACCCTCAGCATCTGGCCCAGTGCGACACACACCAATCACCTCATTGTGTCCAACCCTGTTAGTGGCGAAACAAACATAAGCTTGTAGCTAAATCAGACTAAAAAAATCATAACTTGCCTAACAAGTAAAGCATTTTTTCCATCTTATATTAAATAAATATATTGGAAGAAGCTGACCCTCTTTACACACCCTCTTTGGACGTATTTTTTGATCAAACATTCACTCCAAAGCCCCGAAACTTTTCTCCTTGTCTCTGAACAGCTGACCTCTTGTTAGCTGTTTCTGTCAATGCAGAATGTAATGACCTAACTTGGCTGAACTCACCGATCATAATCCATCACCATGATGGACAGACTGACTTGTTCCACGTTCTCGGGGGGAATGTCGAAGATGATGGCCTCGTTGTATGTTGGATTCAGTGTGCTTTTCTTGGTGGTTGTTTTTCGCTTCTTCAACCTCCGTCCATCACATATCAGGTAAACCTTCACATAAGGGTCTGGGAAACATTTATTAGTACAAATGTTGAAATTACAGTTAAATGAGACTATTTTAAAAGAAACTATCACTATAAATGCTAATAGAAAAGCTGTTGAATGTTCTATGCACTTGTCTTTTAAAATTCAGGTGTTCAGAAGCTCTTAAGAAATGTGAACTATTTCTTTTTCATGGTTTGGTGTACAGCTAAGAAATGTATTTTTCTATTCAGACAGAAGGTTACACTCTTAATAATTTGTTCTCCGTCGCCTCCCTAAGTCCCCTTTCCCATCTTAAGTGGCCACCCGCTGTCTTGTTCTTAGCTAAGTTTGATTTATGGCTCAGCTTGTGCTTTTGATGTGAGCCACATCTTATTTGCCGTCGGGTTACCTGAGGAGCCTGTGATGTCCATGGCTTTGAGGTTTCGACATTTGATGACTGTTAGGGTCATTCTCCCTGCTGTGGGGAGGTAGCACAACGAGTACATGATCTCTCCCAGGTCAACGCTCTCCTGGAGGACAAAAAAAAAAAGGACAACAGAATGCATTATGACCATTTTAAATGCTTTGACTACAATTTGTGAATCAAAATGCCAAAGCAAATGAGCAAACAGGGTTAGTGTGTAAAGGAAGTCTCATTTTGTGATCTGAAAATACAAATTATATTATTAGATGTAACCAGTTTTTCCACCTTGCTGGTGGCAGACTTAGAGATGGCAATTTTAGTTGGTCCAAACAGAACAGTTTCAACAAGTATTTAGTCACCAATGAAATTCTGTTTAGATATCCATATCCTCTTTAGGATGTATCATATTAACTTTGGTGGTCCTCTCGCATTTCAACAACATCATCAGGGCACCTTTTAAATAACTCTTAAACTTTGGTCAGTGAACAAATACCTGCAAAATCCATGACTTTTCCATCAGCTTGAACTGTACGTTGCTTAAAGTGTTAATTAGCAAACGCTAACATGCTAAACTAAGTTGTTAACCAATGTAAACATTATACCTACTAAACATCAACATTGCCATTGTGAGCATGTTGGCATGCCAGTGTTAGCACCAATGAGCATCACAGAGCTTCTAGCATGGCTGTAGTCACTTAACCTGGTTGTAAATATGAATAAAATATCATATACACTTCTGCCTACAAACTACTTGGAAAATGCTCAATTTGCCATCACATACAAGTGCACACTTCAAAAATAGTATTACCAACACCTTAATCCCAAGTATAAATCTACTGACTGACTGAAGCTGCCCTCAGGTGTCTCGGCAGAGAAGGAAGTTTTCAGGTTAATCTGTGGCCTGCAGATAGAGGAGCTAAATACAGTCCCTAAACTAAAGTGCACTGGCAAGGAAAAGGAATGACTGAGGTGATAATCGGTTCTTAAAAAGCAAGAAAACTGACTGACTGAATAATAATAAAAAAAATAAACATCACCATCAAACTTAATTTAGTAAACAGAAAATTATCTCAAAACTTAATATACAGTTTGTCCTTTGCTGTTGCAGCCTACTAGAGCTAATGGGAAAGGGATGACTCAGTGTTTATCACAATAAAAACATTCATAAATCACACAGAAGCTCTTCAGTAAACTGTGTGTTAATGTGGGAGTGAAATGCATTCAGGGCTAATTTACCACATCTTTCTCTGAAAGAGTTCACATGAGGACATGATATCTGAAATATTCTAAAACTGTGCACCATGTTGTGTAAACACTCTAAAGTTTATGAATTAATCGTCGCTTATAAAACACCAGTGAATGGTCCTGTGATCAGTGAATTTTGTTCTCTTGCTATATTTACATCTGTGGAATACCCGGCAGAACAATGCGTGTGGGTGTTTAGCTGATTAAATGCATTTCCCAAAGCATTTGAATTATGCAATTTGTTCTACCTGCTACCGTTGTGGGTTGCTGTCGATGAATTTAGCTCTCAGAAGTGATTCAGTGCGACGCTTCATTTTTAGACTTTAATAAAAACAGTGTAAGTTCTCATTCATTGCTACTCAAATGTTCTTTTCTCAATGATTGCACAGAAGCAATGTGAGCATTTGGCACATTTGGTTTTGGTGTGAACGCCAACTCACCGTAGTCGCTGCATGAATATCCTTCCACACTACGGCCTCCCTGGAAAGATCAGACAGTTCAAAGAGGTTGTCCACCAACACCTCGCCAATCATATCGTGGCTGGTGAAGCGGTCAAAGTCGTAGACGCTGAAGTGCAGTTTGCGGTTACAAAGCTCATCATACGTCACGGGGAAACAGAAGGTCTCGTCAAACATGGGGTTCAGATTCTTGCGGTGGACACGCGTCTGGAACTTCTTCTTTCTCTCTGGTAGCAGGTAGATCTTCACATAAGGGTCGGAGGTGCCTGTGAAGTCTTTGGCAGGAAGGTCCAAGGCCTTGAGGATTCTCACCACCAAAGCTTGCTCCTCGTAGTCGTAACGCAGCGAGAAGCTGAGCTTTCCACAAGTCTCCACAGGCTCTTTGGCCTCATCCTCTGAGTCCACAGATTTCTGCTTGTAGAGTTCAGGTTTTATTCTTCCGATGCTCGCTGTAGAGGACTGGCGAAGAGGCACTGTGTCCATGCTGAAGTCAACACTGGTGACATTCATCTGACGAGGCAGGTGGCGCCGGAATGAATTGTGCCTGTTGAAAAGGGTAGAGAGCATCAGGTAAATGTCTCATGTGTCATGCATGAGTGGCGTTGTTATGATGGGCGCTAATTGTTTGTCAGAATTAGAATGGAACTTCCCTTAAAACGCATGATGAATAATGAGCACTCATGGGGCACGTTTGATATGTTGAAGTCTGTCAGAAGTGCTCAGAAAAGTTCTTTGGTTGGTCTTCAGGAAAGTATTCACCTGATATACTGTAGCAGAAGCCGGTCAGCTCACACTATGTTTCAGTCACCTGTTTTTAAAGTTGTCACTGCAACTGTGAATTAATACTACAGATCACAGTGAAAGGAATTGCTTATATCTCTTAAAAGTTGCAGCCTGTGGCCTGTAGCCCTTCATCCAGCAGCTCACTGTGGCTGCTGCTTCTTGTTCCATTATTCCCCGCAATATTTCTAACTGATCGGCTGTCAACAAGTGCTGAGAATGACTGTTGTCTTGTTTTGTAGACTCATTTTGATTAATGATAGCAGTAAGTGCAAAGCTCTCTGACAAACACTTGCATTTCCTGTGACAGATCTAAAAGTCAGCTCATGTTTTGCCAGTTAAACACTTTTCATTTGAAGCTACTGGAGTAGAAAAATCTGTTTGCATTAGGAAGCAATTTAATAAAGCAATTTTTTATTTGAATATAAAAATTAGAAATACTTTTGTTAGCAGGTGATAGGCTCAATCACCTCATTCAGTAATAGAAAGTGACCTACCAGACATGTATTTAAAAGAAAAATGGTTGAGATTATGACTTTAATCTGCCCAAAATAAACAGCAGACTATCTCATTTTTCAGTCAAACTAAGGATGTGGTAACATTCTGACAGATATTCAACATTCTGCTTTTTCCTGCAGTTAGTTTGACCCTGAAAGTGGTACCAGACAATAACATCAGAAAGATTTTTTGTTTTTTTTTATATTTGTCACCATTGACCATGGTTATGCAAAATGAAAACACATCTCCACCATTTAGACACAAGCTCTTGCACAAATTACCTGAATGCTGCAAATTTCTGTCGAGTTGACATCTTTTGAGAAAAAACCATGGTCGTGTTTGACTAGCCAATCTTGTCACCTAGCAACTGGCCCTCCTCTTTTCTGACAGTAAGACAATCACAGCAATCTGACAGCCGTGGCACAAATGATGTTGCACAGGGAGCGCAGCTGAAAATTAAGTACTACACTCAAGTATTGTAAATAACATAAAAGCCTGCATGGTATAGAAGAGCCATTACAAACCAGTGAGGGAACTGTAAAAATGGCTTCAAATACAACATAATAACACCAAATACTAACTAATAAACTAATAGCTGTTTTTAGCTGTTGTTTTGGTGACTTTAAGCCTTTTTAAACCAGAACATACATTCAGTCCACTGGGGTTAACACCAACTTCACCACCATTAGAGATAAAACCTTCTTTTTATTGCTTTCTGATTTGTTTTTTGGTAAAATCATTGTGAACATAAACAAAGAAGATGGAGGTCATGTAAGTTCAGTGACCATGTTTACCTTGTCTTTGTTGTTGAAGCTTCAGCAAGTAAAATGCTATAAAGATATTCCTCTTAAGCTAGGATTGATCTTTTAAAGATAATCTTGGCTTGTGCTAAGAGTTCATTGCATGCTTTAGGTGTTTTTGGTCATTTGAAAAGGAAATAACAAGTGAACATCAAGCATCACTGTCAAAAGAGCAGGTGGGCGGATTGAGACAGTGGGTGTTGTAATCTTTAACCTGGCCTCTCTGCATCCAAGGTGGGTGTATAATTCATGAGGACCTTTTTCTCTGTATAATTTAATTAACGAGCCTGACGACAAACCAGGTCAATAATGGCTTCCTCTGAGAAACTGAGCGCAGCTGCCTGGTGCATCCCACCAGAAACCAAACGTCCACCATGACAGCTCCCTCCCCAAAGCACTGCTAATTATGGACGTTGAAGATTAAACACAATGCTGAAAAACAAAGAGGACCAAGAGCTGGTTGTTTAATTACTGGGGTTGCTTCCCGCTGTTACCATAGCAGCTTGACTCACATGTACAAGAGATTATAGGGTTCAATCTGAAGTAAGGAGACTTACTGAAACCTTGGCTGATGAGCCTACAGGATGGTTTTTTTTGTGTGTTTTTTTTTTTTTTTTGTTCAGGGACATAATGTGCAACAGCGTTTCAAGGTCACCAGCCGGTCCCCGACGCTCTACATGACATGTGCCAAACCACCTCAAGGGCAGTGGCTGCACTGTCACGAACTGTCGGGGAAGCTATTGCATTATGTAGGCTTCTGTCTTATGTTTTCCCTGCTGCGGCGCGAGAGGTGGAAACAAATCAACGTGGGTTAAAAAATGCTGCCATTGTGCTGTAATTGTAAGCAACAGATACATGTGTGTAAATAGCTTGTCATTACTGTTATGTGCTCGGTGCAGTGGCAGACAGGGAGGGGCTGTGACTGCAGTGGGTTCATGTAGGGTACCTCGAGGAGGATGTTGGCTCGGTGGTCTGCCTCTGGATCTTAGCCTGCTGGCTTAGCTTTTCCCTCAGGGCTGTTTGCACCTCAGCTGGGATGTCTGGAGATGTCTGGCTGATCTTCATGGCTGCTTCCAGGAGCTTGACAGAGTTGCGTCCATTCACCTTCACTTCCAGCGGGTACTTCTTCTCCATCTCTGCCGCTTTGAACTCGTTGACCAGGGGGGAGTTGGGTGGAGGAGCCTCGGGGAAACCCACGTGGAGGCCGTTTTCGACATGGCTTGACAGAGCTTTGCTCCTCCAAATGGGCCAGCACAGCTTCCAAAAGACAAAGAGAGAGACTACCAACAGGGCGAGGCCACAGAAACCCACGACCACAGCAAGAAGACTTATAGAGATGTCTACATGTAACCATGGAGAGACCCATAGAGGAGGACAGAGACAAAGAAAGGACAGAAGCAAGCGAGGGACAAAGTATGACAGACAAACATGCAAGGGAGAAAGAGAAAAAGGGAGAGAAAGCAAGCTGTAAGAAAGAGGGGGGTATATGCACCTGTTTGATTAAGCAGGACAATAAGAAGTTACATGAAACCTCAGTCAGAGAGCCACAGCATCAAGAAAATAAAATGTTCAGTGGTTAAAGAAATAAAATCATTGGTCTCCCATTTGCCCCTGAGATTTCCACTCATATTTAAGTGCAGAGTTTGCACTGACTGTGTATTTATGCATGTAAATCTAATACAGCTTTTAAATGCATACTTTTATTGTAAAAAGTAGAGAGAGAGAGAAAAGAAAGGCAGGATAATCATTTGTTCACTCAGGTAGCCTCAGTCTGTTTTCCACCTGTTGCTGTTTCATCAGTCTGGGCTGCGCTGCTGCAACATGCGTAACAGGTAGAAAAACACTTCCACAGCAGTTCAGCACGATAAAATCCAAGCAACAAAGTGATGCCATAAAGTTTGAACAAGTGAGAGCTGATGTTTACTTCTAAAAACACTCTACAACTACTTAGTCTCTTGCTTTTACGGAAACAAACGAAAAGTGATTAAGTGAGTGAACCGGGAATAAAATAATGACATTATTCCATTTACCTGCGTGTCCTTTACCTGGTATGTTGCTCTCCAGGGGAAAAATATCCGCACATTTCTCCCGGTCTACGTTTCCCGTTAGACAAAGTTCCGTAACGATTTGGAGAGCCCTTTGGCACAAGGTGATGCTGTCCTCCGTCCGGACACTCATGTCTCTCCTGTTAAGCCATTGCACGCCGGACGAGCCAGGAGGGCGGCGGTTCATTTGGACACCTTGTTATGCGCCGCAGAGTGCAGCCTGTCCGCGGGAGACAGCAGGAAGGTACGCTGCGTCCTGATCCATAGCCAGCGCGCAGCGCGGAACGACTGGTCAGACGCGCTCGCTGCGTTGGAATAACAGGCGGCGGGGTGCTGGAGTCCAACCCTCACCACGTCCAATAGCAATGCGCATAGGTCTGCTGGTGAGTCCTGGCAGTTGGTGGCGGTAACGGGATTACTTTTTCTAGTAACGACTAGAATACTGGCGACCTCAGTGTGTTGTCCAACACATTTATGGATTCATTCCTCCCAACCTCTAACAGGTCTTTATGTGAGCCTGAAGAGTGTTTAAAACATGATAGAAAGATTAATGAGTATTGCCTCAGCAGTAAAATATATATAACTGGCTGCGTACATCATTCTCATGGATTTTAATGTTCAAAGATTTTAACTTAAACTTAACTAAAGTCAATTTATCCCAATGAGTATTTATTTGCACATATATACTACGACAAATATTTGTTTATTTTAGTCTGAGGTATTAAACTGTATAGAAAAATAATATAAAGTCTAAAGAATATGGATTTAAATATGTAATATGTATGTAATTTTATAGAATTTTCTTCACTTAAATCACCTCTTGGACCTAAGTGTCAAGAACAGGAACACATTCTCTGTTCTCTCAGTATAATTCAGTACTTGCCCTTATTTGACCTGCCAGTTTTTTTGCTCAGTGATCCACAACTCAAACATTAAATGTAAATTACAGAGGAGAATCAAAAGAATCAAAAAATCAGGTGAAAGTCCAGGACCACTGTCACATGTTTCAGTAACTAATTATTTATTATTATGAAAATCAAAGTCATTATAATTTATATCTCTAGAGTTTTTAATTAATGTTTTTAAAGCCTGTACTGCCCTCTGGCACACTTGAGTCTTGCACTGAGTGATTGCCCACAGCTTGTAGCCTTCAGTTTTCCCAGTTCCACCACTAATGTCTTTTTTTTTTTTTTTTACAACATAAAACTAATGAAACCCAATGAAACTAAACTTTAATATGCATTTGTCTGTGGAAAAAACATCTGTGAAATTACTTTAAACACACAATTGAATAAAACACACTACATTTAAAAGCACAGAAGCCAGTAAGTCAAAAAGTTCAAGTTCAAGGTCCTTTCCTCACAGTCACGACAGAGGCAACACTTTTTCCTCCACTGCAGAAGCAAAGCATTCATCCAGCTGATTTTCAATGGGTATTTCTGTTATTTACTTTGCACTGCATGTCAGTGTGGGGCACAAAACTGAAGTCAAGGAAAAACAGAAATTGCTTTGGCTAAAGAGAGAACAACAACAGCTGCCAAAAAAAAGACGAATACAGCCAACGGTGATTTAGAAGTTTTTGAGCCATGGTTACCACAGCACCTGTTCATCATCAAATAAATAAACCAGAACAGGAAAGACAGACCCTTTTATAATCCAGTCAGAACCATGTGATACCCTGTAACAGATAAAGGAGTGTTGTGTTGTGTTGTATCACCGTATTTCCAATCCACCTTTGCAAAGTTGTTGTTATTTGTGTCCTTGTATGAAAATATTGTATGGAAAAGGCTCCTTCTCTTGCATTTTAAAAATCTAATTTGACAGGAAACATTTGGTGTTTTAACCTGGTGGACAGTAAATATGGAAATTCAGTGAGTGCATACAATATTTCCATGCATATAAAGTGATATACATACATATGTATGCTCAAAAATTCTAAATTAGTGTCAAAGGATATTTGGATCCGCAGCTGACCAGACTCATTACCTGTCTCTCATTGCACCCTCTGTAAAACATGAATGAATTCATGGGCATTACTTAGAAGTCAGTTGTTATGTATACAGAAAACAGGGTTGAAAAGTTAATTTCATACCACAACCTCAATTTCTTAGTCAGGCTAGCAATGTGGAAGGACAGTGGTGGTGTGCCTGTCAGTTCTCCAACTCAGTCCAGACCTCTGACAGCAAATAAAGATGGAAGACATGTCTTCATGTCCTCCCACTCTACAAAGATGAGGCCAAAATAATCTCTAAAACAGGCGAAAATAATAATGAATACCGTAAATTTATAACCAAGCAATCAAGGACAGTTTGACTGGAACTAATCTGTAGGTTTTCCTTATCAGGAATTAATTGAAAACCTTCAGCCAATCAAAATTGAGTATTCACCCAGACCATATTATACAATCAGTCAAAGTCATCCCCTGTTCAGAGATTATCGCCTGTGTTAAAAACCATTCCCACACTCTCATAAGAGCGATGTGTGACATTTTTGAGCATCGTGCCATGAAGCCAAAATCAGAAAACTGTCTGGCAGACCTGCAGCTTTGGGTGTGAACCAACAGAAGGACATAATCATTGAAGTTGGCAAAGCAGACTCAATTCAGTGTTATGAAACTGATATGAACCATAAACAGCAGTTTGGCAGTTTTGGCAGTGTGGACTATAATGTAATAATTTAACAGGAAAAGGCTCTTTGGGCAAAAAGCTGTTAAAACATCTGCTTGGAAACCTGCTGTGGCATTTTGCTACCGTAGGAAACCTCAGTTTACATGTAATGCCAAACACTGCATCAACCTTTTGTCATGCACTTTTGTGTATTCAAAACAATTGATGCATCCAGTTTGTCTCCCATGGTGGTTTATTCCCAACGCCAAATCTTCTGACACAAAGGAACCTGAATCCAGAGGGGCTGTCTGCCAGACAACAACAACACGTATATTGTCAGTAAACTGTCTGGGAGATCGCCTTTGTGTCTTAGTTAATGTTCTCTGTTTATGTCCAGAGAAGCATTGTGAAGAGAAATAAACAGCATTTGTGATGCGGTCGGACCTGCTGGGACGCCGCAGTAGAAAATCAACTCCACTTTAAAATGCATTTTAAATGGCAGTTATAGGTTACTAATTGGAGCCTTGAAAGGAGGGAGCGCGGGATGATGAAAGGTTAGTGTGTGATTATGTTAATGCTAACTTGTAAACACAAAAGTAATCACTGCCCACGCCGTCTGTACTGTCCCATGGTTGTTTTCTCCCAAACACAAAGACAGAAGCAACAACAACTTTGCCTCTGAGCAATGTGGACTTGTAGTCATCCCATCAAGGCTGATTCTCATTATGATAATGTCTGCATTGCAAACCAAGATTGGTATAAGATAAATTATGAAATGTCTTCTAGGAGAAAAAGTCAGAGTTTATTCTCATTTAAGGGCTGACGAGCACGCCTGAGGAGCTACAAGTCCTTGTGCATAGAGGACATAATCATTAGAGAGTTTCTCCCTTGTGAGAATGCATGTTTTACCATCGCTGATCAGCCTCGTCCGTGATAAATGTCTCCTTGAGTTAAGGCATCTAATACTACTCACTTAAGCTTAGAGAAATATTGTGATCGTGCTAAAATGAAACAAATGTTGACTGTTGAACATAAACCTCAGTCTCCATCTTCTAATTCACATGTTTTGTTTATGCAATCCTCTTAATTGTTTGCAAGCATAAATAGAGGGACTGGAGATGATATATTACAACATTTATGCAACAAACAAAGGTCACCCATATTTCCTCCATGAGATAAATAAGGTTCCAAAGAGTATAGACAGGAAAATATGTAATAAAAAAATAACAATAGGTGATTTAAACCAAGTGATTGTTCACATTATGGACAAAAGCAGGCCTCAAGGTCCACTGAAGACTGAAGACAGTGAAGCAATTCATGTGTTTAAAGAAGATTTGGGTTGCACAGACAAATGGAGGCGTACAAACCTCATAAAAGGTACTGTGCATTTATCTGTCTCTCCCAGAAATCCTATAAAGAATTAATTTCTCTTCAATTGCAAGCCTCTTAATAAATGAGCTATATCATAAGATCAGTTACTTCTGCAGATAAAGTAGAAATAATGTATAAATGCAGAACAGGCAGGTGGACTAGATGGAGGATTAATACTTTATCTCTGCAGGATAATTTCTTCAGAACATAATTTGGTGAAGATTCAACATCCTTCTTGCAAATTAAATATTATCAGCATGAAATAAATTATGACAGACTTCTTGAGCGTGTAAGTGAAACTGAAAGTGCATGCTGTTTAAAAGAAAAAGAGTCCATTTAAACAAGATCAAAGAATTAGAGTGTGAAATTGAATTAAAAGAAAATAAACTAAGTGAACATTTTTCTGAATCACAGTATGAAAATTTTCCATGATTAAATTTTAGTTGCATGAAAGTTGTGATAAAAACGTAAAATATGTGTTGTATTGACTTAAAACAACTGAGAAAAACTGATAAAACAACAGACATGGTCACTATACAAAAATTCTACCTATTTTGTTATTAATTAATTAATCTGCTGATATTTTCAAATGATTAATTAGTTATCTAAAAAAATGGCTTAATGTTTAGGTATGTCTGACCAACAGTTCCTAATCCAAATATTTAGTTTCTGTCATGTACGAAAAGAAAGAGAAAACGAGAGAACTGACAGCACCTGTTCATGTTTGAGTAAGAGAAACCTTTAGTGGCTGCAGGAACTTTAAATTGGGGCGATTAAATGGATCAAACCCACGCAAACATAACCATGGCCGCTCCAGATCAGAAAATGTTTTTATTTTTCAATGCTGAATTCAAGTAGTTATGAAAGGCAGGAAAATCATTTGAAAGACAAATGATTTCCTCTTCCCGTAGACAGGAACATCAGTTTAGAAAGCGTTTATGTATTTTTCTGGACAGTAATTACAATATGACATAATATGTGTTGTTTGATTTGATTTTTTTATGTTTCACAAAAAACGTAAACACCATGAGACCTGAGTTTTTTGTAGACAGCTTCATGGGAGAGTGTCCTCAGATGGTGTGACAAAACAGCCTTTTTCTGTTTTTTTATTTATAAGTTTATTAGTATTTAGATTAATTTGAAGTAATACATGGACATCCTTTATCTTTCATAAATGACACTGACTCATTAACACCTTCCATTAAAATATGACTAATTAGATAAATGCACTTGAACAATAGATAATTAGTCCCGAGGAGACTAAATTATCTTGCACAGGTGTTCACAGAGATAATAGCAAATTTTTTTATTCTTATTGTTTAGTGTTGATATTAATTTTTTAATGTTTAACTTGACATTTGCTTTCCTTGAAAATAAACAAATATTCACTGCCTATCACTATGTATTAGTTGTATCCTATTTCAGTTTTATATACTGTAAATGTTCTTAAGTTTTCTGCCCGTCAACTTCATGTAATTGTAACTGCAGCCAAGTATTCATTGAGAAAAATTGCGACTCTCCTGTTTCTGCACTTACTAAGAGATAGTTTTGGCCACTTTTGCCATACATCGTCCCCCAAAACCCACACAGACACAGAGAAAACATGCAAACTTCACAAACCTGCATTCTTCTTGCTGTGAGTCAACACTGCGTACCATTGTACCACCATGTTGCCCATAAAGTTCCTTTTCACATCCAATAAGAAGAAGCTCTCCCACCTTCTTGTCTTGTCAGTTTTGCATTTCATCAAACCAACAATAAAGTAACCTTTAGATGTTGTTGCCATTTTTTAATTCAGCATGAACAGCATCAGCGTCGTGTCCACCTTGTTTTCATTTTTCCATCCCTGCTTAGAAATACCTTTGACTACTGCAAAGTCATTTGACCCAGAGACAAATACTTTTTGTACTTGCTCCCATTGCAGCAAGAAGCCAGATGTTCATGGTTGTTTGTGTTTTTTCCTCAGAGGAAAAGAGGTAGAAGATACTTAGGGTTTAACAATAACGTCTCCAAGTGACCAGACATAGAAAATCGATCCAAAGTCTAAACATTTTAAAACAAATCTTGAACTTTTTTCACACAGTGATGCTGCCACTAGAGAAACGTTGCGAGTAAAACTGCTAAAGAAAAGGTTATATCTATTTCTAAACTTTGGTTTTGTTTATTTCTGTTGGGTTGCAAGAGGACAGAATGAGAATGTCAAATGTCATGGTAAATGTCAGAGAAGTGGCCACCAAGACAGCAGTGTGAAAGTGTTCATATCTCTGACGGAAGGTACAAAATGTTCAGCTTATTGCACTTACACAAGAGATACGACAACAACGGAGCTTCTTCAAGTTTTAATGAGCAGAAGAAAGATTGTGAAGCTTAAGTATCAGAACATCAGCAGGTGGTTCTTAACAAACTAACTGACATCAAATTAAAAAGAAAGCTGTTCATCATCTTCAGTGTGATGATGTTGTTGATGATATTTCAGTGAGAGCAGGCAGTCGAGGAGCCTTGTGGCGACAGACATGCTTTAAGATCATGGTCTGTTACATTGGCTGACATTAAGGCGAGGCTGTGAGTGAGAAATGATTTAATCATTAACATTCATGAGCAGGAACATGGGTGGCTTCCAGCATGCCGCACTGCTGCCTAAAACAAAACACAGCCAGCACAACACAGAAATTACAGCTGTAATTGATTATTTTGGAGACAGTGAGAACATCATCAGAAATCTGGATGCATCAGCACAACTTGGAGAAGAGAGCCAGTCCTCATTGAATGTCAAGCACACTGACTATAGAAAAGAAAATCACAAAGAAACACTTAGGTTATACGGTGTTTATCTCAATCTCAGTGCACCTCTTGACTCCACCACATCACCCAACACCCTGCTCAGTTCTTTGGGTTCACGTCTGGGGTACAGTGTCGTGTTTCTTGTTGGACTAGAGGAGCAGGGGGAAGTGTTAGTTCTGCATGGCCTTTCACAAAGGTTTTTAGAGACACATCCTATTAGAAATCTCCCAAAATGCCCAGCAAATTTTGTCTGAAAAAGTAACAAATAAAACCTTTCAGTGTGCCTTTTCTTTGTCAGTAAAGATTTAGTTTAACGTCATGTAATATGATCTTTGTCTCTATAACAAGCATAACAAAAAACACTTGGAGTATGCTGTTGTTTTGATAGCAACCTAGCTAGAAAGCTAGAAATAAACACATTGTCATTGCTGATTGGTGCATGAGGGTCCTATATCCTTGTGACATTTATCAGTGTTGGATCCCTCCCCTTTGATGCGATATAATGACCAAAAGTTCAATAATGTTGCTGCCCTTGTTACTGCTTCTAATATTACTGCTGATCGGCAGCGTAGAATTAAGGGTTGTTAACGTTAGCTAACAGTGCACCGCTAGCCCGGTAATGATGCAATGTTTTTAATTGAAGTTTCATCAAAGTTAAACAATGTTATTAACAATTTGTGAGGGTCGTTTTCCATCTTTATCAGATTTCTATATTCTTCAGATAGAGACAAATATTACTATTATAATACCGTAATTTTCGGACTATTGAGCGCACCTGAATATAAGCCGCACCCACTAAATTTAAAAAGAAAAAAGATTTTGT
>JAPZDY010000015.1:14858916-14873342 GCA_029783645.1 Ctenochaetus hawaiiensis | reverse complement strand
ATTCGCGGCAGCTTTTCCAAAAAATTGCGATGTAAGTTGCGATGTTTTAAGCGTATTTGTTGCGATGAAATTGCGGGGGACAGTGAAAATTGCTAAAACGTTGCATTTTTTTTCTTTGTTTTGTTTTCGTGAAGAACATCAGGGAATTGTTTCACTTCAATGTAGCAATACCTTTGCTTGTTCACCTGATGGTTAATTTCTTTGATTGGGTTACAACAACTAAATTTAATTATCACTTTTGCATATAAAATCTTTGTAAACTATGAGAGCCACACCCCTTTTGGCTGTTATTGTGTCGTCCAACACTGCCCATGTTTAGCATGACAAGGTCGCCTCAGCAGGTGACGGTCATTTGTCTGCATTCGACATATGTGACTGTACTGGCTGTGTTGAATGATGTGCAGAAACCTTGAATGTGGACAACAATACATGAGGGGAAAAATGTGTTACGATAAGAAAGAGAATTACTTTAGGAGTTGACATGTTGTTCATAAATCATTTTGTGAGACCCCGCTGATTTTATTTCTTGCAAGCTCATTTCCCTTAAGGGATTATGGTTTGTTTTTTACCAGTGAAGTAAAAATAATAATTTTACTTTGCAAGCAAAAATGAGCTTGAGTGTTTTTCTCTCAGACAGCCCTGTCTGTCTGTCTGTCTGGGTTTTGAATGAAACTGTCACTCTTCACCTCCGACTGAATGCTCTCTATGAATTTGCCTCAATACAGCAAAGTGCTCCTCGCCTAAAGCCTCTGAAGCGTTTCTGTGTGATATTCACAAAATGATGGATTCAAAATGGCCTTTCCGATCACTCTTCTGCCATCATTGGGGTTATGCAAGCAGTTTTATGCTCTGCTTCACACAGTATGTCATAAAATGGAAGAAATGGCACCGGAGTGAAATAAGCACCATTTGAAACCCATCCTGCATGTGTGAGAGATCATGGTTTTTTTGTTTATTAGGTAAAGCAGAGCTAACCATTAAATAACTAGCTACGTATTTTAATGTGGCCTTGAGCAGGGATCCACAGAGGATCAAGACATTTACTCTCCTCATTAGCCAATCAGAATGACAGTCTTTGCTGCTGGCCTCCATAGTTGTACCCAGATTTAACCATTTACAGGGAAATGTTAGCATACTGTGATTTAAAGCTTGACTCTGTGGAAAGAAGTTTGCTTTCTGCTTGATTTTTAAAAGATTTGTCTTTACTCAGTCAGACTAAGAGAAGTCATCCCATCTGGGAGAGGCCACTCAGTAAATTAAAATCTTCTCCCGTATCAGTTTTCATTTTATGCATCTTGTAATATTGAACCTGATAAATTTAATTAAACTGTCAAGTCACTCTGCTTCCACATACTGGTGGATTATTACAAGCATGTAGCTGTCGGCTCCTGTTGGCTGTCCTTTTTCTTCCTGGATGATTTTGCTTTTTCAGTCCAGTGTTACTTTGGCTGAAGCCCATTTCACCGGCAAGGTTAATAAATAGCGTCTGTTGTCCATAAATCTCAAGGTCACAGTAGGTTTTGTTGCTTGTATGGATGCTCCGAGAGCGTTTTCTTTCTCTAGTCCATACTAGAAGAGCTTTCACATTTGAGTTTGCTGACTTGCTGCCTCATGATGACATGTTTGAAAAGCTGTTCTTGAATTTCTGTGGATTTACTGTAACATTTGTATTGTTAGTCGCTGCTGGTTTTCAACTTGACAGCATGGGTTCTTATAGTGGGTGTCAGCTATGTATTTTCTTGCATGAATCATGCAGAATCTACATGATTTGTCTTTGACTTACAGCCAAATTATATGTTTCGCACTGTTGCATGTGTTAAATAGCTTTATTCCTGCCAGTTAGCACAGTCTGAATCGAGAGTTATTGTTTTGTAAACCAACTGACAGCTGGCTGCTGTTGTTCTTAATGGAAAGCAAATTTTACATAGTTTTTGTGAGTTTCGGGTCTTTATTAGTCGAAATGAAGATTTGTGCTGCAATCCAGGAAGAGAAATCCGCAACACAACATTCCATAAGACATTTACACAATAAATCCCCACAAAACCCAACAAACTGTCTGTAAAGCAAAGTGAACACACACCAAGTGTTCATAAAATACAAATAAAAAGTATATTTAACATAATTAAGTGCATAGTTGAAATGTTTGTAGTGTACAAAAGAAAGTACCCTGTGTAACTAAATAAATACATTAATTACATTGCAGTTAATTAATGTAATTAACTGCAATGTCTCCTTTTTCTTGACAGAGACATTTGTGAGAGGATGAATGCAGAGTGAAAGTTAATCTTTACACGTTTCTGATCATCCCAGTGTTGTGAGTGGAAACCAGGCAGTTGGCAGTGTGTGATTTTGGATACACTGAGCTCAATCCAGTCGCCTCTTTCATTAAATATGCAGCCTTTTGCTGTGTAATGTAGCCCCACTGTTCATCTTCCCCTGAAGCCCAGTTTCATATAAATGTAATAATTTCTTCTGACGTTAGCAGAGGCGCTCTTTATTTTAGGCAAAGCAGACGCCTCCACTGTAAAACACTGTGGAAAACCCTGCCTTGTAATGTGAGGTAACACTTCTCTGAATCTGCATCCCAGCAAAGAAGGAAAAACATCCTTTATCTGTAAAAGTTATTCTTTATCGTACGTTAATCAGCACATCTGAGTAAAAGTGTGTGTCAAGCTGCATGTTTGTGTTTCTTTGGACTGCACCGTTTCACCGAAGGGTTAACCTCACTCTTTCATGCAAATCAATCTTGTTTACTCTCATTTAACATATTTCTCACACATTCTCTCAAGGATCAAGGTGGAACATAAATAAGCTTTGCACAAGAACACAGACATTTATATGACCTAACACAGTCCCTGAGCCTGCATACTGAGATCAATGCAAGCTAAAATAGTGCAAGCTGCAATCCTAGAAACAATGAAACAACAGAAGAATGAAATGGCAAAAACAGGATAAAGGACAATTGTAGTGCCAGGTGTCCATTGATACAATTTGAAAAATCAGAGTTTCAAACAGTAAAGCTGCAGCTAGTCGGGGTGAGATGGGAGAGCTGTCAGCAGCCTGATGGCCTGTTGGCTGAAGCTTTTTTATCTCACTTGTGATGATTGCTCTGATGAATCAGAATCTAATGCCTGATGGTAGAGGAATAAAAGGCTTGTAAAGATTTTAAGAAAACTCTGACACAGTTAAATTCCTTGTGAAGGCATCGTGAAAGAGGGTTAGACGTCACACCCACAAACGCTGCATCATCTGCAAACTTAAACATTTGGATGGCCTCGGAGATGAAGAGTCTCTGGTCTTCAGTGTGAAATGTAAAGCAGTGAAGGTGAAAGGCTACAGCCTGAGTGAGCTCCTCTGTGTAACCAGAGTTTAAGTAAACTGCTTTAAACATGCCTGGTGAGGATGCATACACACACTTTAAAGAACCTGAACTGTAATTTGTGTGTTTATGTTCCTAAATATACCACTGCCGTATACACAGCCACTCCCCCCTTCCACTCCTGTATGTCTGTGCTTCATTACTCTACATCTCCCCTAACCTTTGAATACAGATGCATTTGCTCCCCTCCCGGCTAGCTTGGTGGTTCTCCTGCTGCCTGAAAGGTTAATAGATTTCCCGCCTCCCTTGTGCAGCGGAGCGCACAGGGCTCGGAGTCATGGTCGTGTCACATGTGCATCACATTTGTCCATTTGAGACGTACAGAAAACGCAGGATGACATGCATTTGACGGGAATTTGATTGTGCCCTTCTCTTAGGTCGACCTGTGAATGTTTTTTGATCTTTAAAAAGATTAATGACAAACAAGCAAACATTTTGACAGGATTCACACAAAATGACTCCACCCAAACACACACACACACAGACAATTTAAAATATGCTAAATATTATGCAAAATACTCACTCATATGTTTACAAAACAGTTTGAGCAATTTAAACCCGGAAGAACCATCCAGTTGCTTTTGTATGTTTTTGTCTCTGAGTGCCGCGTTCATACAGAATAAGCTTCAAACTGGGGCCCAGCTTTGTTTCGGTTTGTGGGCAGAGTGGTAGCTGTAATAGTTAGCAACCATGAAGGGACTCCTGCTGCTCAGTCATCTAGGCAGGAAACACTGAAAACACATGCTAGACAGAGAAGAAAGAGAAAGGATGGAGCTATTGAAAAGGGCAAGGCGAGAAACCGATGGGGCAAATTGATTTCTCCCAGAGAGACAGCAGCGCTGATGATCATGCATCGTATGTTGTGTTACATAAGCATCTTGCCACAGCTGAAGGGAATGACAGAAGTAAACAAGGCATAATTGCGAATACAAGCAATCGGTAGTGACAGGGTCGGAGATGTGGGGCCACTGGAAACCAGGGGGGGAAAAATCCTGCACTGGAAAGTCACCAGGAAATCCACAGTATGATTGTCTCACATAACTGCGTCTCGTCGGCCGTTAGATGCAACATGACAGACAAAATCAATTAATATTCACAATACTGGTCGTGCTTTCAAATGGCTCTGACAATATTTGGCAGTGACAGCTGCATTCAGGGGTGTTTGGGACATGAAATTTAGTTTAGATGGATATGCACACAAAATATCTGAGTTTTGTAGAAAAAATGAAGAGGTGAGACGAGGTGAACGGTGAACTGGGGATGAGAAAAACAGGAGAAAAATACCTGAAAATTATTCGAATCCATATTTAATGAAACCCACAGACAAGCTGTCCTCGCTAGATTTTCATTACCATCAAACCCTAATCAAGGGAACAAGAATTGTATCCTGACAGGATGAGAAAAACAAAAATCTACAGCCGTCTAAGGACACAGTGAGGCTGCATTTGACACAGCTTTGAGTTAAAGGATGTTTATCAGGAAAATGTTTACTATGCTCAACATCTTAATTTAGCATGCTGATATTTGACAAAGAAGAAAAAGACAAAAAGGTTTTTTTAAGTGCCATATTTGTTCATAAAATTTTGACCTGATGCAGCCTGTAGAGGAAGAGTTATAGGATCACCAAAAATATTACAGCTCATCCTGAGGAAAAATATATCTGTGGCACTACAGAAGAACTTTTTAAAGTTTTGATGGCCAAGCAAAATTTTTTTGAGTTAGCATATTATTAAAAGCTGCATAGGAAAAGCGAATAACTTGTCCTCAAATTTCCTTTTTTCTTTTTTATAAATTCATCTGTTTGCATAAAGCTGATCACTTCATCTGTCCTCCAAGGGCTGAAAAATGAACAGATGGCATTTCATCTATGATAGTCTGTTTACATAACTTTCACATTAAACTGGAGAGTTTTCCTTTAAAACTGCTAACTTTAGCTAACAACACTAGCATCGACAACAGACATCACTCATGGGGTGCCACTGGTCGCCACAAGGGGACGCACAAAATGACAAAATGACTTTGAGAGCCACACTTAGAGACACTGTGTTATATTGTGCTAATTCATCATGACTGGATAAAATTATAAAAGGGTTATAATCGGATCAGACCAAATCAGTTCTCCCATTCATTTTGTCAAGGATAGTCTGTTTAGGTCACAGCTGAACAACCTGCTGGGAAGAAAAATACAGAGACGTTAATTTGCATTTGCAAATGAGCTGACAGTCCTATAGTGCTGCACACACCTGTGGTAATTACTGCAATGCCTGATTTGATCTGAATAAGGCCTAATTCTGGACCAGTTTTCATGGCAGAACCACAAATGTCAACCTCATGGTGCTTCTGAAGGAAAATGACCAAAGTCGTGATGCTTCAGCCCTCAGAGATCATTAATGTATGAGCAGAATTTCATGGAAATGCACGCAACAGTTGTTGAGAAAATGTCAGGAAAAAAAAATGTATCTCTTCTTTACTCAAAGTTATCGTAAAATTAAGTGTTTCCACCATATTTTATTAAAAACCTTTTTTGAAGCAAAGTTTTGATAGGAGGTGCGGTTCTTCTGTCCACAGAAAGCTAAAAGAAATATAACCTTAAGCTTGTAATAAACATTAAAAAAGATCATATAAAATATGTTTAAGAAAAGACTTTCTTAAGTTCGCAAGAGAAATTGAGCTTCTCAACCCTTATGTGTATAAAGAAAGTAAATGGATCATATGATTTGATTTTCATTTTTAAAACACTATCACACTTTCATCAATATCTTATTTAGAAAATATCTGTGTACTGTTCAGAAAAAAAGTACAAAGGTCAAATCCATTCTTTGAGGGTTTTTTTCGTACCATAATTTGTCAAAGCTTGTTGTACAGCAGACCGGGCATTGATTCATGTAAGTGCCAACTTCTCTGATGAGAATAATGCACTGTTCATTTCAACACAGTTAGAAACCCATTCATTAGCAGCAGAAGAGTCCAGGCTGTCTCTGTTGATGGCATCTCTGATTAGATTCTTAGCTCTGCACTGTCTCAACGTCGTGTTCGTGCTCATGAATCTGGAATAATCCATCTAGCCAAGTCGTTTTGTGTATTGTCAGGCAGGAGGCTTTCGCTGCCACAAGACCAACTCAAAGCCTGGCAGCTGACAGGAATTTGCAAGAGCTGTTCGTTTTGTCTGTAGTCTCTCACTATTTCTCATTCAGTGTTCATCATGAACTAAACTCAGGCTGATCGTAATATGTTAAAAAAGAAGAACGTTAACTGTCAAAGCTGAGATGTTCTTATAAAGGTTTGAATCAGTTTCAATCAGTAATCTTATGACATCCACCCATCAATCAGTCTAAAGGTAGCAGTGCATTTTATTTAGTGACCTGTCACCAACTTCCAGGGAAAGTGGCACAAGTGGCAAAATTACATATTGTGATTGATCTGCACAGTGCGAAGATTTATAAGCTAGCTAGCTAGCTAATAACAGCATGATAGGTTGGTTTTGTTTGGGTTTCACCACCTCAAACCTTCTGTTTCCCCGAAACACCATGGTTACGGACATTTTCATCCTCTCCCTCATCTTCCTCTACATCTGTCTGCTCCAGTGAAGGGGTGATGAAAGTGTTGAAGGAAGCAAACAGTCCTCCATGACTGAATGGAAGCTGGCACCCAACTCTGAATCACTGTAATTATCCATATTTGTTATGACAAGCCTCCTTTTCAACGTTCAAATCAAATTCCTCTCAACTTTACGTTCTATTTCAATCAGAAATTCGTCTTAAATTTATAAGCTAGATACTCTGGAGATGATGTATAATATTGATTAAAAACAAAAAGGCAGTTCCACTTATGACTCAAACAATGAAGCCTCACTGTGATCACAAAATCTAGTTCTCTGTTATTTGCAGTGTGATTTGCTCTAATGTAAAACCTCCTACTAGCTTTAATGCATTTGCAAATGTTAAAAACCCCAGTGTTTTAGTGTGCAACGTTTTCATGACACAAAAAAAAAAAACGGTGGACATGATTCATACTTATTTTTGGTCCCACTTTCAACCTACATGCCTCTTGTGATCACAGAACAGGACATATTAGCATAACAGGATCTCAGGTTCAAAGCCATAGGTGAGCAGGAAATGTTCACTGAGTTGGAAGCACTTTGAGATGAGAGTCCATGTATTTATTACTAAAAAACTGCCTGACTCATGAGCCACAGTGCAGAACTGTTGAATACACTTCAGGCTTTTCTAGCAGTGACAGACACACTTTAACGTTCTTGTTTTTTGTGTCAGGAACATTCACATCACTGTTAACAGACCATTTGGCTGTAACAAAGTTGGCATTGAAGATGGGGAGTGAGCCGCGTCTCGGAGAGGCTTTTCTCTGCTCATAATCAAAATTGTTCACTGGGTAGACCTCATTGTGCCCGTGTGCAGTGTTCTCTGCTTGATGCGTTTTTGTTTGCTCCTGGAAATCATTACTGTTTACTACTATATAAACCACTATTTGAATGGCATCTTTAATTCAATTGGAAACCATATAAACAAAAGCTAAAGAGAAGCACAGAGGAAGCATCAAAACTGCTGAATTGAAAAGTACGACACATAACATTTAGACATTAAACTGTCTAATTATGACTATATCTTGAGTTGTGTACTTACATTATCCCAAATATATACAGAATTTTCAAACTGAGAGAATCCTGAGATTTGATTCAAGTTGACAGTGGATTTTGTTAGGTAACTTCTGAGAAACACCAGTCAAAGTGAGGAAGGAAATCTGCAAATATGACAAAACATAACAGACCTTAAAACATTACCTCATTTGCAAACATGCCTGAGTCAGTCAGATAGATTTTCATCTGCGATGGAGGCTGTTTAACAATAAAAAATAAACAAATCCCATAAAATCCCACACTACTTCCTGAGTTGACATAAGCAAACTACATCTTTTGTTTTCATTGTTTGATACAGAGAAATTTACATATTGTTTCCCATCAAGCCAAGAAACACTACAAGTACATTAAAACTTTATTTTTAGAAGACAAAAGGTGGCAGAAGGGTTGCATCCTCTCTTGTGTCGTCTCCTGCCAGCTGGACCAATCACAGAGTTCTGCCAACAGGTCTGAGCACGCTGGCAATACAATTACTGGATGTCAGCTCACTTTCCCTTTTTGTCCTTCCCGAATCCATTACAGCCTCCAACACCCAAACCTCTCATCAGACCTGAGAGCACATATTGATGGACACGCGGCCAGTTGTCAAGCTAATCAAGGAGTCCGTGAGGCGCGCTGCTCTCAGTGTGATGTTGAATCCGTGAACGGAAATAATGAGCCAAGTCCTGCCTGTGACCCACAGCTAATGCTCCGCACTTGCAATCCCCCTGCCCTTCTTCTTCCTCATAAACATCAATGTCAGCAAACGCTTGTTTCCCACAACAACCTGACTCGCGCTTTCTCCTTCATGTATAATTACTAATGAGGTAGCTTTTGAGATTACAGTTGCCTGGGAAGTCCAGTAAGCCATAACATTACTGCTGAGGTTAGGGGGGTAATTGCAAGCAAACAGAAATATGACTGAGTGCACGGCCTCGGCAGAATCCTATTAACAGAAGTGAGGCGTACATATCCATGTTGACATGCCAGCAGCTTAGGTGAGATTTAAACCTATATTTTTCTGCACGCACACACACACACACATGCAAATTAAGTTAAAGAATGCATGAGTGGAAGACAAGAAAAGGAAAAGCTGTAATTACATTCCGTATAAATGACTGTGAGAAAGAATCCCTCTTAGAAACGGTAAGATAAACTCCATTTGCTTAAAATCCACTACACACAAAAATCCTTCAATAAACTTTGAAGTTAATTTAAAATTACCTGTGACCAAAGCTGAACTACTTAGAAAAAAAAATATTAAATAGAAATACAAATCCTATTTTGTTGTTTAGTGACAAAAAACTGTTGCTTGTTGTCTAAAACTAGGCTTGTTATGATTTTAAAATCACTCACAATTATGCACATTTATAGTGATCAGGATGGAAGAAAATGTAGCTGAATACAATGTAAAGAAAACCTCTGAGTTTGACTCTAGCACGATGGCACAGAATGCAGAAAACCTGTTGATCGAATCCTGCTGGACTCCTTTTCTGTGTGTGTTTGTATTAGTGTGTCTTTGTGTGTGTGTGTGTGTGTTAGACATCAGAAAATGGGGTGCTAGTACTGAACTTTAAAGGTGTCTGCTGAATGTCCCCAGAATCAAAGTACAAGGTGCTGCTTTTTCCAGACAAAGAGAGACAGGAGGGGGATATGATGATATTTGCCTCACTCCATCCTGTAACCCTTTCCCCTGTGTTCATATGTCGATAATATTGTGTGCACCAGGCTTACAGTACATTTCAAAGAGGTAACACTTTATAAATAAAACAACAAATTCAGTAATTTCCAACTCATGATCCTTTAACACTTGCACATTTTAACATGAGAAATCATCCAGCTTCCAGTTGTGAAAAGCCTCTTTAACATTTGAGAGAAGCTCCAGGTAAACAGCAGAAAATCCCAGAAAATTATCCATTATTCACAGAGGCAAAAATTCTTACAACATGCAACGGCATAAGCATGTTTCAAATGCCACGAAGAAGCTGCGAAACTCTTTTATACTCCGCTGTATCTACTGTCTCAGTACTAAGCTGCTATAAAGAGAAAAGCCAAAGGGAACTTCAGCAGACATTGACAGGCTGCCACCCGACTGACTCGGTAAACCGGAGGCTGATCCTGTAAAGCATTACAGAGTAAAAGTGCTGTGGACCTGCGGTCTGTGCCAGATGCTACGGCTGCAACCAGCTATTAATATATAATGGAAGGAGAGATAAGATGAAACAGTGCCTCAACCTCCATCCATCAACAGTTCATCGCAACACACTATTACTTAAGAATCTGCAGGGAAACAAACAACTATTATCATCGATTTTATACAGTCAACCTTTTTTTTTTTGCTCTGCTTGAATCATGAATAATATCATTATTCCCATTCATCTCCGTTGTATTTTTAGTTTAAGAACAGCAGCAGTAACACAGGTATCACATCAAAAAATGGCGGTAATGAGAGGCTGTTTGATCACAAAGCGATACTCTGATTTATTCTCGACGCTCATCTAATTATACAAACCTTGACTATGACTGAAAGAAGAGAGCTGTGCAAACAAGCAGCATCTAGAGAGATGCAGGAAAGGCCGACTGGGATTAGACTCCACAGAGACCTTTTACAATGTCCCGGGTGGGCTCATGTGGTGTTTGTGTTGCTCACTGAAGATTTGTGATACGCTACAAGAGAAGCGGCTGAGTTTTAGTGCCTCTGCTATAACACAGCATGGATTTCTGAACGTTATTTTTAGAACTCCTTTCAATGTAACAGGTGCTCATTTACCTCAGGAACAAACCAGAACTACCAGCACTAGAGATTACCTCCTGATTCCTCCTGTGGACGGCTGAAAGGATTGATTCACAGCTTAAAAGGAAAAAGAAACACCTCTTTTGAAAGAAAAAAAGGCCTTGATAACTTAAAAAAACAGAGGACATCAGCAGGAATCATGCAGCATTTCTTTCAACACGGCAGTCAGGTGTGCTAGAGCAGGAGCGAGCTGTCTAGACGTTGGCTGACCTTTCTGTTGTAACTGGTGTTTCTGCTGGATTTTTAAAGCTTGTTTTTGCATAATGTAAGCTGACTTGTTACAAATCTTGACCTTTCTTTACAAACAACATTACACTTCTCTAAAGCATTCAAAGCAAAACATATTTTTAATTGTTTTTCTGATTGTTCTCGTGATTTTTTTAAAAGAAAGCTAACCTAAATAATAATGCAGTCTGTTAGATAAGGGTGTGCCGGGACTCTGAGTTAATTATTTAGCAGATTGACATCCCCTACAAATTTGAATCCTTTGTTGCAAACCAACATCATTCTGCTGCAGCAGACAGACCCTGAGCAACCTGTCTGAACTTTTAGTCCGTGTATGACCCTGTTCGCCAGGTGGGAGTTTTGTACATTAGTTTGTCTTGTGATGTTAGTGTCAAACACCTCCAGCATTTGAAAAGCTCACAGTTGGTCTTTTCCTGGCTTCAGTCCAGCACCTCCTGCCGAGTTTTCCTCAGGAGTTTGGACCGTTCTCTCATCCTGTCATCAACAACAGCAACAACAACAGGTGGGAAATGAGATAGCTGCAGAATACAGCAAAGAAAGAGGTAATGTATATAAAAAGACAGATAAAAGACAGAAAACAAAGACCACCAGCAGTTATATTACAAGGTGCAATCAAAACGTTTCAGAGAATGTTCCCGGCAAAGGAAGCAGAATGACTCAGAAGCAGACGCAGCATTGTTGGGAGGAACCCAGAGACCAGAGAGCAGCCGTAATAGTGGAAGAGTTCACAGTCTCAAAGACTGAAGAAGGTGCAGAAGATCAGGAGCACAAACAAGAACTTGCTGATGGTTTTTGTTGAGGTTCACAGGGTTTTGCGCCATGAATTCTTCGGCCTGAGTCAGACTGTTGATGCCAAGTACTACAGAAACCATCTGAGGCATCTGAGGAAGAACATTTGGTGGAAACAACCTGAAATATGGCGCCATGGCAGCTGAGCTCAGACGCATTGGATAACTGTAAGGTTCTTGCCCATAACAACAAAGTCATTGCTTGGATTTAGCTTCTTTTGGCTTCTCCCTTTATGAAGTTTGGTCTCTGGTTGTAGCTTTAGACTCAAGTTTTCAGATTGTTTCATTGCAAATGTGCATGTATCAGTGACCACAACAACATAGCTAAAGTGCTGATCATGATCATGTAATGTAACTTTGGATACCTACTCGTGAAAGGGCAGCACTTCGTTCAGGAACAAGTCTTAAAAGTTTTTAGCATAAAAACAAGAAACTTTTTCAGCATGTTCATTAAAAAGGGCTTTAATTATTAGCATACGATTTCTCTTACATCCTGTTTAATAGTTTCAGCTTTTGACCAGAGTTTTGTCAATGCAGCTTGTCCATGTTTGTCAAAAGTTTCCAGACTGTTACCATCAGGATTTGATGATTTGACAGGTTTTGACTGATGTACCTGCAGTCTGGGTACAGATGATTTTGGCCTCTTCAAGCTCTGCAGTCTCAAGTGGCTTTGAAAATTTCATACCAAAATCCTGACTCACAGCAGTAGTGTTTGTTATTATGATAAAAGCCCCGTTCCAAAATGTGCAGGTTTCCAGATTAAAGCTTTAAAGTTATAATCCACCCTGATATTTCCAGTGCGGCTTGAGGCAATGTTGATCCGTCCACTGCTTTGGTTCAAACTGAAAACATCTCAACAAGTGTTAGATGCATCACCTTGAAACTTTTCCTCAAGAGGAGCCGTCAACTTCTTGAGAAATTGTAACTTTTTATCTACAGTTGCAGCACCAAAAGTTAGAAAATGTATATTTTGAATCCAATACCAACAAAACACTAAATTCACCCAGCGTCAGCTGCACTTTGTGTTTAACGCTAATAAGGAAAGTTAACTTGCTAATATGCTAAACTAACATGGTAAACATAGTAAGCAATGTACCTGCTGAACATCAGCAAATTAGCAATGTCTTTTTAAGCATCAAGATAAAAGAAGCAGATTTCCTAAAACTCTGAACTACTCCTTTGAAGTTCATAACTTAACCAAGACAAGGAACCAAAGAAAAAAGTAAATAAATGGCCATTTTATTTTATGCCCAATGTCACAGTGAGAGTCATAAAAAATAGAAATGTAGAAATGTTACTCGTCATGGTACTAGAGGTTGATTTCATTCATTTATAAGCTGACAGACTCCTAGATTGAGCATCGATTCATTTATACATAATTTAATCCTCAGAATACCCAGAAATCAGCGTAAAGCGAGGAAAACATAGAGCAGATTCTACCTTTCTGCTTTCATGTTTGTGGTTGGCATCACTTTGGAGAGTCTATTTAAGAAGGAACATATTCCATACTGTTAAGAGCTAATATTAGCTCTATATCCCCTCTAGAAATGATGTAATATTATCTCAATGGAAGGCAGAGGTGGTGTTTGCTGTACACATGGGTTTATCCCTCAGTCATTCCGAGGGAGCTCAGGCTGCAGGAGATTTAGCACAGGATTACTAAAGCAGGGACTCAGAGGGACGCCCACGCTTAAGCAATTGTTTAATCTAGGGATTTTATAGCACAACTATCAACACCTCATATTAAAACTGGGCCTTTGTCGGTCTGTTTGCTGCGTTTTGTCATTTGTTAGATGTGCAAAAAAAGCAAAACCCCAAATCACCGTAGTCAGAGCTTGTTGCTGAAAAGACTTGATTTGAGAGTCTAATATGCTGATCAGAATACTAAAAACAGATTATCTAATCTAAAAAGCTACATGAACCTGCAAAGGCTGCTGATATTTTTGCAGCTTTTTCACCTTGTGTGGCATTTGCATTAAAGACCCTCATTTTATTTATCTTAAGAGTTATATATGATGAATGTTGATAAGTGGAGCTTTAATCAGTGATGGAGCTGCAAATGCTTATGAATTATTGGATTTTTGATCACCTTGTTAAGTTGTTATTGTAAAACTGTTAGCAAACAGTAACCTGATTACACATCCAGCAGACATATAGCAACGTTAGCATTCAATTTAGAGTTGTTTTTTATATGCACCTGAAGAACATAAGTCCGATATTCACTCTCTCTTTTGCTCTTTTTTGGCTCCATCAACCCCCTAATGGGGAACATTTGCCTCTTCAGCTGCTTAACACTCCACAATGTTCACTTGCTACTTGCTAATTGTACTTGTCTGCAGTTTGGTGCTGAGCAGGTAGAGCACAGTGGGGTTTTTTCAGAGCCTTTCTGCTGAAACAAGTTTAATTAGAGCCATTATAGTGAACCTGAAAAGTAAAGCTGAAGGCTGGAAAAACCAGAACAACGACCTGCAAGATGCTAAAACACTCTGTAGAGTTCAGGGCAAGCTAGCATCTGTGGGTTTGTAACTGCGAGCAGCATTGTTAACATAATAATATTGATTAGAGGAGCTTTAATCTGGCTTAAAT
>JAPZDY010000015.1:14837751-14851875 GCA_029783645.1 Ctenochaetus hawaiiensis | reverse complement strand
GGGTTGAATTTAACATTTATATAGTGATTTACAGGAGAAATCAAAAAATCGAGATATATATCGTGTATCGCGATATAACCTAAAAATATCGAGATATTGGTTTTAGGCCATATCGTGCAGCCCTACCTGAAAAATGATATGTTAACACCATCTTTTCTTTGTTTTTACTTGTTATTCTGCTATGAGGTTGTTTGTTCTGTGCTAAAGGTGAGACAAGGGTGAATCACAGCTTCGTAGTGAATCACAGCTTTGTGACTGACAGCAGCTGTGCAAAGAAAATAAGTCTTAGACAATGTTTATTTCCCATAATGGGGATTGGTGGATGGTCGATAGATACTGGTGGACGGTAAATGTCATGTGCAGACAAACGGTTCCTGCTTCATGCTGTGATTTAGCCGCAGCCGTTTGGTAAACCACAATAATGGTTAGACAAGGAAAGTTCAATAAGAAAATCAGTTTTTTTGTAACTTCAACGTTAACTCATTTCTAATACTGATGTACAATCCTCGTGATTATTTCCATTATAATATCGAGAGAAAAGACTGACATAATTACAGATATATAACAAATGGAGCATGAACATATGCATCCTCCCACTCACAGCTGTTGTCACTTACATTGCAGGATTTAATGGAGTTTTGTGTGCCGGGCTTTTATAGATTTTGCACATTTGCACCTTTTTATGGAGTTTTTTTTTTCTTTTTTCTAATAATCAGCAGTCTTTGAAATTATGACAATAGTTGGAGGAGTTATTCTTGCTTTGTCACTGCTACCATCTCAGAAAGCCAAAACTTGTCTTTTTACCTTTCGCTTTGTTCTCTTGTTAGCTTAAATGCTGTTGAGTCAACATTAAGTGTAAGTCACTGGTGCTTCACAGCTCATTTGCGGTCCGCTGTTCTCTCAGCTTCCTCACGTTGCCGTGGCTTCTGCCCGCATCTGAGTGCAGCGTTCCCATTGGCTCTCTGCAGGTCAGCCGCAACTTTATTATTAGCCTCCTGACAATCAAGGAATAATTACGGGATGTCAGGAGGTTCTCCCCGGCTGATGGACAAAGCTACTTGTGGTCTGTTCCTGTCTTTGTTAGTGAAAATTGCACTTAAGAGGCAAAAGGGACGGCATCCATGTGTCATGCAGGACCGAATGACTCGTATCAGTGGCCTAGGAATAGAAATGCAGAGCTCGACGCCTGCAGTCAGTGGCGACGGTTGCTAGTGTCTTGTCACAGTATGTAAATCAATTGTCACATGAGATTAGCCATTTAAATCCCATTTGCTCTGTGTGTAATTCCATATGGACAACATGTAGTGCACGCTGGATTAATGCTCAGTGTTTTAAGGAAAAAAAACTGAAGAATGAGGTTGAGGAATTATAATGATCGATGGTAGATGAGATATCCTTGTAGGTGTGTAAGAAAAGAGAGCGGTGAGATGATGCTTTAAAGTGCTGTGATGAATACCACTTCACCAAGCTGGTAAAGTACATTAGGCCATGGATTTGAACCGTCACTGGGGGGGGGGGGCGACTCAGGGCCCTCAGGGACCCTGTCGCCTAAGCTCTCATCTCATTAATTATCACTCTGTCTGGTGTGTTACATAAGAAATAAAGGTGCAACAAAAGAATGTGATCTCCCAGCAATCATCAGCAGGCAGCTGAAAGATGAAATAAAACTGTCTCTCCATCTCCTGCCTCGATTCTCGGCTAATGAAGGGTTCACTCATCCTCTCAGAATTGATCCCGCGAGCTTGATGATGGCAAGAGTTTGAACTGTGTCACATCAGCTGCTCTTTACCTCCCGCGTGGTCATTTCACATTTCTGATTCTCTTTAAACTAAAAGAATCTTTCTTAACACTATGATAAGCCAACACTTACTTACCAAACACATGCAATGTCCTATCATTAACTCTTTGCATGAAAGCAGCTAACCGTACAGTATTTTTCAGTGTGGTACTGTTCATTTAGTAAATCCTCATGACCCTTCTTTTGTTTCTTTTCTGCTGCACCATCGTTAATATAGTATTTGCCCGCATGGTCCTCAGAGACAAGCAGTTAAGAATGAATTACCAATGTTCAAAGCTTGGCATATATATCGTTTTGAAACTGCTCGTTTTATGCAGTACAACATGAAATTGCAAATAGTTATTTCTTTGCATTTTTCATTCAAGGAAAAATTAGGCTTCTATAATGAAAACTAATTTGTAAGACTTTAGATCAAAGGAAAAGGGAAGCTGCAGCAGAAGGAAGCAACAAAGAGAAAGAAGAGGCAATTATGAAATGGGTAAAATCTGGATTTGAAGTGAGTGTCCTTGTTCATTCTTCCTGGTCCTGAGCATCCATTGAGCTCTTGTAGTTATTAGACTTCCTCCTCCTGCTGACAGTAACATCACAGTGGAGGGTCACGTACTGATTGGCCCTCTCCAGCTGTCCTCCACAAACCTAATCTTGGTGTACTCTGGATATTGTGCATTTGTCCGCAGACTTGACATTTATCCAATAGTATATCATTAAAAAAACGGCCAGAACCTATGATTGTTTTTAGTATTGTGATTCCCTATTGATTGTCAAACACTAGAGATGTTTTTTTGCTGTATTTGTGCACTTCAACTTGCGGTTGCAGCCACAGAAAGGAGAGCCCACTGTGAGATCTACTCACACACAACTTATCATGTGGAGGATTCAGTGCAGCTTTTAAGATTTCTATTTGCACTGCTGGATGCTTTTGCAACCTGAGTGCTTCCACCTCCATTAACTGGCACCAACATGAGCTCTTGACCTCGACCTCCAGCTTCAGTGAGAACAACTTGACATCAATACAACCATGTTGGATTTGAGCTGCTATTCGCTTTCTCACAAAGCAAAGAATTTTCAAAATTGTTAGAGTTGTATGGGTACTTCCAAGCAACAAAGTTGCCATGGCCACTAAAATCAGCATGCTGCATGATGGGATGCTTTGGGATATTGTCTCCAGAGATTGTGCTAGATAGACAAAACACTTATGAATCTAGAATGACAGCCAGCTGCCGAATTAAAGCTTTCAGCAGCGTAATTTCCCTTGAAATGGTCTCAGTTATGTGTCAGAAATCCAATCAACAGCAGCAGTTGTTCAGATTTTCATCATCATTAAGTGCTGCACTTGAAACATCATAAGAGACTGAAAGAGGTTGTGAAAAAGTACTAATTGCTTTTACTGCTGTGACTTCTATATGATGAGGTGCACAGGGAAGCTTTTTCCTCAGAGGGACATGTCTAATGAGAGTCATTTGTGAGACCAGCTAGAATATACGCCACCAGACATACTGTCACAGATGTGTTCACAAAGAGGCTGCTTGTAGAAGAGAATATACAGTGTCTGCAGAATACAAGGTGCGATCAGAAACTTCTGAGACTTTTCATATTGTATGGGAATGGACGACCAAACCAGACTTTGTGAAAAGGACTGGGTTGCAGTCACGTTAAATACTGATTCTTAGTCACTCTCATGAAAAGATTAAAATCATTTCATTTGCTTAAGTCACATCAGATTCAAATCTTTTGGTACAATTGCTAATTTTATATGTTTGGATGTGGAAACCAATCATTTTTAATTGATACTAGTGTTTAGCATTTATCTGCCTCTGATTCATGGTGCATCCACACTATGTGGGGAACATCATTATGAAACTGATCTTCAGCTTTAAAGTTATATTTCAGCTGATGCAAATTTCTTAATCAACCTCTGTCAGTATGCACAGTTTTGATCTTTAAATGTAGCAAGGAACCCAAAAGAGAAAAAGACAAAGAGAAATGCATTTCAAAATGAAGTGCACTCAAAATGCATGTTTGTCAGATATCATATATAGAAAGATTTCTGCTCTGCGCTTAAAGGTTCCTCTAACAGCTAGTTATGGAAACATATGTTTATCGTACAGCACCATAGGCTGCTATACAATTATCTTTTTCTGAGTGAGTCAGCGCTGGTTCTGCTCATTGTCAATAAATCAAACATAAACATGCATATGTCTGTGTGTTACAGTCGGGGAGACAATGTTCCCTCATTTATTCTGCTGCAGGGACGGTCTGTTGCATCATGTCTTCAGTACATGAACTTTTGTATTATGAGACAAAGTCAAATCTCCTCTCTGTGGTCATTCTGAATATCATGAGAACATCTCCAGCTCCACCTGCTGGTGGAAGCGTCTGTTTTTGGACAGACACTGTGAGAAAATATTTATCAGGAGACTTGCAGTGTGTATTTTTTCTCGAACAACAGGTAAAAGTGGACTTGAAATCAGTGTGACCTTTTCTTTTTCTCGCTAATCATAAAGCCCTCAATTTGCAGTGCGTGTAATGTGATTTGCTGTCATTTGGCTTCAGCCCACCCACACACTGGCTACTTTACTTAGCTCAGCTCTTTTGTGAACTGCACTCACTTACCGCAAAGCTTAGGTTCTTTTCTTGTTCTGGCTGATGCTAAAAATATTGTGACTTCAGCTATTATAAGTAGTTTGCACATTCCGTCGGTTATATTTCACAGGCAAAAATACAATTATGTGCAGGCTTTGCATAATGTATTTTTTATGTTGCATTCAGACATAAAAAGATTAGACTTTAATGTAACTCTGGAGGGAAATCTGGTGTTATAGCAGCACAAGAAACAGTGTAGATTAGGATATATGTCTTTTGTTCTGGTATTTTATCACCTAAAAGCCAATTTAAATGGTTTTAATACATTCTGTTCTTATCAGGCTCCGTTGACTACAGACAGCAGACAGTGTCGAGTACAATAAACAACGTTAATTGCAACAAAAATGTTGGTCGTTTCTTTTTTGAGGCTTTACGTGTAGATTATACTGCTGTTGCCTTCATGGTCGCCTCGTAATTTTAATCGTTTTCTGACTTTAAAGCGCTCAAACAGCTTCCTGAGCTTTTTTGAAGGTATTATCTTTGATTTTCTGAAATCTCCCTGTTTTCCAGCACTTTTTGGTTTTACCATACATATTAAATTTTCAGGTTTGCTTAAGAGCTCAGCAATTAAAACTTTATTAAAAACCCGGTAGCCGATATTTAACAAAACGCTTTTTTTTTTTAGGTTTTTTAAACGCATGCGTAGTGTAAAGCCGGTAAAATAACAAATATTATTTCCGGTACAGACTTTCGAAATAATGTATATAAAGTTTTACAAAAATCAATTTGAGTAATAACTGTGCAAACCGCGTACATCTGTGGGCACAGAGAAAAAACACGTATGTGTTTAGATGAACGACCGTGTTTTTCAGCAATTTAAATGAGGTTTCAAAATAGTTTAACCAGTTTAGGTAGTGGGAGACTGAAGGGAGACTGAATCCCCACTGTTCACTGGTCAGAAGAGGTATACAAATTATTATCTAAAAAGTAATGTTTACTATAACTGTTATTTTACAGAATAAAATAGGGAACAGTATCGGGCTTTTTAAAGTTGCATAAAATGCTGCATAAATTCTACGCTTTTATTCTGAAGGCTTCACTTCCGGAGTTTTTCCTTGCTATCCGTTAGCTTGATGCCGCCATGAATGTTTCTTTGGCGGAGATGAAAACTTTAGCCATACAGACTTCCAATGGAAAGGTGAACACTAACCATGAAGATCCTCTGAAAAGTACCAAAAAAGTTGGAGATAAGCTGCTGGAGACTTTGGGACCCATTCTTTAACATTTTTGGACGAAAACTGTAAGTTTTTTTTTTTAAGCTTTAGTGGACTTTCAAAACAGAAGTCGTTTTAACGGTTTGTTTAACGGTCAAATGCTAGCTTAATTGTGTTAAAACAAAAAAAGGCAAAAAGCGTATTTTTCCGTTGCGCTTTAATTGGACGTAACGTCGCTACCGTTTGTGTTAGCTAACGTAAAAACAGGGAATTTAGCTCCTTTAGCCTACTAATAATATTTTTAGTTTCCAATATAAACTGTCATTTATTTCCACGTTAACGTTACTTGCACTATTTACTATTTCTCTGAGGATTTAAATAGCGAAGAGTGCAACTTTAACGTTAGTTATCGTGATTCATTGTATACTTTTATCATTTTGATATTTTGCTTTGTTATCAAAAAGAACTCCCATAGCTACAGCTCTTATGAACTGTACCGTTATTGTGATTTTTTATTTTATTGTTATATAGTTTTGTCTGTAGCAACATTTTTATTCTATTCAACAAAGGCAAGCAGCTGCATCACTGCTTTATTCCATACTTACAGACATAAACAGTAAAACTTCATAATTCATATCTAAACCACTCATAGGCAAGCACAGAAAACAAAAGAGAGAGAATGTTTCCATATACATTTAACTTAAAAGGGCAGCACATGTGTCTATGAATGTTTAAGCCAAATGGTGAATTACTGCATTAATCCTCCAGTCAGACAAAGTTTGGCTCCAACCAACATTTACTGCATGAAAGGGAGCAGCAGCCAGAACAAAGCCAGCAGTTTAAAGCTGCTTCTGGTGTCAGCTTCTTTCATTGTCAGTTTCGGACGTCTGCAGCCTTTGTTTGGTAAACCTCTGAAGTGTACAGTTGTTCAGGAAAAACCTGCCTCCTGAGGTGCTGCATGACCTGCTGGCAGTCCTTCACTCTGCCTCTGATGATGTCTGAACATCCGGGCAGAGAACTGAAAGCATAACAAAGGATTTTAATTTCCTCTTCGGACAATAACCATATTTTTGTCCCACCACAATATTACAGCTGACAGTTGGCTGCTTAGAAAATCCATGCTTTTGCACACTTGCTTGCACAGCCGTATCTGATGTTACAGTGGGAGCACTAGCATAATAAAACACATTTCGCACTGCTCAGTGATTGTTTCAGACACAAATAAATAAATCTAATCTCCTGTTTCCACAGACTTGAGGCATTCTTGTGTTGCTCAGTCATTTAAAGAGAAGACAAAGTCCACTGTTGGCCCCAATTTGTATAAGCAGATAACTTGGCCCGCATGAAGATCAACATTGCACAGACCCCAAAGATTTCTAGTTTTAATTTTTATTTTCCTTAAAGCCATGTGTCAGGAATATCAGCAGAGCCTTTTTAATCTCAGCCATCATTTTTCTCTTGACATTTGCATTCTTTGAATTCTTCGTTGAGTGCAGTTGTGGTGGAGTATTTTGAAAGAAGGAGGGTGTCACTTTTGACTTGCATGATATATTGGGTCTTTTTCATTTCTCTGAAATTGAATTAAAATCCTAACATTTATATCCCAAGAATATAATTAAAGGGACAGTTTTACATAAGAGCTGTACAAGTGGTATTTCAGTTTTGGGTTTTGTAAGGGCACTCAGGGCTCAGATTGCAGGGAAATTGCAATTTCTGAGTAAGAGGAAGACATTTCTCCAGAATGTGCCAGGAAACGCTTCCTGACAGGACAGAGTGAAGGTCTTCCTGAGTATTGAGATTCCTCTGTTTCAAGTCCCTTTATGGTTTTATTCATTGTAGCTACGCCTGTAGGACTCATTAGAGAGCAGTATTTTGCTTATCTTCTGAGTCTTTACTCCAGCAACTGTGAAATTATGCCCTAAAAAAGGACTTAATACTCAGAAGAGGCTGCTTCTGTGCTAAGCCTTGATAACAAAAGCAATGAGAGGCAGTTTTTCTTGGCTTATTTTGAGCTCTTACTCAGTTCCTCCACTGTCCTCTTAATTTTTTCCCCTCCAATGTGATTTTTTTGATCATGTTAGTTGGGGCCACATGGAAAACCTGCTATATCTTGGGATCAGGGTTGTGGTGGTATCATGTGAGTCTCTGAAAGACAAAGAGTTGTTTGTGCAGAAATAAAGCACTAGTTTAAAGTCTTCCCTGTCATTTCTGTCAAACAATCTGACCTCACAGCAGCCCAGAAAGTCCAATGGGCCATCTCTCAGGGGGAAGTGTAAACAAAAAGGCAGGGTGTCTGACTGGTGGTTGGATTTCACGTGGGATTGACTTCCACAAGGCCATGTCACGCTTCAAATCCACGTTACCAACTCAAGTACTACTTTAAATATTACTGTGTAGTGCAGCCAACTGGGATCAGAGCTGAAACAATTAGCCAACTAAGTATTTTGTTGGAACACTCTCTCCAGTTCCAGGTTCCCTGATATGAGAATATGTTGCCTTTCTTTTCCTTAAAATTGAAGAAACTTAAGCTCTGAGTTTTGGACTGTTGAGTAGACAAAAAGATACAGTACCATCAGCAAATTCTGCAATTAAAATGATGCTACATCATCACTACTACTCATTTTACTGTAACCACTATTGCAAGCAAACTATTCAGACTTGTTTTGATTGATACCCGGCTGGACTCTCAAATATAAAAACATAACTTTAGTTTTTTTTATCTGACCAACAGTTCTATACTCCTGCTACTACCTGTGTGACTGTATTGCAACTAATGCAGCTTCTAGTAGTATTCTGAGCCAGTTCAATTCTGAAATGGAACATCTGTACCACAGCTGGAAGTAGGCTATTGGAGCACGAGTGTTTGAAGCACCAGCAGAGGCGTGTGTTTGTGTATATATGTGTGTGTGTGTGTGAGAGAGTGTGTGTGTTTAGACCCCGACCACTCAGCATAGGGTCAAGTAATCCCAGCACATTTTCTTTTCAAATGCGTTCCTCCCCCTCTATATATCTTCTCTCCATCTGGTTGATGTTAAAAACCACCTTACTGCATTAGAGAAGTCAGGTTTGCTTTTTGGACATATGTGTCGTTTTATAAAGCATATTTGAAAAATTACTGATGTCAGATACATTTAGACGGATGGCGTTGATCCATTTTTTAACAAGATTCTATAAATGTTGTATTGAGAACAACGCCATTGTGTTCTTGATGTGGTTTTATATTCTTAGGCTGCTGGTTGGAGGATCAAGCCTCAACTTAAATGTATTCAGAACGTGCAATGAATACAGTATCATTTTAGTCAAAGAAGTCAGTTTGAAGAAGCTGTCTCCTGTCCTTTATGCAAAAAAAAGAGAGGTGAATGTGCGTTTTCACAGTTTTAGGATATTAATTCACACTATCTCTAAAAGAAAACTTGCACCAGCCTGGTGCCGTAGTTTTCCACCAAATGACCTGCCCAGGGTTTTGTCTGATGGGTGGAGGGATTGACGTCACAGAGGTTGGAGGGGATGTCTGTACCAGGCTTCGGTGTTGGTTTTCAGGAGAACTAACCTGCTCAAGAATGTGTATAGTGCTCACTCCTACGCTGAGGCGTTATCAATCATTCTAGCAGACACTTCTTCACAGAGCCGGAGAGATGGATCCTCATCTGTGGACTCTCTCTCTCACCCCCCTCTTTGGTTTTGGTCAAAAAAATCTTCTGGGATGACCTGCTCATCGCTGTTGTTCAAAAGCAGTGGAAATTATCTCAGCCTGACATTTTAAAGTGTCTGGTTTTTAAATAGTCAAATTATGCCAACTTTACTGCCATTTGCTGCCACATGACCAGAGCAAGTAATTTTTTTTTTCCTAGCCACCAATTTTGATTTGCACATGGACTGATAAGATTTTACTGAATGGGATTCCTCGTGAAAATCATAATGCTAAATTTAATGTGGCTTTTATCACAAGACAGCAAAAAAATATGAGATCAGCCTCAAGTAAAGAAACACATTTTCATCTTACCTTACCTCAAAGTGTCTTCATTTTTTTTTCCTTTTTCTTAACACATGACCACAAAACCACCGATGAAAGTAAAGTAGAGCATAACACAGCACAGAACCGTGTATCTCTCTTCATGCTGTTTGTTGGTTTCTGCATTCATGTGGAGAAAGAAAATATTTTGGATACTTCACAAAAAAAAATCTCAGAAAGGGGACGAGCTTTAGGTTTCTCCCATGGGCTGAAACAAGCAGCTGGCCAAATACAGCTTCCACCCTGGTGAGAATGAGTGATGGTTTTCCATCAATGTCTGGAAATACCGGTGGGGGAGAGCGTATTGGTTGTGAGACGTTTATCTGTGACACTCCTCCATCCTGATTATTGAGCCATTCGACCTGCAGAGTAAATACACAGCAGTGTGAATGATGTTTTGGAAGAAACTGACTCTGTGGGGTGCGTTGTTGAAATTAGGCAATGAAACACTAACGCTCCTTGTTTTAACAGCAGACCCCAACCCAAATTGAGGCTATTGGTTTAATTATGCTTTTAATGCCCATATTTTACTCTGCTGGGTGTGACACTGTGACCCCAGAGCAGGAGGAAATGAAGTAAACCTTGCAGCCCCTGCCCCTCTGCCATGGGAACAAGTAAAGCCTCTGTTTTTATGTTGTTAGTCCAGGGCTTTAGCTGCTCCTTCCACATACTGTATGCCAACCCAACCCCTTTAAATCAGATTTTGTTTGAAGTTATAACTGGTCAGTGTAAGTAAAGGAGAGACATGTGATTAAGTGTTTGAGTTCAACGGTCATGGGGATACTGTCCAACTTTGTTGTGGAAGTTTGAGATGCCGAGCATGCCAGTGCTACGGGGCCTGAGACCCCTGGGAGAATAGTACCATTATTCCAGATAGGAGTCTGCCCAAGAGCACCCGTGACTGCTGACGACCGGAAATAAGGCCTGCTGGGGAATAACTGCTAAAGATCACTTTGTTTTTTGTCTGTCGGGCAGCCAGTGGTGTGTGTTTGTGCCACAGACTGCAGAGTTAATTTGATGCAGCAGCCATTGAAAAGGGAAGAATGAGAGCTTGTACCATCACAGAAGGAAGATGAAAAAATACGCAGGCAAACTTTGTAGGATGACAATGATGCAGCAAAGCAGCACTCTAATAGATAAAATAGAGGGGATTAGAGATACAGCTAACAATTATGTGAACTGCTGATCAATCTGCTGACTAATTTAATGATTAATGAAGTCAGTTGTCTGCTTTATAAAATATAAAAAAGGGTGACTATAGTGATTTCCTAAATCCCAAGTTTTCAAAGCCCAAAGTAACCAAACTTCTTCGCTTGCTTTGTGTAATTGTAAATAAATATCTTTCAATTTTGAACAGTTGATGAGCCAAACAAAGTACTTTGAAAACCTCAACCAAAGCTCATGACAACTTTATGGGGGTGAATGTTTATTTAACTTGCTTGTTTGACTCACATTAAGACTTGAGGTTATGTGTAATTATTGTGTGGCAGCTTTGAGTGACAGCTATAGATGCCAGCTTCTAGGCTTCATTTGACCCTCCTCAGCTCCACCCATGCTCCAACTTTCTTTAACTTTCAGACTGGTGAGGAGTTTGGTGAAGTCAGACACTGCCATGATAGCCGGAGCCACCACACTGAGCCTCACAGTTGCTGATTTCACAGAGACTACGTCAGTGCGTTAAACAGTCTTTGGCTTGAAACAACTTGAACTTTTAAACTAGAAATGTTCAAGTTTGTAAGATGTGTTTGAGATTCTGACCTTCAAATCTTTCCTCTCTTCTTTCAAAGCAGCATAGGAGTAGGAAACTTGTGGCATGCTCCAAAAACACCTGTTTGGCACATTCCACAGGTAAACAGATTCATATGTAACAGCTGATAGTATCATGATCGTGTATGAAGGAGCACCTCTAAAGGCTCAGTCGATGGGGTGAGGTTCAAGGCTTTATGAAACACAGGATTGTATTAAAGATTTTACTTCATGGGCTGGGAAACACTTTATAAATCCTTTTCTGGTAAATGCACTTGATTTTCAAATGATGCATTCAGTTTTAATTAAGGTTTTGCACAAAGCTGATGCTGTTTTTCTTTTTATGCTTTGGCAGAGTCCTGTGCTGATCCTTCTTGTGTCTTACTCCTCTTTTCTCTCACAGATTCACTGAGCGATGATGTCTGACGCCAGCGAGATGTTGGCAGCGGCCTTGGAGCAAATGGATGGGATCATAGCAGGTAACCACATTGTACACTTGGACTTTAAGACCTGGCAGTAGCAGTTTCTTAAGTGGGCATGGCATACAATGGGGTTTGGCCACATCTGGAAACCATTAAATTTGCAAGCTAGGACTACTACGTCCAGTGGATGGTAACACGATTCCCCCTTCTCCTTTCACCTCTACCTGTAGTTTAATTCAATCCTCTTGAATATACATAAAAGTTTGGAATAAAGCTGTAATTGTGCTGCTAGGTCAATGCCTCTTTCTGTCTCCACTGCATTCCTCCACCATGAGAAATGAAAGAAAGTTTCCATTGTCCCTGCAGTGACGGAAACTAATGATTATTCAAGCTCTGTGAGTTTGGAATAAAAAGTCCTGCTTTGGAACTGTTGGCCACACTCTGGGTGCTTGTGCCGCTGCAGATGAGCGGAGCAGGCTTCAGTTTTCAGGCTCCCTACTTTTCCGCTGATGTGTGTAATTATAGCGCTGACCTTTCCAATAGGAGCGAGGCTGCTGATCACATGACATCCTCCAGTCCCCCCTGTTTCCGCAGAAACCACAGCCGTCATCAAGCCCCACTCCCTCGCTACTGTGGGGTTGCCTTTATTGTTTGGATATTTGTTTATCTAGCTCCCCCTTTGTTACAGTTGGACATCTTTATTATGGCTGACATTTAAGACAGATGGCAGATGTTGTGGAGTTGGTTGCAGCACATGATGGGAACATCATGCACTCAAATAAAGTCAACAAGCTGCTGCTTTTCTTTCAAGACAAATCAGAAAAATTTGATTTGAACAGATACAGGAGAAGATTTCATTGACATTATTTTCTGTTTGTGTGTCACACGGTGAAATCCCTGTAGAGAGTTGCTCGCCCGATGTGTTTGCAAAAGTGTGTGTTCATGCAGGGGTGGTGAAAACTCCAATAAGTACGTAATACGGTTACTTTTCAGAAATTTTAACTTGATTACGTGTACAATTTTTGCTAAAAGAGACTCTTTGTTCTTGTGTCAGGGTAAATGATGTATAATACATAAGAAATATTAAATTAAAATGCTAATAAATACAAGTTGTAAACTAATATAAATAAATAAACCATAAAGACTGGTGTAAACTCTGCACTTATTTAGATCTGGTATGTTCTTAAACTCTTTTTTTCTGAACATGTGGCTTTGAACAATAACCAGTGCATTCAACTCAGAGTCCAGAGGCCAGATCCCTCAACAATGCAACCATTCATACACAATTTAAATACATTCAACTATCAGCTACACCAATATGATGTTGGATGATCATGATTGATATTTCAAGCTGCAAGCAATAGATGCTGCACTGGTTTCTTTTGTTGTTCTTTTAAATGAAGACCTGGTGGAAGTATTTATATGCAATCATAATTACAGGCTTTTTCTCATTCATCTATGGAGAGGAAATCAGGCACCATGTTTCCAAATGTTTTGTGTTTGTAAAGCCAAACCATGACTACAAGCAGCTTCTTACATCTGATGAAAGAAAGCATATTCATATTTCAGTCTTTGTAAGTTCATGACTAAGAGCTCCGTGTACGCGCAGAGTTTTGTGTATCTGCTTTGTTTGTTAAATGGCACCCACACCAAATGAAGCTTCGTGGGATGTGGTGACAGACACAACTTGAAATTTCTGAAAAAAAAGAAGTAAATATAGAGTCAGATAAAAGCTGATATTTTAAGCTGTAGGTCATTAGTCATCTGGCTCCCACCACACCCACGGATCAGCACCGAATGCAGCTTTGGCCGTAAATTATTCCTTTCTTGTCTCTGAGGATCAAAGAAATAATATTTTAGTCTGAGTAGCTTGTCAACTCAGTGAACTGCTGTACTTTTAATATAAAAATGTGATATAAGTCTTTGATTGATCTCTCTCAAGGCTCCAAGGCCATGGACTACTCCAACGGGCTGTTTGACTGCCAGTCACCCACTTCACCTTTTTTGGGTGGCCTTCGGGTGCTGCATCTGCTGGAGGACCTGCGGGGAGCGCTGGAGCTCATGGACAACGAGGAGAGAGACAACCTGCGATGTCAGATCCCTGATTCCACTGCAGAGGGACTGGCGGAGTGGCTGCATGGGCGACTGGTAAATAGTCAATGCACTAAGTGCTATTCATGTATGGTCATAATTGTGTGAGTTTGATATTTGTGTGCATTTTTGACAGTTTCATATTTCTTTCTTGTTGGCTTATGGTTTTGGTTTCTGATAATACACACACACACACACACACAAACACACACACACACACACACACACACACACACACACACACACACACACACACAC
>JAPZDY010000015.1:14814892-14828484 GCA_029783645.1 Ctenochaetus hawaiiensis | reverse complement strand
AGAACATCCTTTCCCCCCTTAAAAAAACACCATTATCAAGGAAAGTAAATTAAAGAAGACCCATGTTTATGTACTGTCCATTTTTTCTTTATTAGTCTAAAAAACTGGAGAAACCTAATAAGAAAAAGGATAAACTGAACTTGGAGGGTTTTCACTGTTTACTGTCCCAAACTGATCTCCCCTCAGAGAAGTTAAAGGAGGACGACTATGCTGATATCCCAGATGATCCTGCTGTTCCTGTATCCATGGAGGTGGATCAGGTCACCGTGGCGTTGGTGGGGGAGGCAGGAAGGAGCTCTGGCGAGGTAAACACAACCTCTGTCAAAACAATTCACACACAGGATGAACCCCAGACGTTAGACTTCCTTCAGAAAAGCTCAATTTCAGACTCCCACTCCGAAAAAAACGTCCCTCCCTGGAATTCAGAGTTTCTGTTCTGGTTATTAGTTTTCGAGTTGTGTAAATGTTCCGCTGTAGAGAAAATATGTTCAAATAATCATGTTTTCCTCTGTCGTTGTCTCAGTCCATTCCATGTATAGCAGTGCTCTCTGAAATGAATGAACTGGACAGAGAACGACAGTTACAGGCGGCTGAAAGGTAAAACTGACTGCGTGTCATTTCAGTCTCTTTATGTTTCTGCTTAGTTCGTCTCATGGGTGGAATTAAATTCTCTTGATAGGTCTGCATATTGAATTAATCACTTTTCACTGGTGTTTCTGACCTTTCCAACCTTTGTTTGCATATATTCATAAATCATACAGCGTTTCATGACTAAAACAGCACGTTTTGTTTGAAAAGGGCAGCTGATAAGAGTTTGGTTTGTGTGAAACAACTGATGTTTGATCACATTTCAGTTCTGAATGTAAAATCAACTAATAACATTAACTAGTCTTTATTAAATTTTCCGTTTTAATTCACTAAAGGTTTCATATCACTCATGAGAAGCTGAATTATCACATTTCTTGGCCTTGCACCTCATCTCTCTGAGGAAATTTTGATCATCTTTTTAATCAGATTGCACTGATTGAAGTGTTTATTTGAGTAGATTCTATAAAGTATACAACAGGATGAGTTTCTGATGTTTAAACTGTCAGACTTCAGCTCAGGTTAAAGGTGGTCCGAGCTTTGCTGGCATTGTCTTGTATCAGTCCAAATAATGAAGGGGAAATTTTCAGTCAGGAAGATGTTAATCAAACAAAGTCAGCACACGCCCACTCAGACTGCACAAGAAGTCTAATCAAGCAGGATCACAACTAAAACTGATTGGAAACTGTGAGCTTATTGTAGTTCAGTGTCAGTGAACAGGAAACAGTCCTCTTTGCTTTTTCACTTCTCCATGTAGATGTTTGTTGTATTTCAAATAGAATGTTGAATTGCATTTTAAACACTAAAAAATTAAGAAAAAATCAATTCTCTCTTTCTTTTTTCTCTCTTCTTTCAGTAGATTTCTACAATAGCAATCTGAATTTTATTTATGTGGTGGACTGTTACTTCATCTTGACTGTTCTTATTATTTCAGCTCTTCAGACGTCCCACAGTCGGGCAGCACAGACCAGGTGAGACTGAACACACCTCAGAGACGTGACATCAAAAATGTTTGACATGCATATATCACAATTCTGATGTGATCATATAAAATTGTTCTTTATTTTCATTTTTTGATCTTTGAATGTGTAGAATGTGAGTGGGTCCTGTATTAGCCTCTTTTATCAGTCGTCTTGTGGTCACAGGACCAATCACAGGACTCCGGCATGAGCCTGCCCTGCAGACAGTCCTGCAGTGGCACCTAGTGGTTTATTCATGCAACTACACTCTATATTATTTTGCTTGAATGATTTATCCAAGGCCATTGTCTGACTTTCTTTTTCTCTTTTTCACCTCCATAGGCCAAAAATAAAGCCAGCTCTTCACCTCCTACCAAAGCAAACGCCACAAGTGATGACAGTTTTGGCACCAAGAAAGCCCGCTCCTCATTCGGCCGTGGCTTCTTCAAGCTGCGTGGGGGCAAGCAGACCGCCAGCGCTCCAAACCTCGGTGATACTGAGCTCCTTATTGCTCCTCTGTCCTGGATTTATCACATTTTCACTGTTTTCACTATTATTTTACTGATCCTCATGTTTTTTCCATGGCTCTTTAAATTGTGAAGACCGCACCCGGAGTGCCAGTGCGCCTGCGTTAGGTACAGTAGAGCAGAGTAGGCTTGTTGGCCTGCAGTATGGCTGCACTGGATTATACAGCTGGATGTAAATAAAAACAGCACTGACACTGTGATGTGACATTTAATTGACTGTGGGTGAACTAGTGATCACATCTTGTCATACTGTACAATGACAGAACAGTTTCCTTACTTTTCTGAGTGTTTCCCAACCTTTTTTCATTAGTTTGCAGTCAAATAATTTTTATCTTGGCTGTTTCATTGTTGTATTTTTAAGGATTTGATAGTTAAAACTGTCGTCTTTGACAATAATAGCTGGGAATTACTGCTGTAATTTACACTTACTAGAGGTTTTCCAGAGTTTGTTGCATCTTGCTCTGCTGAGGTGTTTCAGTCCAGTTGTCACTGATCCATGCCTTCAAACCATCTGCAATTAAGCTGTTTTTAATGATACTTTTCAGCAAAGTCAAGTATTATTTCTCATTTGCTGTAAATGAGAAAACCTATAAGTGTGTTGTAGTAGTTACCTTGTCTTTTGCATGAGTGGTGTTAGGTATAATGCTCTTGTCAAATTCCTTATATTTTACTCTAACTCTGGGTTGTAGTGGTGCAGTCGACCTGTAGTTTTGTTTGAAGCTGACATTCCTTCAGTACTGAGTCGGCCTTTAAGTATGTTTTTTGTCATGTTAATGTGTATACAACTCTGCTCACAGCTGAGACGGAACGTAAAGGCACAGAGCACCTGGACTTGGCAGGAGTTCCTCCTCGAAAATCCCATGATGGAGCTCCTCTGCCGTCCTCACCGGAAACCAAAAAGAAGTCAAAAGGCTTAAGGAAATTCTTTGGCAGGTAACTTTGAGGGTTGTGTCACCTGTTTTTGAGGTAATATGAGTATTCTTGGTCAGTAATGATGTGATACTCCTGCAGACTAAAGAGGAGTCACTCTACGTCATTCAACCTTGATGATGCAGCAGAGATGGAGTTCAGGAGGGGCGGAGTCAGAGCTACAGCTGGTCCTCGACTCGGCTGGTCACGTGAACCTAAACACAAGTAGGTATCATAGAGGTGGGACCTCTAATACAGTGTAAAACAACTATTTTATCTACCAACCACTGTAAATATTAGATGCTGTTCTTTTTTTATAGATATATTTTTTTCTGCCTGATTGTTTTGTTACGTTTGCCCCTGGTGATCAGTGTTCCTCCTCTGTCCCTGTCAGTGCTGCAGATGTTCCTTTCTCTCGGTGGAGTAAAGATGAAGTGTGTGCGTGGCTGCACGAGCAGGGCCTCGGCTTGTACGTTGCTCAGTGTCAGAGCTGGATCAAGTCGGGACAAACACTCCTGCAGGCGTCACAGCACGATCTGGAGAAGGTGAGGCTGATCAGAGTGTGAAGTTTCAGCTTGTTTTTGTCTTTTTTAACACTACAAAACAGACTCATACTGCAAACAAAAGCACTCATAAGTTATTTATTCATATACATCAATCAAATAATCTTAGAGATTATAGATTAAAATAACACTTGGTAAATTCTAAATACTTTCTTTTTTGTACTTGAAGTTTATTTTGATGCTTTTAATTCTGTACTCAGCTTGCGACTTTCTACAGTTTGGCTGTGAGAAAAAGATCTGGGTTCTTTTTTCAGCTCATCTTGCTGTTGTCTGTAAAACTTTCTCTTCCTCTGATCAGGAGCTGTGCATGAAGCATCCACTCCACAGGAAGAAGCTGCAGTTGGCCCTGCAGGCTCTCGGATCAGAGGAGGATGACCTAAAGGGCAAACTGGACCAAAACTGGGTGACCAGTGAGCGTGACGTCTTATTTAATAAACTAATGACTGCACTTTTTCACACAACCTTGAGTTAATTCAGATTAAACACACTTAACATTTATTTCAGGGTGGCTGGACGACATCGGCCTCCCGCAGTACAAGAGTCACTTTGATGAGGCTCGTGTTGATGGTCGCATGCTGCACTACATGACAGTGGTGAGCCGCCACAATCTGTTCAACCTCATTTCACTGCAATGAAAGCCCTGATCTTCATAGTATTTTTTCATATTATGAATGAATGTTCCCTCTGTAGAAATCATGTAACAGTCTATGTGATAACTCTTGTTTTGCTGCTGTTTCCCAGGAGGACTTGCTGTCTCTGAAGGTGGGCAGCGTTCTTCATCATCTCAGCATCAAGAGAGCCATTCAGGTCCTCCGCCTGAACTCCTACGAGCCCAGCTGTCTGAGGCGACGACCCTCTGACGAGGTATCACACAGGAAGCCACAACCCGCTTTACTCTCTCTCTCTTTTGTTGCGACTGTATCTACCCCTGATCTGCATTTTTATCCCTTTGTCGTTGTCCAGAACAACATCACACCAGCAGAGATTTCCCAGTGGACCAATCACAGAGTGATGGAGTGGCTCCGGTCTGTGGATCTGGCAGAATACGCACCAAACCTGAGGGGCAGCGGTGTTCATGGGGGGCTTATGGTAAGAGGGGCGGGGCAGGACTAGATCAGAGATATTTAATGTACTTTGTCAATTAGACACTAGTTAATTGATATACACATGGCAGTAATATGTGCTGGCAAACAATAACAGTCCAAGACGACACAGTTCAGTTGACATAATGAAGGCGTTCACCTGTTTGTTCAGTGTTCAGCCTCACTCTGACTTTACAGAGAAACACTGTTGTTGTATCAAAAAAAGAAAACCTCTTTGACCTCTCGCCATGACGCTTTCTCAAATGTGTGCACGCTCTGAAGGTGTTGGAGCCCCGCTTCAACGTGGAAGCACTCGCCCTTCTGCTCAACATTCCTCCCAACAAAACCCTGCTGAGACGCCACCTGGCCACACACTTCCACCTGCTCATCGGCTCAGAGGCGCAGCGGCTAAAACAGGACTGTCTGGAAAACCCAGACTACACCGTCCTCACGGCCACGGCCAAGGTCAAGGTGAGTGTCTGTCCACTGCGTCACACACAGATCCCTCTGTGTCACAGTTCAACTTAAAAAAACCTTCCATCTAACCAGCTTTTCTTTCTGTTGGACACTTTTCACTCTGAACTCATTGTTGCCAACTAAACTAGCACATGAGGCTGGTTATGCTCTTATTGATAATGGCTTGTTGTGTGATGTTACCACATAGTCTACACCAAGAGCTTTATGTAAAAAGGTAAAAATCTTAATGTTAAATTTGGACCATTAGTGTCTTTTAATGCTCTAAATGCTGTTTGGTCACCTTATAGGAAATTTAAAAAACAGCTTGTATATTTTATAAAGTGGTCAAATTCAACACCAAATGACTAATGACTACTTTTATAGATTTAATGGCTAATGATAAAGTAATTAGGCTGATTTCATAAGACTCAAGGTGTAGGTCTTCAAATTGCTTGTTTTGTTGATTAATAGTCTATAACTTTACTGTCAGACTTAGAAACTGATGCAGTTTTCCCTGTCAGCAAAACCTCATGATGACGAGCTGCTCTTCCTCCTCCAGCCCAGACGTCTGTCATTCGGTGGTTTCGGCACTTTGAGGAAGAAACGTCAGGATGACGGTGAGGAGTACGTCTGCCCCATGAACGTGGAAATGCCGAAGAGCAGCAGCTTCCAGAGGGGCGTCCAGATCTATGAGGAGGACTTGGAGCACCTGGAGCAGGTACTTGCAGAACAACCAGGGAGAGCCACGTTCTTTTATGACTGAAGCTTCAGTAATGTTTTTATTTTACATCAGTCACTTGTTGCCTGACCCTGTTTGTATGTTTTTGGCAGATGGAGGACTCTGAAGGGACTGTTAGACAGATAGGAGCTTTTTCTGAGGGAATCAACAATCTGACGGTAAGAAACTGAACTGCTCCTGTGTGACTGTGCAACACACACCTGATAAAGAGTTTTCCCCATGTGTGGATGTATCGGAATGACCAACAATAGATTCAAACACAAACCTGAGTCAGTAGATAATTGAAAACTACGGTCATTTTCTGAGTTTCCTTCATTCACTCGGCCTCTCTTTGTGTTTCAGAGCATGCTGAAGGACGATGAGTTTTTCCAGGAGATCTCTGCCTGCCCTCCGGAGGTTGACGCAGCACAAGCAGAAAACTCTGGTGTTTGAGTCCTTGTGCTTTGTGGGGAAAAAAGAACGAACTGTGCCACATGAATCCCTCCACCTCCCACCGACCTTTGTAGAAGAACATGTGAGACCTTTTGCAGTATTTTCATCATTCAGAAGTACAGCCACAGGTTTTTTTTGGACCATATATTTATTGATGCTGTCTAAAATATAATGCATGAACTGTAAAGGCAAGATTTTAATGCATTAATGTACCTCTTATTGCATTTATTTTATATTCAAACATTTGTTTTCAGTAATCAGAGGTAAGCAAACTTGTTAGGTTTCTTTTTTTGAGTTGCCCTCAGCTGAGTGCAGTGCTCCAGTTTTCATGTTCTCACTGCAGAATTTTTTTAAAATTTGTGGTACGTGAAGTTTTTTAATGTTATCTTAAGATCTTTTTCAATCAGTGAGCAGTTTCTCAGTCAGCCCTCGTGTCTAGCCACAGAGTTTTGGTTGCATTTGTTCAGGTTTTAAGATAAACGCACTTGTGTGTTGTGCTAGCAGCATAAAAACAGCCACATTGTTTTTGCCTTTGAAGCATTTTTTTCAATACTTTGAATCTAAAAACCTGGACAAATACAAGCAAAATTATCTGCATGTATGGCTATACACCACTAGAGGGCGTAGAACTGTTTTTATTGAGAAAAAAGGCTTACTTGCCATCTTTGAATTAGGTGAGATGACCTTTGCCACTAATGTCTGTACCTTTATTTACTGAGCTACAGCCAGGAGGTGATTAGCTTAGCATAAAGACCACAAGCAGAGGGAAACAGCCAGTCTGGCTCTCTTAAAGCTGTCTCCTTTGTTTAATTTGGAAGCTGTTCACAATGAAATGCTTAAAAGCACATAATTCTCCCTAAAACCACATTTTTTTTTTCCTGTTTTTGTCTGATTAACCAAAGGTAGGAGGTAAGTTTTAGTGAGCTTCAGCTTTTCCCTGTTAGTCTTTATGCAAAGCTGGTGAACTCCTGGCTCTAGCTCTTCACTTAACAGACATTAGTGGTGTTGGTCCTCCCATCTCACTCTTTTTGTGAGACCTTGTAAGCCTTTTTCCTCCAAATTCCTTAAAGCTACAGCATGACTGAAAGTAAGTATGAAAACCAAAGTCAATGTTTTTAAATTTTTGTAATAAAAAGGAGAAAAATGCCCTTTTTTCTTGTCTTGAATTTTAGCTGCTCCCTTAAAAAGATGCTACAACCGTTATGATCACACACATAACTGAGGACGACTTATGAGTTTAACAGTGAGTCCTGAAGAAAAACAGTAAGACAAAGTAGAATCAAAAGCGTCAAATTCAGTAGCAATAGAGTTTATGTTGCATACCCAAACAAGTAGCCAAACATCGGTCACCATATCACCTTCAACAAATCACTGACATGTTTTAGCAAAATATCGACATCTTTGACAAGACAACAGACAGGGCAGGTACAAGTGTAACAGCTTTTCAACAGCAATAATTAATACAACTCTGTATAAATGAAGCCAGTGGTCACAAATCTTCAACTGTGCATAAAGCTTTGCAAGTGTTAAGGCACTCAGGAAACAGCCAGCAAAACCTCAACTCATCTGATATTGAACTGAACTGAGGCCTCAGCAGGACAGCAGGTTTGTTTGCAACAGATTAGGAATCACATCCAAACTAAAAGCCAACAGTCTGAACACATCATCCACTTCCAATCAGAAAACTCTTCCCCTACATGCTCATCTACAGCCCCAAACAAACTCAAGTATGCACCACTTCCTGCCCTTCCTTGACACTTACTAATTACATGTTATTGGTCCTTCCTCTGATTCTGTTGCATGAAGAATATCATGGCATAAATATAGTATACATAGTGCAATACCCACTGCAACTGTATGAGTGCTTGAATGCTTTCTGGGTACAGAAAATAATAACTGGACGCTCTAATGTGTCCAAACCTTGACTCCTTGGTGTGGACGCGCGTCTAGAAGGTGAACCTGCGGCTACCGGAGTGGCCAACTTTGTCCAGGTTGGGGTTGCAGGCGAACTGGATCATAGGTGGAGGCCCGCACATCAGGATGAGCGTGTCGTCGCTGGGAGGCGGCAGATGTTCCCTCACCATGTCTTCACTGATGAAGCCTTGGCTGTATTCCCAATCTGAAACAGAAAATATTAAAAGTTTAAATACAAGTAGATGTAAATATTACTGTTTTATATTAACTTAGCTTTTTGATTTATTTTCACATGGAAGGATAAATGAATAAATATAAAATATCACTATATGGAAAAACTAATTATGGTGGTATGTTAGTTGCAGGTTGTCATAGTAACAACAACCTCTTCAGATCAGAAGTGTTAATCAGAGCGGGGATGAAAAGCTCATCTGTCATCTCCGGTCTTGAAAACAAATCAGTTTTCAATCCTAACTCATTTTAATTTAGAAGAAAAACAGGTTTAGCACATCATCAAAACTAATTGTATTCACTGGTAATTTTAATTACAATATTTTTCTTTAAAGCCTCTAAAGAGCGGTTGACTTATTGAGAAAAGGCCACATGTTGGTAGAATACCTAGTGACCCCTACTGGTGAAAAAGAAAATCACATCTTTCTGACATTTTGTACACCAAATTAGTAGCTAATAATTATTAAACATTTTTGTGATAATTGATGTGTTGTTGGCGGTAGCGTTACATAAAAAAAATTGAAAATATAAGAATATATATTACAGTCACAGATAAAAAAATGTTGTTCTCATTGAACATTTGTTAATTATAGTTTAAAAAAAACTCTGTTGACTGAAACCTTCTCTGTGTATTCAACACCTAAACAAAGCCCAGACAGAGCAGTGCTGTGCTTGTAAACTGTTTACACTTACTATCAGGTGCTTTGTCCACAGTGAACCACAGCCTGAACCGGTCTGGGTTGTTGACTAGAATCTCTTCCAGCTCTGGTCTCAACAGGATGTCTTTTTCAGTCTGTGATGGCACAGGAAGAATCAAGTGTCAGCCTTCTACAATCCACCTCTGCTTTATTATAATACACTCCTTCCTTATCACACCGAGAGAATTATAACTTATGATAACAAACACCAGTGGATCATATGATAAACTGACCTGGTTGGCAAACAGCAGGTAACACACTGTCTGGTCCTGAGGATCCTTCATCACAGCTGTGATGAGCTGCAACATGGGAGTGATTCCTGTGAGAACAAACAAAGGTTTGGTTGACTTAAATCAACAGAAAGGGGTCAACTTTTTAGTTTCAGACACAGATTTAACTTCAATATAAAAGTAAAATGTGGCCAAAAGTACCCTGTGTGTTTTTCTGTGTGTTTCTCTGGTTTCAATAAAGAAAAATCTTAAAGGAACTGAAATCTTGACTTTAAGTTTTTTTTTAATGACATGCATATTAATTAATAAAATAAGCAATTGCCAAAGAAAAAGTTTTAAGTTAGAATTTCCTGCAAATTTTAACACTTCGTATTTTTTTCATTAGATTAGATTCACCTTAATATCCTGCAAAAACGCAGTAAAAAGTAGAATGCATTTATGGATGGTGGTGATATATAAGCGTTGACAGGAAGCTGTAGATAAAAATACACCAGGATACATACAGTATGAACATGTGCAGCAGTTACAGTAGCCACTATATTGTGCATAAGGACTGCAAGGGTGCGGTTTGATAAGATAAGACAGAATAGTAACAACCCAGCAGAGCCCCACCAACTACAAACCAGTAAGAGATGCACACTAAAACGTGTAATGATTGACTGAGTATGCTAAATGAGGTGTCAGTGAATTGCTACTTATGGACACCTCAGATAACATGAACACAGTCAAAGCAAAATGCTTAACAACAAAGACTTAAGATCATTAATTTAAAATTTAAATTTTTCTGCAAGCAAAAATCAAATATTTTCATTAGTTTCCCTTGTAATACCTGAGAATTTGACTAATAACGTTACCTGATAATAAAATCATTGCCATAGCATGGAAGGCAATGGAAACGATGTTCACTACTCCAGTAAATAGGACGAACCATGAATACAACTTAGCAACGGCGGAATTTCTAGTCCGCTCAGCTCATCAAACCGCTAGCTTGAAAGCTAATGTTATGCTAGCACGCTTCAAAGTCAAATACATTGCGTACGGTCAAAAAACTGTTAATAGAATTCGACAGTATGTTTAACAACAAGCTTAGCTATCAAACCAGATATGTAATTGTTTTCAGCTAAATATTAAAAAAAAACTTTCACAAACGAATAAGGGCCGTCTGTTACGTTAATGTTACTGTCGGCTAACTTCCGAAAGTAGCAGTTAGCTTCATAGTCAAGTGTATTTCTTACCGCTTGCGTTTTAGTCTCAGTCCTGTCATATTCTTATCAGGCACCGGAGGACATAATGTTGTTAATTAAATATTATATTTTAATAAATTTACTTTAAACCCCGTGTCAAAGTGACAAATACATAAAAAATTTTTACCAGCGGATTGATTTAGAACGGTGAACAGACCGTTTGACTGGAACTACTTGCAGGTGTTTCTTATCATTAATTAATGCAGTCACCCTACAGCCAATCAGAATCGAGCATTACAAAGCATACACACACATCGACATAACCTAAACTGTTTAAGCAGAAAATAGTGTGTAATTTTACATGTAAGATCTAAATAGATAATCAGAATTCAGAAGTTATGCTATGAGAGCCTTCAATGGTTTCATATATGATCTTATTTCAGAAACTAGTGCGTAAATTTGTGAGTTTGTTTGCTGTTTCAACACCCACATGCACAAAGATGCTCCATGAAGAAATTATTTTTCCAGTTTGAGCAGAGAACTCAACCATGTTCGACCGATTTGGGATAAACTGAAACATCAACTGTGGAGCAAACTTTACTGCAATTTCACAAATGTACAAACCGCTGACAAAACTGATCATGACATGAGATCTGCCAAGATTTGAGTAGCTTCCTGCTCTCTGCTGATTTTGGGGATGAAACCCAAAGCTTTGAATTATAAGACTCAAAGTTTCTCTTACCTGTCCCTCCAGCTATCATGCCCACATGTTTGGCAGTCTTAATCACGGCCGGAGACTTTTTGTCTTCTTGAATGGCAAAAGCACCTGTGAAGAGAAAAAAAGAACCGAGCATCAGTTTCTATCATCACTGACTACAAACACGCATCTTTTCACTTTCTATCTCAGGACAGCAGGTGGATGTGCTCACCTTTGCCTTTGTAAACGAGAAGACCACTGGGTCCTCTGAAGTCAATAGTGTCGTTGATCTTGAGGCTCTCCAAGTACTGACTCATCTTCCCTCCCTCAGGGAATTTAGGATGAACATCCTTAAAGTAGATCTGTCAACAAGGCGAGGCAAGAAAACCTGGGTGAGGAAGAAAAAAAGAGAGCCACGCATAAACAGAAACAACGTTCCTCCAGGGTTTACCTTCACCACCAAGTCCACGTAGCCTTTGTCATCATCACTGGACACCGGCGTGTATGGACGCACCACCAGCTTCCCATCTATTCTTGCAGAAAGATAGATATGCTGGCCTGGAGAGAAAATGACAATTATCAATCAGTTTACTGCTGATGAGCATTTTTCTGAAACGTCCTGAAATTATGAACGTTTACACAAGGAAGGCAGAATTCTTTATGCAAAAACTATCAATAAAGGAGTGCATGCATATCAAATAACCATCTTTTTTCTATATTTTTTCCTTTTTGCTTTTCTCTCCTTATAGATATTAATGTATTTCAGTTGAATGAGAAGCTTTCTGCATTATTCTACTTCCTTGTATTTATGCATCAGTTTTAATCTTATTCTTGACACCATGTTTTGTCGCCTTGTTCTTGTACATGTAAAGATATTACTATATTCAGAGTTCATGGCTGAAAGTAAATTTAATAACTATGAATAGTGAAAATTCCCATTTATCTGACACTGATAAATATCGGTGTTCATACTGACCGATGGGGAGACCGAGGACGTGTTCAGCGGAAGGCAGGGCAAAGCGAAACTTCCTCGTGTCATGACTGACAATCTGCACATGCAACAAACAGAAGAGTTGCTCATAAAAAAAAAAAACAGCATTGCAAAAGCGTGAGAATACAAACACAGAGCAACAGAGGTGCCTGAACGCATCTGCTGCGTTTGTAAACAGAGAAAGGCGTTTTCTTACACAGTTCAGCGTTTATATAGGTGATATTCAGACTGGTTACCTGTTTGTCCAGCAGTCGCAGTGCATACTTGATGTTCGGGTCCTCTAAGGTGATGGCTGGTTTCCTCTTTGAGAAGAAAAGTCTGAAGATCAGGTTGATGATGCCATCAAAGCCGCCTCGGATCAGCTGCGATAAAGACCAAACGCGAGAGAATGACTCACAGCTCCTGCTAGCATTAGCTAACCACTGTTGTAAGACTTCTGCGGGGCGTTGTCTCCCTCAAGTCAATTTTGTTTAATCCATAACAGGAGAAATGAGTCACAGAAATTCCTGAGGGCAGGCCTGACTGAGTCCCGAGCTGAACTTGGTTGGAGGAACTAAACGGTAGCTAGTGTTAGCATTTATTACCGCAAATGAATTAGCTAAATAAAATAAATCTGGCTAATTTGCAATAAAGCATACTTACACCAATGATGTAGGACAACATTTTCGGTTAGTTTAAGCAACGACAAGGTCGCCTCTCCGTGCAGAAAGCAGCGCCAGATGAGTTTACTGTTACAGTGATGGTAACTATGAGATGTCATGTAAGGCTGTTAAGCTAGCTGGCGCAAATGTACCCATCCGGTCAGTTTTTTGAAAATAAAAGCATCGTTTTGAAAAAAATAATGCGCGAATGCTTTATAAAACATCAAAAATCAGTAATAACAATAAAATATATTTTCTTCACAATAGTATGTTACAATAATTGATTAATCGTTCTAATATTACTCGCTCTATATATTTTTCCAACTGTCTAAACTCGCTAAAGATACTATGCCTATTTGACTTCCGGTACGGTAAAGGTTTATGCTAGTTACCTTGACGAAGCTGAAGCTTAGACGTCACTTCCCCAAGGCAGGCCTGGATTTTCAGAATATTACGCTGTAGTAAATAATTACAACGCTGGACCTCTCAAAATAAAAGTCACGAGATGTTTTTTAAGGGCAAAACAAGAGATTCAAAATGGCCTTTCTCAGCCGAAATGGGCCTAATATGATCATGCATGTTTGATTTCGTGGAAGACAAAAACAGCAGTGATGGACTGCAGCCAGCAATTAGAGATCAAACAACTGGAGCACTCAAGTCCAAATGTTTTGTCTGTTTCGGTATGATGTTAATAGTACCTTGCTGTTTTTGTTTTTGAATGATATCTTATGCTACATAATGTATGTATGGTTAC
>JAPZDY010000015.1:14800372-14814792 GCA_029783645.1 Ctenochaetus hawaiiensis | reverse complement strand
GTCAACGCAAGAAGTCAGTGAAGTTCAGTGTGTTTTAAAAAATGATCACACTAGTAAAATATTTATTATATATATAGTAATTTTGATGCTTAAGATTTTGATATTAGATGCTGTAACTTAACTATATTTAATGATTTGATACAACTGAGACATAAACCACAAAATACAATGAAAGCAGCGCCACTTCTATAAAAAGTTTAGGTCAGAAGCATTAAAAAAATCTTATCTTAGAAGGCTACAGAGCTTCATTGACAGTTTATGCCTGTAAAATTTGTTCTCTTTAACTTCTCTCCCACTGTTCCACTGGCAGGAAAGTTGCTCTGAAGTCATAGTGTTCAGCCAAATTTTTGTTCAAACCCACAAAACCTGTAAACCTGTAACTCATTTTCAGAAATGCCAAACTTGTCAAACTTAATGATGCAAAAGATCATCTAGAATATTTCCACTGGATGATGGTGGTTTGAATATTTCACTCAGTATAAACCAAACACTCAGTTTCAAATAAAAGCTTGGACAAGCTGACAAATTTAATGTGAAACCTTTATCTTTCTTTTAATCTACTTAATGGGGTAAATGAGAGGAAACTGGATGTGTTAGTATGTCAATGGCAGTTAAAGACTTCCTGGATGTTCTTCACTGATTATATGTTTGGACTTTAGCACCCAAATGAGCTTCATTTCACAGCAGCAGCCTGAAATCTATAAATCTACAACCACAGGGTGCTCTCACCATCAAATCCACTTTCAGCTGAACCTCACATCAATATGGCATTATGCATTTGGTGGGAGGACAAACACTCGTCCCAGTTTTCTGTCTCTGGCAGACATCAGTAAATATTCACTGATAGAAATTGATCTGTGCCCAGAAGAAAATGGAAAACATGATCTGTTTTTTTCCCGTGCTTGTGCTCGAAGTACACACACTATGTTATGTTCCTCTGCGTCCTTTAGATGGCAGTAGCGACCTTGTGAACAAGCTGGTCTGGATGATTCAAGGCCAACTAAAAGCAAACATCATTATTAATTAAAACTGGAATTTGTCAGACCAGCAATGCATGTAGACACTTTCTCTTTGGTGTGACAGGAGTTTTGAGCAGGAGCAAAGGGTCATCCTGCAATTCTACCAATTTTTACTGCACAGACACTCCAGTAAAAGTAAAGCTATGAAGTATTAAAGCTATTAAAAACATCTTCTGCTTCTAAAGTGGATATTCTGATGGCACTGAGTGCTCTGGGCATCATTAACGAACATATGACATGATAAGCTTCTGTATCAACAGGAAATAAAACATTTTTATTGATCATTTGTGTATATGAAGTTATATAACAACAGTCAGAAAACTCCACAGAGTGAATCACTACACAAAGTGAAACAAAACTGTAAAACACCTCGTCAAAAATGAAGGTATACACAGCAAATATAACTGTCAGCGGCTCGCCGTCACCGCGAGCGATATGGCAGGAAAAAACACCCCAAACAGTTCTACAAGATTACAGAGAAAATTTTCACACACAAAATACTCAAGCAGGCAGTTGATATACACAAAGGCAACTAGGATCTTTCTACAGCATCAGATTCTAATACTTTACACAGCTTTGTTTTTGAAAGGTCAGTGTGGCTTTTTGTCAGTGTCACTGGAGAGAATCTTGAGTCACACAGAGAGCTTGATTAGGGTTTTTTTTTTTTTTTGGACAAGAGGAGAATTTAGGGTTTGATTATGCATGCTTACTTTGGTAGGAAATTGCAATAAGAGGAGCATTGCGCTGCGGTGCAGGTAATGGCTTTTGCTGTGTGGTGCTTCCACACACCTCACAATCCAATGGGGTCTGCAATGCTGCCCTTTACTGAATTCCCTGATGGGTTTCTGCACTTTTTCGTTATTTCTGATATAATTCGTTTGATTTGCTGATCAGCTTTGATCAGATTATTTCATTAGTACAACCTTTTTGCTTTAATAATTAACTGCTCAGGCCACTTTTAGAGCCTTCACCGAGTAATTTATCCCTTTTTTTCATTTAAAAATCTGAAGCTGTACTGGAATTTATGAATCTACATATGTGAAACATGTCAAATAAAATAATCCCACAATTAAAGAGGGATTGGGAATGCAGCTGTATTTAAGTATATTCAGTGATTTTGGAATGCTATCAGACAAGGGAGATTTTACCCCAAAGGGTTCTGAAATAAATTCATAATAGTTGAAAAAATATAAACAAAATTTGTGTTATTTTTTTTTTTTTTTACAACAAAAAGTGCAAAGTACATCTAATCTCACGGTTGAAGTAATCTACACCAACACAGTCCATACTGTACATTCAGAGATTTCATCTCAAATATAAAAGGGTTTTTGAATGAACAGAGCAGTTAACAAATAAAAAAAATCCATAATTTCAATGACACAATGAGGATGAGATATAATATATGGATGATAGATAGATAAAATGATATTTTGCGGCTGAATAATCATATTCATTTCACTTTATATTCATTCTAGATATACATTTTTGACACGGTTATGTGTATAATATATACATGGTTATCTAAGGGGATATTTAAACGTAGAATCTCGTTTGGTATTTAACTAATACTCCCTGAAACTTCTGATGCTGGAACTGTGTGCAAGAAGAGAAAAAACAAACCTGTGAAAAAGGGAGGGAACCATAAACGGAGGTGTCAAGCTCCAGCCTGTGAGCTGAATCTACGTGTGCTGTGTCCTAACCAAATCACTGGAAAGGAGAAACATCTCTCTGGATTGGAAACGTCCTTTAGAGTTAGAATCTTTTATTTCTCAGGCATCGCCACCCACGGTTAACACTATGGGATGAACATATAAGTATTGCACAGTGCTCAACAAAATGCTGTGTGAAGCGACCCGCCTGCGCTCTGATAAAACGTCTTTTATCTTCTTCTTCTTCTTTTTTTTTTTTTGGCCACGTTACAGTCGGGCGACGCCACGCGCTCTCTTTCTCTGCGTGTAGAAGGGAAAAAATGGCATTAAACGCTACGACATCACTACAGAACAAACTGGATTGGCTACCTACTGATAAGTCTACATCTCTAAGCACACACGGCAGTCACAGTGATACACAAAGCAGTCCTCAGAGACTCATATGGAATGACAAGTAGCTTTTTCATAATAGTGCTATCAACTACACAATAACATTGAAAACATTTAGAAAGTCCTCCTGAAGCTAGCGTCGAGTATATGCAAGAGGTTCCTCCAAGTTAAGAGACTTCATGGTTTTCATGGATTAAAACTTATTCCTTTGCTAATTGGACCCGTAGTAAAGGACATGATGAACTAATCGCCTACGCAGACCATTAACTTTACGGTTATTTCACGTTCTCTCTTGGTGTAATCCTGCCAACACGAAAAGAAAAACTGATGAAACTGCTGTTGGCTGATTTGTGATTTGTCATCATAGCTTCCTTTGTTTTTTTTTTCTAAATCGTGAGCCAATTGAGCAGGTGGACTTCCCTGGCTCCCCCCTGCAGGTGTCCTGAAATAAAACCAGCCAACAATAATCCAAAAAACATCTTTCCAAAGAAGTCAACAAGCTAGTTTAAAGACATCCAGTGCAAAACAGCAGCCACGTAAAAGTTGAAATTGGCAGTAAAACATGGCTAACTCTATTGTCACTGTGAGAAGGCAACGCAAAGCAAAGACTGCGATTCAGGGCACCAGTGCAGCCAAAGACATTGTTCCCGATAAACCAAAGCTACGACCACTAGCAAGTGTGCATGAAGAGAGGGTCTCTGCATCAGTCACCTCCCTGAAAATGGCAGTGTTTAGAAACTCGCTTCACCTCCGTCAGTGCAATTAAATGCACTGACCCAAAGTTTAAACATCTCTCTTGATTTTTCTGTCTTCTCCTCTGATTGAAGGCAAGGGGATCGTATCAGAAGAGACAGCCCCTGGTGTCGGTAGATCTCCCCCCGTCCCAGCCTTTAGTAAAGATTGTAAAAAAAATCATGCAGTTTACTAAAAATAGTCAAGACGTTGAATTGCTCTAAAAAATAGTCCTCTTAAAACCAGAGTCACGACTCTTTTTTTACTTTTTTTTTTTTTCATTTTTTAACTCCCTCTCAAAGATCGGACCCCGGCTTAAATGCGATATACTTCCAACAACGACAAGGCTGTTCAAAGTAAGCGGTTAACAAAACTTTGTTAAACGAGCTTAAGGACACAATGGCTACAGCTTGGTGCTTTTTTTTTTTTTAACATAGGGTCTGTTTCTGAAGGGAAGTGTTTTTAGGAGGCGACAGATTCCGTTTTTGAAAAAGAAAACGAACCAGTATAAGTGAGCGATGGCCTTTAAGACGAGGACCTATTTCACTTAGAACAAACAGCCAAATATGGAGAAATTAAATGCTAACTGGTTTGTAGTAACTATTGTTTCTGGTAACAGTGTGCATCAAGCTAAACATATAGGTCCTCTGATTGAGAACTAAGTACAAAAAGTCATAAGAAATCATGTGCTTGTATAATTTCCAGCAGCATAATTTTCCCTCAGAACCATAGGAGTTAATGGCCTTGTATTTTAGAGTTTTGTGTGTATACATTTGTCTGTTCGTCATTTCTGTGATGACACTTTACCGAACTTATAGCCAGACATCGTCCTTTACATTGAGAATATATTTCCACTAGTGTCTTGCAGGTTGGTATTTTTTTTTCTGGAATGCAATAAGGTAATAAGGTAGAATTTTTAAATCCTGGGATATATAATATTGGCTTTCCTCTATATCTGCATTTACATAATTTAAAATAGAACATCTTATTAAAAACATCAAGATATACACAGATTAGGAAACGGGTAACAACATACAAACACATAAACTAGAAATCATTTTTGTCTGCATACTTATATATACAACTGTGGTACAATAAATTCTTTCAGTCATGCGCTATCTATACAGATCATATTGCTTAAAAGAAGGGGGCATTTGGTCGGGCGATTAAGGGCACAGAGATGGAAAACAAAAACTGTCGAGTCATAGAGGAACAAACGAAAAGAGTAAGCGAGAAGATTAGGGAACGTGATTGAAACAAAAAGGAGAGGGATGTGGCAGAAGTTTGAACAATTAGGATTAATTGTGGTTAGGAGCAGTAAAGCTGGGAGAGGCTCAGAGGCGGGATAAAGTGGCGAAAGGGGGTTACATGGATGGACCCATATATCACTGAGGTATTTACACATACTGGCTAAAGAGTACTACAAGGCAGGTGCGGAAAGGGCCCTGCCTATTTCTTGGTGGAGAGTTGAGCATCCACCTCCTCCTCAGGCTTCAGCACGTGCCACTGGGCGATGGGTCTCCTGGGGTTGGCCAGCATGTCGGACCAGTGGCGCAGCTCCGTCCCCGAGCTGTTGAGGCCCACAAAGACCTTGCCGATGGCATCGTTCTTGCCGATCTTGTCATAGTCCAGAACAGTTATAACAATTTGCACTTTCTGTAAAGTTGGAGAGAAAGAAGATCGTAAATATAAATCGAGGTGTCGTCTGCGTAGAGGTGGTTGACGCTAATCTCCAAACAGTTTCAGTTGACTTGCCCATGTCTTTTTGCTTTTATTTTTTGTTTTTCGTTTTAGTTATGGTGATAGACAGTGAAAAAAATAGTTACCGCAACCACTGTGATGAAAAAGCAGTTTTTCTAATCAATAAAAATGAACACAAAAAAGTTAAAACATCAAGGTTTTTGTGGCTAAGAATTTTCTCGAGAAAGATCTACTCGCTGTTGGTAGTCTAGAACTGTATATTTAAATGCCAAGAAAAACTAAGCACTGCAATTGACACATCAGTTATTGTAGAGTAGAAATATGTATGCATTTATGACTTAAGCTGTATCAAACAGTGCCAGTTAATCACTTTAAGTAGTACAGTAATGCAGGGAAATAGGTGCTCCTTCAGATATTAATGTTGATTACCAATAACCGACACTTCAGACCAGGCCTCAGTTATTTTCAGAGCCAAACACGGCAGAAGGTTGTATTACTCAGAGGTGTAAGACTCAGCCTCAGCATGTGTTTGTTCAAAGAGACGCTGCAAAGAGGAGTGACCTGGGCATCAATCTCTGGCAGAGAATATGAATTAGTGCACAAAGAGCTCTGATTAAGTTTCGATCCACTGGCACACTGAGACGGAGCTACTGCCACCTGCATGAGCACGGAGCCGCTGTTATAAAAGAGCATGCCTAATACGCCATGTAATGAAATGCTGAATAAGCTTCCCAGATGGCCAGTTAGGGTTAGTTGGTTTTTAAAGGGACAGTTCACCTTCAAATTGCTAATTGAATTACAGCTTTTTTTGTTTGGATACTAGCAGGTTTTTTTTTTGTTAATCATCACTGACGGGTCAGTGTTGTTTTTGCTGCTTCTATTGTCACGCCTGCGATTGATTTACCAATAATAATCACATTATGAACAATCATTCAAAGAACAGCTCAACATTTTTGGAAATAAGCTTATTAGCTTTCCTAATAAAAGGAAATGAGAAAATTGATATCAATCTCATGTCTCAAACAAAGGTTTATCCATTTGTCAAGAACAACATTAAATGAGTTTTAGAGATGCTGGTAAGCTTTGTTTTTTTATTATTTGAACAGAGCCAGTTAGTTGCATCCCCTTATATCCCGCCTTTAAAACGTTTATATCAAAGCCAAAATTAAATTGGTTAGATTTTTGTCAAGATTTATCTCCGTCTAACCTCTTTGTATTTTTCCATGTGCTGCATTATTATTTTACACATTTTATTTGGCTGTGTGTATTACCTGTGTTTCATCTTGCCTGGACTTTTGTTTCATTCCAGTGTTGCAGTGTTTGATTTTGATCTTTTAGGGCTACTGTAAGAACATATGGGACACCACTCCCAAAAAAAGAAGGGCTCATCTGAGCTAACAAAAACATGCTAAGAAAAGTTCTTAATTTGAGATTATACACTGATAAAAACTCAACTGTAAATGTTATATCTATTCCTGCCAATAGATCCCACACAATCCTACACACAGGACCTTTAAGTCATCTATGAACGACTAAAAAAACAGGAGAGACAAAGCTTCACAGTCTTTTATACTTGCCATTATGGGAAAAAAGTGAGGATGTAAAAGCCTATAGATTAAAAAAAATTAAATAAATAGTGTCTCTGCCTACTGAGAAGCTAATTTTGTGTCTGCTGAGGAGGATGTGGAACTGCTCAGTCATAAATACACTTTTTGTAAGCGTTCTGGAAACAGATCAATTAAAAATGCTGTTTGCAATTCCCACACAATCTCTTAGACAATTAAAATCTTTGGTTTAATTACACAAATTGTCCCAAGGTCAAGTTTAACTCAAATTCACCACTTCGCCTCCGCAAACAAAAGCACTTAATTTTGCAGCTTCCTATAGTAAATATGTTTAATTTGTTGTAAATGTTAATAGGGTGGTGAAAAAAAACTGTTTCCTTACAACATCAGACAGAGTTATTATTGTGGGTTTAAGGCTATAATTAAAAATCACCACTCGCTCTGAGTGTCTTTATTTAAAATGAGATGCAGCCAGAGGCCTTAAGAGCTGTCAGTGTTTAAACAGTCCATTCGTTTAACATTTACTACAACTTCTCTAAGGAGTCTGCTCGGTATTTGACTGATTGGTCGGTCAAATTAGATAATTTAAGTGTGTTTTTAACTCAAATCAGGTCTTGTGGCTCTCAGGAGAGCCTTCAGTACAACTAATCAATGACAAGTTTATGATTCAATCAGTGGCACTAATAATTATTTAATGATCAATTTGGTTCTTGGTGATGAGAAGAGAAATGTAAATGAAGCCAGCATACTAGTACCAGGCAGCACTGAATAAGGGCCTGATTTGGACGAGGTTGATTGGGATCAACACAGTTTAAATTGAATCTGAGGCTCAAGGACTCAAACCCGTGATTTGTGAGCTGTGACAGGCTTAATCAATTTGACTCAATTACTGTCTCGCCTGAGGAGATAATGTTGTTCATCGCTATTCCTTTCTGACACAGTTTATGCATTTTTTTTAATAAATGTTCTGAAAAAAGACTCAGGCTTCAATTCTCTGTCACGATTACACATTAGTTGGTGCCGTTTGAATTTAAATCGTGATGTGCGTGTATATATTGTAAGAACATGCTACAAATAGCATCAGGATATAGGCTGCAGGCAAAAACAAGTGCGGAGAACGACATCAACGGAGCAAAAGGCTTGTCTAATCGAGAAACCAAGGCTGATTTAAACTGAAGTGCCTTTGATTATACTGTTGTGATGAAAAGCCTCTAAACTGATTATTTGGTAAATGAGCTCCCACTTATCAATTGTTTATGCAACAAATGTTTGCTGGTTCTTGCTGTATGATTTGTCCGCACAGCGCAGCACATTACCATTCAGATATTTCAGGGTTTTTTTTTTTGGTTATCTCATAAACTCTTCTGCAGTTCTGTAAATGGGTGAGATTGCACCTGGATTTGTTCAAACGGGACTTCAAAGCTAAAGGACTCGTTGTAGTAAGGGTTGAGGGTGTTCTTCTTGATTGTCGTCTTCTTCTTCTTCAGCCTCTTGCCGTTTTGCATCAGGTGGATCTTCACATATGGATCTGCAGAGGAAAAGTGAAAAAACAAAATTTTTACGTTTTTATTTTGACAAAAATTACTAGACACTCATTCCCTGTTTATCCAGGAGACACAGCAACATTGGAATTTATTTGGAGTTGCGTTTTTTCGACTTTTAACGCATAGAGGTTATTTGAAAAAAATACTACTGAGAGTCTAAGCCTAGAAAGAAAAGTTGCAGGTCATTACGCCAAAACAAGTTACCGAAAAACACTAAAATTTCCGCAGTCAGGCAATAATTCTTAATGAAGTTGTTTAGAGAAGCATATTATCCACTGATAATCTAAAAACATTGATAATACAGCTTTAAACAAACCTTTAAACCATAAAATATTGTCATATTTGATTCAATATCTCCTAACGATGCACTGGGCTGCTGTTAAAAAGCCCGGCCGTGAGAGTCTTATGTGTTTACATCCCTCAGTTAACCTTCCACATTCAAGAGCCTAATTTTCATCTGTCCGAACGCCATCTCGAGTGGCACCCAAGTTGTGTGCTTCCTCCGTCCTCATCCACTCTCTGGCAATCAGGTAGAGTGTGTGTGCGTCTGAAAACAGCAAACCACCCATCGCTTTGATTTACGACCTGATGCGCCTCCTCCTGATTTGTTTGCAATCTCCAAATTGTCGTCAAAACTTAACTGAAGAGGACATTTAATGTCTTGGCTTGAGTTTGGAGGAAAAAACGAATGAGAGGGCTGTCAGTAATCACCTTTTCATACTGTGCAGTTAATACCACATTTTTTGGCCTTGATTGGGCTATTAGACGTACAAATCGAGGCTGTTGAATTTTCACATTCAAAGAGATCCTAATGAGTCTGACAGAACAATTTAATATGTTACACTGTGGTTTTTAGTGGCACACAAATGGATCACAAAGATGAGAGAAAATTAATTAATTTCAGTGGTTCAAAGATGTACTCCTCCACATTTTTTCTGACTTAAAACAATCATATGCTTCAACTGTTGACCTTTCATTTAAGATAATGAGAACATTTGTTTTACACATGTTTCAGAAGTCAAGTGACATCAAAGTAGATTAGTTCAACGTTTGAATGAGTATGTCTAGATTTTTTTTCATTAACAGAATTTGTGATCCAGAACATTAATGGTAGAACTTGAAACATTGTGATTCATTGATACGTCCAATAGAATGAAAGCAACCACAGTCGTCTTGTCAGCACTGTGATGCCCACATTCCTATTTTTCTCCGGAAGTTTTTTTCTTGCTACTACAGCCTTTTTTTTCAAACACAGCTCGTCTCTTTGTTGTTAATAAACAACCACATACACAGAGGAAAGTGTGTGACTCAACGAGAAGAAAGAGCAAGCAGGAAAACGATTGGCGAAGAAAAGGCCAACAGGAAGTCGTCAATCTGGCAGTAAATGTACAGTGCAGGTTACAGTGTGACAGTTCATAGATGCTGCAGCTTTTAAGATCAAGGAAAGACTAATTTGTTGTTTCCCAACAGCTGGAAAGGTCAAGCTGGTTAACCCCAAAGTCCTGGTAGCATCGAGAGCACAGTCGGTCGAGGCACAATATCAATACTCATGTTCCAGAAGAACTCACTTTCTCCTGCAGAGTATAGATTTATACATGAATCATTTCTCCGTTCAGATACCTGTGTTACAGCTGTGGTCATTTCCTGGTGTTTTTCTGTCTCCCTTTCCTTTTTATTCCCAGTTTCCTCCCTGTCTGTCCCTGTTAATGTCTGTGTGTGTTGGCGTGGTCCTTCTTTTCCTTCATGGCTCCTGACTCTGCTCATCATGCACACCTATCTGCAATCAGCTCATCAGCCCTCCCAGCCTGAACACCTGCCTCTCATCAGCTCATCAGCCCAAAGTGCATCTACCACGGCTCCTCATCCTCTCTTTGCCAGATTGCTGTTTCACCACTACCATGGGTAAGGCCAACTCCAGTTTTTCTTTGTGTTTCATGTTTACTAACTCGTCTCTCAGGATCACCACTCATCTGGTCGTCGTCCTGATTGTGTGTCCACCTGCCAGCAACCTCCAGGCTTCCATAGTATCCCTGCCAGACACCTACACTTTAATTCCCCCACGCTCACAACCAGCCACGCTCAACCATTATCTTCTTTTATCCTGCGGCAACTCGATCTCTTTCACCACCATCACCTCCTCTCTCAAACAATAAAACAACCATCTTGGCCGTTGATCAAAAAAGATGGATGCTTGTGGGTGTGTCTGCTTCTTACAGTCAGCCATGATGGCTGCCATTTACTCCCTGATAGTTTTTGACTGTCTGTGCTTATTACATCTTTAGAAACTCATCCAATGAACATGTAAAAAAAAAATCATGGGTTGGATTGATTGATTTTAGAGAAATTTTATTAAACATAAATGGAAGGTGGCTTCTCAAAACAGCAACACCAAGCGTCTCATTATAAATACATTAATACAAATGATAAAAATGAACATATAAAAAACAGGCCATCGATTTCAGTGTGAAAAATGTGAAGTCGATTGTTAAAATTTCTGGTTTTACATTTTAAAAAGATGCACAATGACGCTTGACGATCTCTGATCTCGGCCCACATTCATGATGACTATATGAGTTACATGAGAAAAAAATTAATGAAAGCAACTTTGTGTCATTTATCATGTAAGACAACACGCTGCTTGAGAGAGACAAAAACAAATAACCACAATAATCTCAGAGATGCTAATGAGGTAGTCCCTTGCCTGGGGCGAACAATATCTTCTTTTACTACTGAGCCTCAGAGCTGAGCATCAGAATGAATAAGGAGTGAGACTTTAAATCAGAGCTTATAATTAGTTGTTGAAACACTGCGTGCTCTGATAATCTGGACTTATCTCTGAAACCCACATGCACTAAGTCTTTATAACGTTACATGTTTTTTTTTTTTTTATCCCAGACAAGGGTCTGATTGCAGACTGGTAGGCTCGTCCATGGCAGCTGACATGAATATAGAGAAAGAACTATACAAATAGAGTGTGAGGGAAAAAAAAATAGGGAGAATAAATAGATGACAGGGACATGAGTGAAAAGGTAACAGACTCTTAATGGAGTGGGTGTCCATTATTACTCTCCTGCTGAGAAGAGCTGGAGTGCTGGGATGAGAAAAACAGTAAAAAGGGTCGTGTGTGTGTGTGTGTGTGTGTGGACATGTTGTCATTCAGTGCAGGAATAGAGAACATCCAACAGTATCTGTTTGAGTATGTTTCAAGCAGCTGTATTTAACCCTTTTTACCTTTTATCCATCAAATCAGTTTCTCTGACTCAAAATTTGGACCAAAAACCTTTAGATTTGTTAATTTTTTAACTAAGATTAAAATCCTACAATTCTTAGTGTTCTCCTGTGGGATTTTGAGGTTTTTCTGCACTGAATGCCCATGAATTAGTTGCAAGCACTGTCACATTTACCCCCCTTGGATTATCTGTATGAGTGAAGTTTCTAAAGGTTTTCTTTGTCTCTTCAGCCACGGGTGGCTGTCGTTGCTCATAGAGACTCTTCACTCCTTCTTTTGCTTTTTTTCAAACTAATCTCGCGTGGGCACACCTCCGTCTCATCAAGTTCACAGAGATCTAAAGGAAGTCAAGCACTACGGCTCGAAACTGCAAAGGGCAAAGAGTTTATAGGAAGTAGATCTGAGAGAATTGTGCTTGTTGAATTGGAAATAAAAAGACAAATTCAAGATCTATTTTAAAATTGGAATGGCAGTCACGTTTCATGTACGTGAAATTCATCAAAGAACGACTGCCTGGATGCTGAACCCGAGCCCCTTCTCTGAAACTGTTGCTATACCTGTCAAGCTTTCCTTTCTCACATGTCATATATGCAGTTTACAGAGAAAATGTGGGCAGATTCCAACTTCAAGTTGTTCAGTTTGAAACAATCCATCATTGGTTTTATAAAGATAGTTTGAAGCAGCCTTCTCATTACGTCAGTCGTGCCAGCTTTAATCTAAACTGTCACTGGCAAATTATCCAACTAAGCTAACTTTAGCTTCTTGAGTTAAAACTGCATCTCTTAATATGCACTTGATACAAATCCATACAGGCAGAGATGTACTTCCTCACTAGAAGATGATCTGTATGAAAGACCTAAAAATAAACAGGCAGCATTGGTTGTCTAGCAGGAAAGAGCTAGAACATCTGAGTAGCAGAGGTAAATATCCAAGATCAGACTCATTTTGTTCTAACTTAACCCTGTTTAGCTGCTTTGCTTACAAACTTGTTTGTATTTTTACACATAAGCCTTTATTTTTGATGTCATGATAGCAAAGTGCATATCGAGGACGAGAAGAAACTGAAGGTTAGGCTGGATTTATATCATGGGTTTATGGTCTGCTTTACTTTAGCAGACAGGAAAGCACGTGTACAGGCTACACTTTTAAAGTGTTCTTGACAGTGAGGACATTATTTACATGCATGCTGCTGCCTCTTCACTTGCTGCCCAGACTCTTTGTATCAGCTCTCTACGTTTTATATCAGACTCATCATACAGTGCACATCAGTGGGTACTTTATCATCTGGTTTCCTACTCTTCATTAAGCTGAAGAGGACAGCAGCATTGGTATATACTGGTTGAACCACCAGATACACAAGATTGCTTGTGTGTTTTTGATTTCTGTAACTTTGTGTGAGCTTTCTTGGCTAAGTCCACCTCAAAAATGGGATTTTAATCTCTAACTCAAAGATAAATTAAAGAAAAAATTTAAAAATTAAAAAAGAATAGACTCCGTAATGGTTAGTATTACAATGAACCAGTGTGTTTGACAACTATCTCAAGTAAACATGGATGTTTAACCTTAACACGTTCAATAAAGATCTGAACAGAACTGCTAACGTTAGCCTGAACTTTGATAGCATCTTCAACCCAAGCTTACACACCGTGAAGGAATACCATACACTGGATATTCTAATTTTAAAATGTGAATCCAAAATATGGTGGTTAAGTCATTAAATGCTAATAAAAGCCTTGTAAGTATACCTAATTACTGCTGCAATATTATAACAATTGTTTTGCAGCGATTAGAAAACTGCCGGCTGTAATGACACCTATCATTGCCTGCAGCTGTATACTGAAATACTGCTTTAACGGTGACTGATACAACATGTACATGTCATGTATCCTCTCATATTGGCAACTGTGCCTGAATGAACACAATAGAGCAGCTGAATGGGATTATGCAAGATAACCCTTTTCTCAGGCTGAAAAAAAGCAGCACACCTGTGGCGCCACATCACCGCTATCCAGACGTTTCTTATCTTTCTGGTCAGCAGATGAGGGTTTGGCATTATTGAGTTTTGGGAGGCTCGCTGTGCCTCATTTCCGGCCCATTTTCCTGTCTCATCCCAGACGGGTGTAATCTTTTCTATTTCATGGATAAATGCCAGCGCTTCTGATGCAAGAAACGCTTCCTCACATATGTGTACAGCGCAGAGGCTCGCCTTCGCTATCCTGAGGGTTACTCATCTGAGTCCTGGATCTTGGCCATGGTTTTATGAGGCGATGCTCTATCAGTGGTCCATACATTTCCCCCAGGAGGCCAGAGGCTGGTTTCTGGATAAGTGATGAGCTCGGAGTCGAATCAGCTGCAGAGTTCAGCAGAGCTACTGAAGCTGTCTAATTTTAAAGTGGGCACTTAGTGTTTGTATTTTAGACTGTGAATATTTGCCAGCTGTGACTCACTTGAATCGTTCTGATCGGCAGTGCCTCTCACAGTTTCAGCGTCAATACTACCACATGTGTACATACGTAGAACACCACACAGAGAGCTGGTTTCTTCCTTAAATATTTCCGTGTTCGTCAACTGTGGCTGCAGCGGGCGCTGGC
>JAPZDY010000015.1:14745741-14760415 GCA_029783645.1 Ctenochaetus hawaiiensis | reverse complement strand
TGTCCACTTTTTACAGCTCACTGTACAGTACAGTAAAGAGAGCAAGACACACAAGCTACCATTTTACCAATACCATTCCCACTTGTCATTTTATTGGGTTTCAAGAGGTAATCACCCAGTAAATCACCAATTAAGCTAATTTTATCAAGAATTATCTGCTAATTATCACAAAATGATTTGGCAGTTGTTATAAATCAGTCTAATATAAACCAATTGACTACATGTATGCATAGACTCAACAGTATAAAGAGATAGAGATATAAGAGAGCTCATCATCTGCATCTACAGAACGGTTATCTTAGTGAAGACAGCATGTGCATGTTGTATTATTGTGATTGGCATGTCATTGTTTCTTGGCAGAAAGCCTTTAAAATTAAGATCAAGCATTTTTTTCTTCATAAACAGAGCTATTTTAACACTTCCCACGAGGAAAACTGTCAGTATTTTTATTGAGACTTGGAGTTGATTCTGTATAAATGCAAACACGAATATGTAAGAAAAACAATATAAGAAGAAATATCTATATAATTCAAAACAGACATGAAAATTATAAATAACCGAGGGATAACTAGTTCTTTTATGGGTGAAAATGCTAAGCGTTTTTGTTATTAAATCACTGAATTACAGTCCAAGTGAAACATGATGGGTTAATTGTTAATGTCAGTGCGTACAAAAGAATTCTCCTTTAGTGAAATTAATGTCAAATTTAATTATCTATAATTGTAACGACAAAGTCGCAGTTCAAAGGCAGACCTTCAAACCTCTGTCATTTAGAGACAATGAGTAACTCAATGAGAGTGTTGTGTTTTTAACTTTTTTAAAAAAGGATGAGACTAAATGTTTCATCAAAGACAAATTAAAAAACAGCAAGAGACACATAAATGCTGCCGTAGTGCTCGGATCAATAGTCTGGATCAATAAGGGAAGTGCTTTGACTAAACAAGCAAACGAAGAGTCCGATTTTCGGTCTTAGGTAAACACAAGCATCGTCAAACGTGAATTTAAGCAGGAATCTGTGGTTCACATTCACTTCATAACAATAAAATGCTAATTTTAGTGGTATCACAGTCATATTATGTGCTTCCTAACACTTCCAACAGTTGCTCAGAGGTTTTAAATTCCAGGTTTGATCACAGTTCAAAGCCTGAAACTTCCTGCTGTGAAAGTAATAGTCAGGAAAGCAGCGATAGCTTCATAGATCTGAATAAACTAGAAAACATTGCAAGAACCCTTTTTTGATCCGAAGGGAGCACTTGCAGTGTAATTACAATATCAGACAATGAAGCTTGTGTTTGCATGCATAATAAAAAGCTGCATCAAACAATTCAAACTGTTATATTAAACTGGGGGGATATATTCAACAGATAAATGTTTTTTAAAGTAATTCCATGCTTTATAGACCATTTCATTATCCAACAGTTATGACTCATCTTTATTAAATGAACTTTCTTCTTTCCTCCGGCATCAATATTACATGTGGAAGAATAAGTGCCATTCAGGTCTGGGCTCAGTCATTAATACCATCCAGATAATTGCAGTAGTATTTCAAGTATTTTGTTTTCTAAAGAGTTTAGATTCAAGTGACCTTGTTCTGGGCTGAGACATGCTTGAATTACAAAGAACTAATTTGCAGACATCCCAGTCTTTTTTCTTCAGTACAGTCTGAACCAATTTATGCTTCTACAGGATAATGGACGTATTTTAACCTGGATACAATGAAAATATAAATATTCTTTATTTTTACTGCCATTAAAACTCAACTACAACCCTAATTTCAAAAAAGTTGAGACACTGTTTAAAACTCAAACAAAATAAATGTGATTTTTTTTGCTAATCCTTTTTGACATATTTGGAAAAATGTGTTAATTCTGGATTTTATACCAGCAGCACATTTCAAACAACCCCAGGCAGGGGCAACAAAAGACTGGGAAAGTTGTGGAATTGTTGGAATAAGTACTTGTTGGGTTGTTTTCTAAACAGCAGCAGACAAACAAGAAAACAGAGTTAAATCCAAGTATAAGCTCAGAGCGGGATCAGTTTGTGCAAATAAACGTAACTAAGTCTGTTAGGTCATTCTAGGAGAAATGACAACTCATGTGTAAATCCTCAACTGGCACCTCAGATGAACTCAAGATCCTCCTTTGCTCCCTGTTTCTCTCCTCCTGCCTTTGTTCGCTCTCCATCAAAGAAAATCAAAAAATCACCAGCAGTCATCCGGCATCAAACCGACCGCTGTGTCATTGCTGCTTCACAAGAACGAGAAAAAGCTCAATTTCCCGAAATCAGTTGTTAGCGGCACACGTCAAACATCAAACCAATTCAGCCCAAGAGATTGACATGAACTTCAAAGAAAAAAAAAACCTGACGCAAGGAGGAAGCATAACAGTGCACCTGAACTTTGGTAAAGTGGATGAGGAGGATGGGAGTTAGTGAACCTGACACATTAATTGCTGGCTGTCAGTCACGTATCCAACGCCATCTGATGGGCACTCATTTGCTCAGGGTTAGTATTTCCATACATTGTGGTCACACATAAATACACCCAACCAGCCAGGAAGTCCTTTATGTACATAATAAGTCACATGGATGATTGTCAGGTGAGCTGCCTGCGGTGAGCGGGGGTAAGAGGAGGCTGAGGAGGCACCATGGTCACTTCCCCTTGTCCGGTGTTGCCTCTTTACTCACCTGAAGCCAATCTCTGGGGGTAATGGAACTGGAAAAAGTTATTAACCCCGCTTTGCAGCAAGGGCAGGACAGCTCTATTAAGCTTGTGCACAAAGATTCCTCCATTTTCAATTACTGCTTCCAAAGCGCTGAGGAAAGTCGGAAAACGCAGCCTTGTTGTCTGCTAGAGAGAAGGACTCAGGGGCCCCAGATCCCAGCAGCTCTTGTTCCTAATACAGCACAGGTCTGACACCCTGAGTTGTTGGTGGATACGTTCAGTCTATTTATATGACAAACACTGCAAGGCGGCACACCCCCTGGAAAATGGGTCCGTCAGCCAGTGGCTAAATGAGAGGCGAGGGAGCAGAGACCATGGTGAAGTGTAGTGAAAGCCCATTGAGGTCTTGATGCTGAATGCTGAATCTGGCGTAAAATGACATTGAAATGATCTTAATATATATGAAGATACTAAAAAAAAAAAAAAAAGAGAGGGCTCTGTAGGCAGCTCAGGTGTTAATGGACCTTTCAGTAATCTCACACTGACAGTGTTATGGCCTTTATTAGTGGAGAATTCTCTGATCTGATTTGAGATTCAAAGATGAAAAAGTCTGACTTCCTACTAATGAAAGCTGCATGATGAGTAATGAAAGTGAAACAGATTCCTTTATGCAAGGGTTAGGTCAGGTTATGTAAGGGTTAATACATTTTTTAAAGGCTCCAATCATATCTTATAAAATATTATTAGGGATGAGCTGTTTCAAAATGAAACTGTCTCACACGATCCCTGCAAATTTACTGGTACTGTTGAGGGCAACCATGGTAAATTCTTGCACAGCAAACTACAACATTCATACCATGCAGCCTTGCTAAAGGCTATAAGAAACTAATGCTAAGATCGGTTCATGCATAGAGCGCCAACAAGGATTTCTATTGAACCAAGCAAAGCCTGCAGCTATAAAGAGGCAATATAGTGAGGAATTTTCTCGTTTTTATTTCAGCATGTCACTTGGGTTTGGCCATCAAAGATTTATTAGTCACAAATGACTCACACATGAACTGTTGGGGGTCTGTAATGGTCCCTCGGCCCCCATGTTTTCTACAAACAACACGGATCAAATGCTATAGTTGGATGACTGACTTGCTCAATTTTCTGTCACGTTGGCAGCTACCATTTGAAGGGGCTTTTAAACCCACCTCCCACATTTAGCCACCCTTAGCCCTGGTTGCGTGCTTGAATGGCTGTGAGGCTGGAGGGGGCAGCAGGGAGGGGGTCGTCGGCCAGGGCTAATATAGCAGTGCCTGGGGAGTCGTGTCTGTTGCAATCAGTCTGATGTGGGAGGCGAGGCCAGGGGCCATGGTGCGACCACTGGTAGGTGAGTCATACGTTAAAGGAAGACTATTTGCTCAACCACTGCCTGCCTCCAGGGTCACCCTTCAGGGAAATCTGCCCGGCAACCACTGGCTGTGTGACAGGTTGACAGAGGCAGAAGGTGAGTGACGGGGTTTTAACGCTCATGGAGCAAGACTGACTGGTGAAGCATGGAAATAGATGTTCTGAAAGTTGCCGCCGAGTTTTTGGTTTCGTTTTGTCAAGTAGAAAAAGGGTTAAGATTTAAGATGGAGCTGATAATCCTCTGAAATAAATACAATGTGCCTTTTTTTAAAAGAGGCACTTGGGACATGAGTACTTTGTTATGAATTTATTTGGTACATGTTGTCTTTGTGAAAGGTTTAAATTATCCTCATCAAGAAGAACATGACAGAATTTTCATTTTGGCTTTTAGCGTCAGACTCTCTAAGTTTCCAACCCATCATCCTGACACACATTTCAAATTCTCATAATTTTGTACTCAGAAAGCAGATTACTGCTGCCACTTTAACAAAGAAATCTAAGTTTGAAAGGTAACTTTAAGAGCTTTCAATTAAATTTTAGTTAAATGAAGAATAAAGAAAGATTAGAAGTCTAGTAGTTAGATATTTCAGCTTATTTTCTTTCTTATACTCATACTTCTTTCCTTGAGAATAAAAAAAAATAGAAAATATAAAACCACAATAAGCTCACATTTAAAACATTTATCAAGCTTATTTAGCAACTGAGGCTCTTGTCTAAGAAAATGTGTTAGGCAAAAATGAAGCTAATTTAAACTTGTTTCATAAATCTTAATCATTAATATTTTTTGATGACACATTTCTCATATCTCCCTCTACTCATCAAATCATGATATGACGGATATAAATGTTTTGTCTTGGAGTGCTTTAATTCAGTGGAGAAACAAAGATAAAAAAAAATTCCCTGAAGCTTTGATTTTATTTAGCTTCCACCCTCCAGCACCACGTCTTCTTCTTCCTCTTCCTGCCCACTCCTTCACGCCTCCCTCTGTAACACCCTGCCTCCCGCAGGGCTCAGCCACAGATATCACAACTGACATGATTTATCAAGGCAAATAATCAGGAGGGAAATAATGCGTGAAGTTGGGACTTCACCAAGAGGCAGCAACTAATTTCAGAGTGAAAAAGATCACCTCAAGTTTAAGTCTCCAAATTCGAAAATACATATTGCTTTGGCAGGTGAATACAAATAAAGAGATGGACGTTGGGTAAGTCTTGATATTCATTTAGGTTGGACCTGTAGAGAAAGGTGCTCTGTTCATTGTCCCTGTGTGGTGTTTCTTCAGTGAAAGGTGACCTGGCAGATGGAGTCGCCGCACCTCCTTATTTGTTGTCGTTGCATGTTGTCATTTTCTATGGTGCTCATGTCAAAAAGACACGTCCCCAGAGCTGTTAATGTTCTCAAACAGACGGCCCTTCAAGTGCTCTTTCCAGACACTTGGCAGCTGACCTTTTAATTCTGTTTGGAGTGTGGGGTGTGTGCAGTTTACTGATGATGTTTCCTTGGATTGGCTCGAACAAGAAGTGGTTATTACCCAGTGACTAAGAGATGATTATGTGCCGTCTCATCTGATTTTTCACATGAAAAAAGAACGTTTATGTAGCAAAAAAGGGGGCTATGTCATGTGTTTAAGAAGAGACAGTTTGCCCATGGCCTGACTGAAACTTTCTGCTCAGTGTCTAAAACAAATTAAATTGCACTGACATTTTCAGAACCAGAGCATGAGAGCAGAGCATGCACTGCCTTATCTGATTTTCTACAGAGATGGATGGACTGTGTGAGTTTCAACTTCAGAGAGTTTACGCCAAGGGGCTGAATTACACCGCATCAAAACCCATTGAGGTGGGGTGAACTTTAAGTTGCAAAACATCAGCACTCGGTTGAGTGATGAAATAAATCAGCTCATCCAGGAATTCTTCACCATGAACACCCACGTTTTTTAATCTAATTGACACTCGCAACAGTCGGTGGTCTGATTTCACATTTGAGTCACAGGATCTTTGTACCGTTTCTTTTTAAAGCACACACACACACAATCTGACAGGTTGCTAATCCAATAGAGGTGGCACAGAGTGATGCAGAAAGTGTGATCAGAAGGTGACAAATAGTTCAACTTCAAAAATAACAGTTCAGAAGCAACTTATCAGCTGTTTGAAGCGGATGTGGACAGATCAGGGCAGCACAATGGTGGAGAAATAGTAAGCGCGTTGCTTCATATGCTAGCTTTTAAACCGGTGTCTTGGCTTTTCCCTTAGTTCATGTATGTCTTCATGGTGTCTGTTTCCATGCACACTTTGATGTTTTCCCTTTCTCCTTGTCTGTCCATTAGAAAGCCTTTCCCCCCACTGGGCATCCTTTCATACGCCTACAGCCTCTCACAACATTTCCACCCACACACTGTGTTCGAAAAGCAGCATGCCTTCCAATGTCCAACTAGCTGAATAATAGCTACAAAATTACAATTTAGTGTGCTAATTTTTTGTGATTTTCAGCAGCACAATGTAAATAATGGCATCCAAATTACCCAATGAATATTCAACAAATGGGAAATTGAACTTTTTAAGTGGTGGGGAAGAGTCAGAAATGTGAAAGATGCTATCATTTTCCGTCAGTATTTTTTCATTGAACAAGAGTGAGCTGTCAGGTCGGATCTCACTGGCACTATCATTTAACACAACAGCCTCCCTAAATCATACTCCACAGTGCCCAGGGTGGCTTGAAAAGCGAGACTGAACTCATTGACAGAGCTGGCAGCTTGATAGATAACATTGTGAGGGTGACATTGAAATAAACAGGCATTGTGACCTACAATCTTTCAGCTTATCATTTGCAATCAGGCGTCTCTGACACTGCATTAGCATGAGTTTTGATTTTCTCATTTGGGAGAAGCTCTCTCATTTGCAAGTGTGCTGTTATCGCCGTGAACCCAGGTTGTCAAAGACTCCAGCGGTACAGAGAAAAACACACAGCAGAAACAAAAATGCAAGAGGAACCAGATGTGTCTGCTGAACATATATTTCTCTCTGGTGCTTGGATGTATTTCATCTTCATAACTCAGATGTTGGCTATAGCACAGGTGTTATTGGGATTTTAGCAAAAAAATAACCTACATATGGCACGCACTTGGCAGACAAACAGGATACCTTGCCACGGAGATTTTTGTTCCTATGAGCATCAAGTTTGTAGATTGGGATCAGATGCAGTCGTATCAAGACAGCCCATGAAATTGGGTTGAAATCGCTCTTGAATAATACAGTCTGCAGCCATGATGGTGCGATACAGAGACGGAGCTCTAAGATTGATGTTTGGCAGTATACAGTCGGAGAAAATGGGACAATATGCTCACTGCCTTCATGCTTCAGAGGTGTCCCCTGCAGCTGAACCTGTCTTGTACAGTTTTACTGCTCTTTGCTTTCACTAAGCAGACTACAGAAGACTTTGTATGATGTCCTTGCTATCTATAAATGACTTGCTTTGCTTAGACAATGAGTAAAGCCAAAAGAGATTTAATTTAAAGTTATTTAAACAAATTAAAAGCTTCAAGTACTGACACTTGAGAAGCTCAAATATGGAAACACAGATTATACCTTTGCAAATTTTGCTGAAGAAAAGACCCAAAGCAATTATTTAGTGACAATAGTGCCTGCTGTTGTTCAAGTAATTATGCACTGCCTGTAAGTCTACATACAACAGTCTTTTCTATAAGCTTTGTCTTGTCTCTTTTTAACTACCTAGCCACTAATCCTTCAACTCTTTTCTCTCCTTTTTACACTCTGCAGACACATGGGAGACATCCCTTGCTGGCTGACAAAAAAAAAGCCTAAATTACAAAGAAAACAGGTTAATCATTTTCTCCCCCAACATTGCAGAGCTTCAAGCAACAACCAGCCGCTGACCTCTGACCCCTTCAGCTCCAGCAGCTCTAACCGACTTGCAGGTCTTGACACTTTGAGACAGAATCATAATCAAGATGATCCCAGTATCGGCAGACAAGGCCCCGAATCAAAACATCTGTTGTGGTGCTGGTACCTCCAGGCAAGAACAGAGAAACCCCTTCTCACCTCCAACAGCCCACAAGATAATTATCACTGCTGGCTCCGGCCAAGCCAGCAGTGAACCATCCATCCTGCTATCCTGCAAGTAAAGCTTCAGTGAATTTTGGGTACTGCGCGGTGCTGTGACTTTGGGGGTGAGTGTTATTTGAAATCAAGAATACTTCTTACTAATTTTGTTTTTTAAAATGAGTAAGATTGAGGAACTGATTCTGTAACGGGAGCTGTCCCTGGTGCTTAAGGCAGTATTTTACACAAATTCTGTGCTTTGGTCAAAAAGAATGGAGCTCCTCTGGCAACAGACGTGATCTTTGGCTGAATAAAATCTTACTGGATGGAATAAAACCTTTATTTTTGTTGACGACATTACACTAGAAAGAGCAAGAGGTCAGGAGGTAAGCTATATAATAGCATGTTAAAATGCGCTGAAAGCAAAGTTCTGAAAAGTTTTCGGTCTCTCTTGTATCAGACTTGGACAGACTGGGACTAAGACACCTTGACAAAACTTGAAAAATTTGCAAATGCATCAATAAAACACATAACAATAACCTGCATCTTTATCTAAATTTTTAATTATATTCATTTTTTCATGATTCAGCTGCCATCTTGCACAAAAACAGCTCAGCCAGAAACTCAGCTTCACAACACTTGAGATTATTTCTGCCTCCAGAGAAGCTCTGCCACCGAATTTGTCTTAGCAAACTCCAATCTGCGTACTTTGCAGAAAACTGCATCTGACACACCACCCTGTCAGAGTGGATCAGGCGCAGGCCCAAAACCCATACACATCCATTTTCACTGCACGTTTTAATTCCAAGTGGGCTGCTGAAATCCCCCCCCCCCATATAGAGCTTTCTGTCATGCCTTCTCATGAGTCACTGAGCCTTCTGACTTCACCAATCCCCCATTTATAGATGCACCATCAACACCTTTTTTCTTCCTTTTTGTTACAAAGAACAAGCGTGAAGATTTCACATGGATTCAAACGAGTTGTTTGTTCATTCAGATGCAGCGCAAAAGCTTTCACAGATGAATATGACTAAAGCTATGAGATGACTAACAGATGCTGCAAACACTGAAGCCTTTTATCTACACTTTCAAATTCAGAACAGTCGAATCAACCACACTATAAAAGTCAACAGGCTGTTGATTTAAAGAGGAAATAATTAAAGATTTTTACTGCCCCGGATCAACAATGTGTGGAGTTTTACAGGAATGTTGCTGAATATCAATGAAACCTAAACGTTGTCTCTCCAGGTGGTGAAGCTTCTGGCTTTTCAAACTGAATGCTCTTTATGCTCTGAGGCAAATCTTCACCTATTCCCGTTTGAAAATGTAATCTTCCTTTCCACTTAATACCCATAAATCACAAGACATTTGTGCCTGAATAGAGATATTACCATTACTGTGCTCGGCAAAATGGCAGGCTGATGCAGTATTACATTTCACTGTGGTGTTCCTGCAAGATTTTGGCTTTAATTAGCAGTAAAACTGAAAGAAAAGCCCCGTTGAAGGTTTTTATCAGAGATAGCTTAACGTTCACTGAAGTTTAAAGAAACAAAACAACGTCAGGAAAAGCAAAAGACAAGATCATGAAGGTGTGTCTCCAGTGGCGACGCTCAAAACGGCAGTGGAAATGTAATTCCTATTGATCCGAGTCTGATTTAACAGTTCAGTGACTGGGGCGTTTGGCTGGAGAAGTGAGTGCCCCCTGAGGGAGATAAACAGAGCTGCAGACACAGCGTGACAGGGCTGGTGGAGTATAATGGAACACAGAGGAAGAGGAGAGGGCTGCCTTTTTCTTCTAGTCAGTCTCGTGTTCAGGTCAGATCACACAGGGCTGACAGTGGACTTGTACTGAGGCTGAAGGCAGGCCTGGGACTGGCTCGGTTGGTGGAACATGCCTCTGAGAGCAATTAGGAGGCCAATTACTTTCTTCTTATAGAGGATGGCATGTCAGGGCTTGCCAGCTCCAGTGTGCAATCCTTCCTGACACCCGTCCCCAGCAACAGCCCATGCTGATGCTTCTCACTTCCACTATTGTGGTCTGAGAGCATTGCAACTGGCCAGCTGGAAAAACTCAACAATATCATAAAAGAGAAGTCCAGAGGGCTTTTGCAAATCCACAAGTATCACTGCTTGTTTAGCAGCGCTATGAAAAACTGCATAGATCCATTGTAAGCAAAAACAGTCACATGTGCTCAGCTGTTTACCACCCTGTCAGTTTTGGCCTGATTTGTCTAAATGTCTTATTAAAAACAAGATACTTGGAAATTTAAATCAGCCTTTTAATTAACTGAGTATGAGCGCCATTTGGTAATTTAAATTATGAGAGGTGACAATGCGAGGCAGGGATGTGCTGCTGTGATAATTCTTATTTTTGGTAAACAGCAGGAGATTTGGGAGGTGGTGCTGGATTGGAGGGATATTTTCCCAGTGAGACGTCTCAGCAGAGAGCCAGCCTGGCACGAGCAGAATGCCAGCCGGCCTCCACTGGGCACCGGCAAACAGTTGTGTCATTCAACTGCAGCCCAATCCGATCAGACGGAGAAGAGGCCTGCGGACCACCGCCACACAGAGCCAAACTCCAGAGCCCAGTGGAGGTCAAAGCACAGAGAAGCACGCCGTCCAAATCCTCACTGCTGTTCCCTATTTGACAGGAGTTTTGTGGCTAAACCAAGGGGTTGAAAAGAGCAGGCTTTTCTAAAACACACCCAGCGTGACTGATGAATAGCATAATAACACTACCACCAGTCTCCTAGCATGCTTTCTATGCCTTCCAAGGTCTAGAATTTAATCATTCTTAGGCTGTTTTTCAGACTTGCACAAGCATCTTGAATTCTAACAAGTCAATTAATGAAGACAGTAGGCCGTTCATAATAACCACATAGTTTTTTTAAGTCCCCTGAGTCCATACTTCACTTAAAACAATGTCTGCATGTTAAACACCATCAGCTTGATATACTCTATTAAGGCAAATTGCACTTGGAGAAACTGCCGTTGCACTGGATGTTCAAACACTGCCTTTAAAATATGTTTCATCGGGGCAACAACTGTTTTGAAAGAGCAGCGATATAACTTCATTCATACTATGTTTCATTCTGCTATACCTCCTTGTTGTGAACAGACTGTACGTGTCCTCGTGTCAGCGTTTTTGCCCTGACAATTTCACCAAGGTCTCTCGAGCGATTGTCTCTCAAGAGAGCTCCTGGTTAAATAAAGATTAAATAAATAAACAAAGTCTCAGTCATAATATCAAAGCCGCTGGTTATGCACCACATCTACCTGCTGAACGCTGCTGCACTGCCTGTGTCAATCGATTCGCCTCACACCAACTCATCCTGCCCTCCTTTCTTTGTTACCATGCTTGCCGATTGCATCTCTTGCCTTGTGCATTTTGTGTATCTCATGATTCTTACTGTGGATTCGCTTGGGTTTTGCTATCTGTAGCCCTTTGGGGATTATTGTGCTCAGTGCTGAAACTCCCACGGGTGCCTGGACTCACTGGGGATAACTAACAGGAGCAAACACTACTCTCCTAACAAGTTATTACAAAATAACACATCCAATGTCCTCTAATATGCATTTCCCTAACACAACCCATAATAAATGTGCATTATAGGTAATAGCCCACCTTTTGTGCTAAATGGGAGAGCAATAAACATTATTTCCATTACTGACATGCTTCCTTGCAGTAACAGGCATAATAGCAGTAAGCAATGGGAGTCACAGTGCTTTTACAACACGCACAATAAAACCCATTGAGGCTACGCTAAAATCACACCGGAGAATTGAGGAATCTGTGATGGACAACGATTATGGGGATAAAAAGTGCTATGATTATGCTCAGAAAATTAACTTACTGATAGTTAAAAACACATGCAGCCAACCTTATATGTTTTATGTCGTCCCCCTTTGGTTTCTATGATTTATAACATAAATTTTTAGGGCGATTCCTTAACGTTTTTATTAACAACAGCCTCTATCCCTTGCCACGCTCTGAATCCCAGGCTACAGTTTTCTTTTGTCCTCCTCCTCTCTACTCTGGCTGTGTGCAGCCGGACAGAGCAGTGCTTATTACCTCAGATCTCACTGTGATTGGACCTGCTTGGTTCCACCAGGGGGATCCAAGAACTGTAGGCGTAGGCCCGGCCTCTCAAACTATGCCCCTGCGACCTTGGAGTGAGGTGCGGCGCCCAGGGAGCCCACAGAACGAACAATATGATGCAGGAAGGGAGCCGGGCGGACAAACAGTCCATTACCATCCGTAATGTGGGCTCTCTGCTGTGCCTACCCAGAAACCTTACAGCTCTACCATCTTCTTTCATTTTATCCTGCCAGGGAGGGGGGAATCTCTCTTTCCCTGTGCCGTGCAATCTGGCCAAAGAGGAAGAGACCAGATAACATGAATAAAGGGACGGGTTTGCTCCAGGCAGAGCTAAAATTGGTCTATTATAAGGCTCCATTTGAGATCAGTGTGGGAGGGAGTGGCAAGGCCAAGCACTAAGGGTTTTCCCCTTTTTTGCTTTCTTCTGCCTCTGCCCTCTGTAGTCTTGGTAGTATATAAATAACAAAAAAACTGTGAGCTCCAGGGGGATAAGTAAAAATGCATTTTTAGCGATTAAATGTAGAGAAATTTGAACTCCACCTCCATGTGCTGCCATGGACTGTATAACCTTGTGCCGTATCCTTCCTATTACAGCCTCCATTTAAGGCTCAAAGATTTTCCCATTCTACCATGTAGGACAATATCAGTTTAATCAGTTTTATTCCTATTCAGTTCGATGACTTAAGTGGAAAATAGGAATGGAGCGAGTATGATTAGCTCAAATTGAATATATGAAATCCTGCTGATAGTACGTTCAGCTCTGACTAGCCGTGATTATGGAGATGTATCACCTCCTATATCGAGCAAAATTTCATTTTATTATTATACTATAAAAATTGCAGCTGCAGTATAAAAGCACGGTTTATCTATCCCTTTCTTTGTTTTTTTTACACTTAGTGAGCCACTACAGAGAAACCGTCATAATGCCTAATCACAGACGCCAAACGACCTTTATCTAATCGTGCAAAATGGCACATAAGTGGACTGATTTGTTTCCCTCATTTTCCATCTGCAATGTACGAGTGGCTAAGGTGAATGAGGGGGCTTAGCAGCAGAACGATTATATAAAAATAAATGCTCTCTTTGGTGGTATTATCTATGAACAAAAGAGTTTCAACTGATGTGAAGTAAGACTGGTTTGGCACAAGCTATCTCTGGTAATGCTGAGGACCATACAATCAGGCAGCATTGTAGCTGGAGTGGGACCCTCTCCTGCCTGATCATTAGGCAAATAGAGATGCAGCGCCAGAGAGCATGCAGTCTCATTTAATGTGATTTTTCTTCGCTTCACAGATTTAGAAAAAAGTGACATGCTATATCATCTTTGCTTCTGTGTAATTGCGTTTGAAATGCAAGTTTTGCTTTCTAATCTACCTGCATAGCGTGGAAACCAGTTCGTGCTGCAGAGTGAAGGGAAGCGTATAAAATGAACCACAGGAAATGTGTGAATTCTTATTGTTATTTCTCTGCTGGAATTCACTGAAAGCTAGCAAACCTCAAAGAGAAAGAAGATCGAGGTCGACCTCTCAACTCTAAGACTTGCCTGCTAAAATTATGGAGGCCATTCTCTTTAATGACCGTTCTGAGGTAAACAGAATTAATCAAGATTACTGGACAGGATGGCTTGAAGGTGGCTCACTGCAGGGAGAAAGAAAGGCTCATACTCAGCGTTAGTCCTGAGCTCAGCACAGCTCAGATAAATAAAAGGTGATTTATGGGGGCCATTAATAGTGAGGGGCAGTTCACATATCTCATTACACGAGTTAGATTGTTTATAGTTGGTGAAAAAAAAACAGCTATGAAAGAGGATATTCAATCATAAGTTTTGCTATATATGAAAGGTCAAACTGATGAAACACAATAAAAAAGCTAAAAGGATAAACTGAAGAGATAATTTGAAAAATTGCCAAAAGGGCAGCACTGCGTCACTCTATGACTTGGCATTAAGACATACTGCCTCAAAATATCCACCCGCATGTTTGATCATGTTTATTGTCTTCAGCCATCTGCAGCTGATAACCCTTGACTGAACAAGCTGTTGGTTATCCCACGAGGGAGTGTAGAGAAATTTCCCCACTTGTTATTAAGAGCTGACTTTCCTGTAAGAAGGCACTACTGTGGGCGATTCAAAAGAAAACAACTAAAGATGAAAGAGGGTGAGAAAGAGTAAAAAGAAATCTACTCCTGTGTCAGAAATGATATCTGGATTTCTTTAAATTAAAGGCACTAGCAGCTTGGGGCTCCGCTGCTCTGTGACTCACTGCTGCAGCACTTCAGGAAAACAAGCAAACACAACGACAAAGTAAAATAACAGTAAACTTGTGACCTTGTGGAAGTAAATTTACCGGAATTTCCGGACTATAAGCCGCTACTTTTTTCACACACTTTGAACCCTGCGGCTTAAACAGTGATGTGGCTAATTTATGGACCAAAATAAAGGAGAAAGTGTGTGTGGAAGTT
>JAPZDY010000015.1:14727885-14741981 GCA_029783645.1 Ctenochaetus hawaiiensis | reverse complement strand
TTTAGTTTGGGTCAGAGAACTTCTGTGTTTAAGCCAATTTACTTTGCTTTATTTCTGCCAGAGTGAACTAAACAGTAATACCAAGTCTGACTAAACACGAGGGTCTCCACCTGCACCAAAGTGAACTCTGGTCAGAGTCGACTGTGGTGTTAAAGCAAAATAAACCAACCAAATGATTTCACAGTAGTAGCCATGTGGCCTCCGAATGATTTTAACAACTTAACTGCTACTAAATCCATTTTCAAATCATTAAGCAAATTGGTGTGAACAGTGCATATATCATATTAATGAGTGCTAGAATTGCTCTGATCAATCAGGAAGTGAAAAGGAGTTACAAAATAGTATGTCAAGCCAATGTCCTTGCCTTTTTTTTTAGCTCTTCCTCATTAAAAAAGTTATTGAAATGTGGAGTTACTTAAACCACCTCTGTAAGCACCAGTCTCTCGTCTTGTTTCTGTCTGGTTGTCGTTATTGAAAAATGAGCTGGTGCCTCATCATATCATGTCGATAACTGCTTGATATTTTTTGTGACCTCTTTGTGACTCCAGAGGAAATCATGTTACACATAAAAAGCATCAAAGTGCAGCATGAATTAGAGTCAGTTTCTGGAATTTAATAACCCAAGAAAGGTTCATATTGTGCTGATTTACGATGACAGTCGCAAAAATCGTATGACCACATGTTTACAGCTCTGAGTTTGTTTGTAAAATGACAGCAAACCAGATGTTTACTCCGTTATTTCTCTCTGAGTCAAACTAACAGATATAAAAATTACCTTAACATCAAAAGGACTTTCACTTGGATAAATAAAAAAAAAACAAAACTAAAGATCTGCAAATAAGAAGATAAATAATGAGTAAGGAAAGGAAATGCATGCTTTCCACATGAAGCCACACACAAACACAAAAGTGCTTCCATTCCTCCACTTTGTCCTGTAAAAGCCAAGTCAATAAAGCTCTTTCATTTTTTTCTTAACACTCTTCTTCCTCTGACACCCAAGTGCACATGTTAGAAACAAAATGGATTGTTCAGCAGCAGATGTTAATACCTCCTTCATCATGCTTGTTGAGTAAATGGCACAGCTTCCCCACCATACTATAGTTTTTTGTGGTCTACCTTAAATAGACCCACCGAGGACCAACCCTGCCGACTGGCTCTGCCACAAAGCGTCTCTTCGCTCGGCTGTTTATCGGCACGCACTCAAATTCCTCACATGTTATAATTTTCTTGGATCGGGCAGGAGCGAGTGTTTTCACAGCTATAGTAGGAATCCGATTATCATACAGGGATCACAGTCGTCATGGAAACCAAGGATGGTGCATGGTGTTAAGCCATCCCTTACACATCCTAGAACATTGGGAATTAGTGTGAAAATTCAGCTCCCTTAAAATAAAGACGTGACAAATTCCGGCTTTCTTATTAGGCACGATCTCCAGCTACTGAGCATATTGTGTTTTAATGGCCTGCATGTGTGGCAGAAACACAAACTGTGCTTTTCAGAAACAATACACAGAACATACTCTCCATTATTGTGCATACCTCAACACAAAGCAGCAAATATCACATATTTTAAAGTACAGTGTCTTCAATTACAGCAAGGATTAATCTACTCTAACTGTGTAAAGGAATCATTTGTTATGACGGCAAAAAAAAACTAAATGTGACTTGCTTACATGTACACACTGTTTAGGAGAAGTTTACGGAGGCATTAAATAGGCTCAGGAGCTGTAAATTGTCATTAATGACACCCACTTAGTGAACTACTGTCAAGAAATGTTGGTACTATTTAAATTCTGTTCTCTCTCTTGCAGCCTGGAGGTGCAAATAGCAGCTTGCCAGACATTTTATGATCATCTCTTTTCTTTCACTATGTCTGTTAATGTCTTTGGAACATTTGGGAAAGAACAGGCTGTAACAGCTGTTGCAGTGAGGACATACTGCAGGACAGATTCCACACAAATTAATGTTAGTTTACCTTTTGTAGCTCTTCTCGCCATTAAAGCCACGTGTTTCTTAATAAATAAAAGGGAAGAAAATCTGTTAACAATTGAGCATTTTTTTTGCCACATCAGAGACAGTACAGACAGCTGCGAGCACAGCTTGGCAAAAGTTTCAGAAAACTTCTATTTGTTGTTTTCTTTTTTCTACTATCAACATTTTCTGACTAAAGTTTAATTAAGTTAACAGAAATTATCTGCAGATTGAACCTTAATGGATATTTAATTAGTTGTGCTCCTACTGGGGCTTAATGTAAAAGCTGCAGTCTGACAATCAGATTTGGGAATTTCCCATATTTTTACTTTTGCTGTAATAATAATTTTAACAATATTGTTCTGAAATGAAAAACAACAAAAACTGTACTTTAAATTTCACAAGTTTGTGGGTTTGTGACAGTCTCATCTGACTGACTGTAGCAGTGAGGGAAGAAAAATCAGAGGATATTTTTCAGCAGAAACGGCCTGGTAAGTCTGTCTCGTTATCCTGCGCGGCATGTGACGGCTGGACTCCGCTTCCTGCGAGGGAAAGGATGAGGGAGCACAGGTGGAGGGCAGACTCATCCAAAGAGATGGAAACAATGCTGTGAAGGGGAGTTACATGAAGCCAGAGTTTCTTGGCCACACCAGGAGAGGACGGCCATCTGTGAGCTCATGCTGAAAAAAGCTTATTACCCCCCCTCCTGCAGAGTAAAAACTTTTGTTTCCCACCTCTGAGTCTCTCCCTGCCTTTTTTCACGTCTACTCTTCCCTTCTGTCCGTGCCTTCTGCGTTTCTTTGCCAAAAAAAGTGAGTTCATCCAGTTAATGAATATGGATTGCTATCCTTTTCATTAGCCTCTCAAGACACTCCTGGTTCGTAAATTGAAATTAAAACAGGCTGTGCCTGAAAATGATCTCGTTTAGATTTGCACACTGTGTTGTCAGAATTTTAAATAACCACCTGCATTAAAAGTTATCAATTATGGACACAACCAGCCATTACTGCCCTGTCATCCATCAGCATCGAGCAGAGGCAGGCAATGGTAAAGCATACACCATACTGGCAAAGAGAATCACCGCACAAGAACCAAACCATGATGCATTCTGTCATTAGAGAGACGGTGAATGTGCAGGTCATCCATCGAGTGCAGTGTGATGCTCTGCCATGTGGTGTGGAAAAGCAACTCATGGTCGACCCTGAACCCTCAACCCCACCCGCCTGCACGGCGCTGCCTTGGGGCGGCAAACAGCTCCCGACTCACTCTGGTAAACACAGCAACACACAATATGCCTGCACACACAACAAAAGACATGACTCGGAGCGCTGTCACCACTCATCATGCTGACACAAAAGAGGATGCAGCTCAGATGCTGTGTGAGTGGTATAATAATGTGCACACAGACATGATAGGATATTTTCTGGGTGCTCAGGGACAAACAGATAGGCCCAGTTGAACGGGATCAATGCAAGAATCAATACAGGGGTAGCCTGGTGAGCATTAGAAGCACAGAGGAGCCGGGCAATTTGAGAGCATGATGACCTGACAAGGAAGGTCCTTGACCAGCAGAAGCAACTGACCTGATGGCCTTGTGAAAGAGCAAGTCAAAGACAGAGATAAATCTCTTAAAACCTAACAGTGGTTATCATCTGTTGTTGCAGTTCCAGCATGCAAAGCTGATCAGTCTGCTGTCTTTTTATACAACATTTCTCATGAAGGCACATCTGAAAACACCAAAATGTGTGGATATATATGCACATGAACCACACACACTGCGCTCCAAGGCTAGATTTCCTTCTTAGTGCCAGTCAAGCTTACTAGAGCGTGAGGCAGGCTGGACTGATTGATGGACTAAAGGGGAGCAGGCAGGTGGGGTAAGAGACGTGTGCAGGAGAGAACCTCAGGTTAGACACTGTCACTGATCTGACTGGTGCATTCAGTGAAAAAAAAGGTGCCCTGTAGGCGTAATTCAGCTCTTAAACCTTCAGCTCCGGCACAACCAACACTTTCCTGCTCCCGTCCAGATGGAGGAAACATGGAAAGAATAACGTGACTGACATCACATTTTGTTTCCAATTACAGAGCCGTTGTAAACACTGACCTCCATTTTTTTCTTGTCAGCGTCTGTGTTATATTAATTCCTGCTTGTGTCACTTATGATACATGCACATTTTCAGTGATTGTTTGCAAAAACAAATTTGAAGAATGTAATTACATGTAAATCAGTATGCAGCACCTTGTACCAATTTCCAGCTACTGGACTGACACCTTTTGGACAGTGGACTTAATAACAATTTGAGCCATATTAAGAGAAGACTATTAGCAACCAAATGAAATCCTCTGCAAACAGCAGAATTTAGAGATGCAACAGAGACTGCAATAATCCTGAAGGATAAGGATGACAATATTTTATATTTTTTGCTTTGTTAGCCGACTCAACAAGAAGGGGCTCCTTTCTTCTTTGATTAAAATGTTAGTTTTTTGTGATTAGATGTTGAATCATTCAGTCTATTCAATTTTAGAAAGCTGCGGAAAATGAGAATTACAATTCCCAGGAGCCCAAAGTGACAAAATGAAATGTATTCTGATCTATTAATTAAAATTTTTCAGATAACTTTTTCTGTTATTCAAATTATTCTTTCGGCACTTAATATAATCCTGAGCAAGCATTCATGAGAAATCAACAAAAATGCAAAATACCATTCCACAGTTGCAGACACTAACTAATTTATAAGTGAAAATCAACTTCTAAAATGTAGTAAAACAAGTTATTTTGGCCCTGTACTCACTCCATAAAGACATTTCAGTCCTGAGGGTGAACTCTGACCACGCAGCCACGATTGGCAAAAAGTGTTCAGTGAATGTCAAATTCAAGCCACCATAATCCAGCAGCTCGTTCTCTGCGTGAACTGCACTCTCTCTGTGCATCCTGGGTAATTTGTTTCTCCTGAGGGTTTTTATCATATCAGGAGCCAGGGAGGTTATTTATACTGACAGTTGTGGCACAGAGACTGAGGGCTGGGTTTGGTGGAAAGAGACAGAGGAAGCTTGATTTACATTGCGTGAAGGATAAGTTTCTCAAAGAAGAGTGATCTAAATAGTTGTACTGTTCTAAAAAAGCAACTTCCAAGCAGCCTTGGGAGACGTAATCAAGGTTGTTCAACTCAGTGTTGCAGGTTTTCATGCAAAGTTGGTCCCAGGTGATAGACTCAGATGTGCAAGGGTAGATTTTGTTCACTTGGCCTTAAAGTTGCAGGAACAATAAGTTTTCGACCCAAATAATTCAGTCACGACTTTTGGCAGCAGTTGAAGGTGACAACGCATAAATAATGCATGAGCTCAATGTGCTCCCATTAATCACAGAGATCTCAAACATCAGTATACCTTCCCCCAATGCACACACACTCCTCCACCTTTATCCTCTAAGAACAAGTGATGTGAAAAAATGCAGAAAACAAGCACTATTATAATGCCCCAGTTTCACTTTCATTTCTCTGCTCATTTCATTCTGGCTTACTGAAATTCATCACAATCTGCGTAGGGTTTTTGGGAAAGGGAAGGGGGCATTTTCTCAAAGAAATGCAAAGGCATTGATTGCATTTCACCAGGCATCTCAAATCTGCTTTTTGAGCAAATCCTCACAAAAATGACTGCAGGGGAGAGGTGAATGTACACTCACACAGAAGCCCTTTGCATGACCCACTTGCCTCTCTGTGCTTCTCTCTACTCTGTTGGAAGAGGTAAAAAAATTAGAAAGCACCAAGTCAATCCGGACGGCAACTTTTTTTTCTCCCACAGATTTGCATTCATGTGGGCCAGAAATTCTACTTTTTGCACAAAAAAGCAGCATTCATTGGTGTGGCTGTGCAATAATGTCCATGTACTGACTCTGCAAGCCCTGTGAGACACATCTGTAATGGGATCTGTTCCTCCCATAGTGGACCTCTTGATGGGGTAGCTGATAATATACTCCCAAGCGGACATCTAAGATCAGTGATTACCCTCCATTTACTGCAGCCCACTCTCCTTCAGGGCATGTTGATGCATCAAAGGACAGAGTTTGGAGAAAATGTCTGATTTGAAGATAAACTTCTGGCTTCTTCCTTTATGTGACAGCCTTTTAACATGATAGATCCTTTAATTGCAGGAAAGCGGGACTGACTGGAAGCTTAAAGAGAGATGGTGACACTTCTGACCCTGGTGGATAGAAAAGGCGAACTGGTGGGAATCCATTTTTTTTTTCTTTTGAAACACTTACAGTATGAGCACAAAGATAGAGACTGTGTTTTGCCCTTGTTGTTTGACTGAATGGCTGTGTGGAAATCAAAGGCTTTGATCAGCTGTAAACCAACAGAGGAGGAGGTGGGATAAGTTGTTTTTTTCTCCAGGAAAGATGTGTGTAACACACGCATGCTGTATGTGGTTATAGAAGCTTTTCAGACATGCCAGAGTCTCCATACAAAATCCAGATATTTGCCATTTACTGATATATCAAGGGTGTTACTTTTCTTAACTACATGTAACCAACGTTTAACTGACTGGAAGGGAAACTTGAGTATTTGGTCAAAATGTCATATTTTGTATGTGTTTAGATCCATATTGCAAAAAAAGCTTAAGGTATAACAAATGTCAAAAATATGTATTTCTATTTAAAACATGAATCAAACTCTCTTCAGAAGTAGTAGTCCCACAGAGTGTTTGCACATCCAAGGCTTGTTAATTGGTTTATATCCCAGTGAAAACTTATTCTGTTAATACTCACTGCAGTTTAACAGTTATGAATTTTTCCTTACATGGTTTTCTTATCTTACAACAATCTAAATTTGCACTTTGCTCTTATCATATCAATACTGAAGATCTTTCAAGAAGATCATCTCTATGATCCAGGAAATTATGGGACTGTCTTTCTATTAATGTGAGCTCTGAAGCCGCAAAGCCCTCATTAATTAATGTCGATCCAGGTGATGCAAAGCAAGAGTCTGGATTATTCATGATAAGAAATAAAACTCACCATCAGCAGTGAATGTCAGTATTTTCTGACCAAAACACAGTTTTAACATGTTAAAATATTTTCTCTTATCTTCATTAACTTATGTCACGTTCTCTCAAATGTAAAATGAGGCTTCGCTTGGTGCCTCAACCGCTAAAAACCAGTGGGTTGTTGCTATGCAACAATTAAGTGTAAAGTTTAAGGTGTGCTACTCTCCAGTTTCCTTTTTCCTTTTTGTAACCTGTGCACTGAGTGCTGACAAGACGGCACTTTCCTGCTGCTTTTAGCTTTGCCCCCTTCCGTCTCTGTAAACAGAGGTCTCTGGGGAATATGCAACATTCGGAGGAGTCAGAGACGCAGTGATAAAAAGTAGCTCTTCTTTCTGCTCAGATCGCACACTGATTTACTCAGTGCAGTGACAAGGACGACAGCTGCAGCGTACCAAGATGGAAAATACTGCTCCGGCCCCGTCCCCACCCTTTATCCCTTTCTTCATTTTAAGCCCAACTCTCTTCATGTGCCCCACCTCCTGTCATTAATGCTTCTGTCACTTGACATCAGGGCTCCTCTGGTAGAAGGGAGTTTTATTGATGAGATGTGAACTTGAAGAGAAACAGACTACCACCAAGAGGGGGGCAGTGGCCTTTGGGGCCCCAGAAGAGAAAAAGCACATATATGAACTCTCTGTAGACCCGTCTGCCTGACACGAGAATATTAACCTGCGCTATCCAGCAGTTTAAATGCTGTCTAACCTGCCATGAGTGCCTGTTTTCCCACCGCGAAAGTCCATTGTTTAGTAACCGTGGTCAACACACAGCCAACACAGACAAGGACATCTCAGAGGAGGAAGAGAAATGGCCCCACCTTAGTTTTATGGCGCTGACAGCTGACGAGGAAAAGAAGCGAGGCAGGGCAAAGAACAAACACAGCCAGTACCCGCCAGTTTCCGGTCTGTGTTATTAACACACCAGCGCAAGACACTTAACTCATGCCTATTTAATTATGCTAATGCATACATATACAAATGACCCTGGCTACTTATTAGCCATCTCAATTAGGGGACACGTGTTTGGGGTTTTAGCACAGAGGCAGAGAGAAGAAGAGGGAGAAGGAGAGAGAGAGAGGAAGAGGCAGAGGAGTGGCGGGTGGTTTGCTGTCCACTGGTGATAACAGAAGCCTTAGGGCAAGACTTGTGCAGTTTTTATTGTTTCTGTCGGGGGGTTTGTGTGGGTGCTACAGATCCTTTGTACCCGGACGACATGCAGCACGGCACAAAATCAATGTCATACTGAGCCCATGCATGCTCATTTCTCTGGACGTCTGTGCATAAATTCATGCAAAGAAGTGGCTCTTATCTCTTTTAGCTCCTCTCAGTGTATCAATGCAGTGAGGAGGCTCTGAGAACTCTCTCATGTGAACTACATGGCCAAAGATCAGAGGGCAGACTACAATAAGCACTCATCTCGCAGCATTACAGAAATAACCCTTTTACTGATATCACACAACTCTCACTGTGTTCACCGTCATCACACAGAAGATGTAAAATGCATCCAATTATTTCATTAAAGCAGTGATTTGCAACTCGTCAAATAGCACGCGTCCCTAGTTATTTAAAAAAAAATCATAATTTATTGACGAGTATGCTTAACTCATGATTATAAATTAAAATTGAATCACGAAGCCATTTTAAAATGCTTTGCACGTACATGCATAGTAAAACCATGCATTAAAATCAATAAAATGTATCAACAAAGCCATAACTGACTCATACATCACATTTATTACAGCCAAAGCAGATTAATCACAATGATTTGTAGTGTGAAATGAAGCATGTTGCCATGGGAGTGTTTGTCTCGGATAAAACGCTAATGCTGAGAAGCATGAACCTACACTGGAAAAGTCTTACATACAAGATCTGTGATCATGATCTTTGCCAACGCAACAAGAAAACTAATGCATCTGTCTGCACCGTCATCAAGGAACAACTGCTGAATCCACAGATGTGGGCGGAGACCACAAAGGATGTTTTTTTCCAAACAGGGTTTCCATCAAGTAGTGGTTCTCATTTTACTTAATTATAAGCCTGTATTTTTAATATAAGGCCATATTATAAACCCAACAAATCAACCATGTCTGCTTTTGGGAGGTAATAATCATCACTTCTCACACATCCCTGCCGCGCCTCAGTGCGTCTGTAAGGAGGTCAAGCATAGAGGGTGTACATTTTCTATATTAACATTATAATCCATTCCACATGACTGACTGAAATAAATACATAAAAGCTACTTAAATAGCACAGATAAGTCTTAGCTGTGTATATTTTCAGGTCTTGGTTAAACCGCTCTGGAACAAATACATATATATTAAGGTAAACCAAAGTAAACCAAAGCAGAAAAGCCGAGTTAAACACACCCTTTGCAGGCGTAGCAGTATCATCCTGACTGTGTAGCTTTCACTCTGCAATATCTCCACTGACTCACTGTCTTACAGTTGTTTCTAGTGATGTTTTGGGTCCATTGAGTATAAAAGCACACAAGGCTACGGAGCAATAGTGCATCATGAGCATCCCTGACTGCAAGCCAACAAAGATTTAATGCTCCACTGAACTACACGCACTGTGGCAAAGAAGCACACCCCCTGTTTGTTTGTGAGCTTTGCATATTTGTCAACTCTTAGGCTACCTGGTTAAGTATTGAGCAGTGTTGCCAACAGACTCTGACAGCCGCTGTTGGTTTATAAACACAAAAAGATTTAAGCTGGTAAATATCTGAACACCGCTCTGTCTGCTCCAAAGCTACTGTGCCTTCTGCAACAAAAAAGTAATCTAATCACCTTTTGAATAATCTATACCAACTGGCAGTATCCTTCAAAATGTCCCTGCCTTGACACTACGAATCATACTTGCTAAGTTCTTAAATTCTGTCTGATCCCTGACTGCTGTACGGCCCGCTGGTGCTGTCCACAGGCAGTGGTGCTGAAATTTCACTCTCCCCTGCTTGTAACCAGCTCTCTGCCTCTGACCAGGAGCGCTGTCCATGGTTCTGGATCGGTGCGGCATGGCCTGAGCACACAGGCTTTTCACAGTGAGAAAAAAAAAGATTTTTGCTGGCTGGGTGACTGGGTGGAGCAGCTTGGACCTCGCCTTAGCTGGGGCTGTCTGTAAGAGGCAAACAAGCCAGAGTCTCAGCAGGCAGGGAGCTCCACGCCCTGTTTGCTTCAGAGCTGTCACATGTGACAGCGTCATCTACAAAGGGACGGGGGGGCTGGAGGCCTGGAAACATCCTTTAGATGGATAAAAAACATGACTGTGGTGTTGAGTAGATGAAATGTCGCCTGTCTTGAGAAGCATGATCTCGGCAATGCGAACTTGGCTCTAATGTGTGAATTCCTCAGTTGCGTTTGTGACACAGAAGAGATGACAGCAGATGGGAGCAGCGTTTCCTGTTCTTTCTGCCCTAACTTCATGCCTGCGTTTTAACATTCAGACCAAACACATTGTCAGTGTGCATCCAGCGGGACGTTGTGTGAAAAGAATGGCTGATCCCTGCTCATGAGAGGCCAGCCCCTCTTCGTCCTGTCTTACCCCGGAGTAGGAAAGCCAGCCAATCAGAGTGGATGAGAGCAATGAGTCACGGAGCGAGCCGACTGCATCCAGTGGACCGAAAGGAGCTGCCTGCCGCTCAGGGCAGCAAAGCTGTAACGTCCATGGATGGAGTGATCCAGTCACAACTCTTGCACACACCAACACCTACATGCAGGGAAGGCGTGTGGACCCACACACATATTCCTTTGTTTGGCAAAAATGGAACAGATACGAAGTCAAAAGTATAAATTTTTCCTCTTTTTGCCCTTCCACTCCTTCGTTTTGAAGATTTATGAGACAAATCATTACTCTCAAATGTTACCACCCCTTAATAAATATCACACTGTAACACTGCAAGGTTGTGTGAAGGTCAGCATGCTGCCTTGCTCCAAATGCAACTCAGGCTTAGCTGTGTTTAAGCTTCATTATAGTACAGTACAGATAAACAACCATTAGATAAACAATAACACAGTGTGAATGGGTCGTATGAATGAGTGCCGGAGAAGCTCATTAACTATTGATGCAATGGGAGATCTCACAGCTGGATACACATCACACACACACATGCAAAAAAAAACAGTTGTTACATTACATGACAAAGGCAGCTGGTGCAATATTTTACAAGAAAAGGATTAATTTGTCTTCAAAGAGAATGAATCATATTAAGGAGCTTTTGTTAATGAGCCCAAATCCAACACATAAATCTCAGAAAAACAACAGCATGGAAATGGAAAGGTGAGCAGGTTGTTCAGTTCACCGTGGCAGGTCGAAATCCTTTTTTTTTTTTTTTCAAAAGGAGCTACAAAGGCGCAGTGGATGTGAATGGGACTTACTGGACCCTGCAGTGGAATAAAAGATCTGGAAGGTGGTGGAAAAACTAAGTCAGAATGGAACTGAATTAGTTTTTTTGCGTTTGAAAGACTGGAGCTGTTGCCTTTCAAGGCTTGTTTCAGGACGAGACAATGGAATCAAATAGACGTGGGGCTATTTGAAGCCCCACAATCTACCAACCTTCACCTCTTTCATGTTTCTAAATGAGAGAAGAAAAAAAAAAGCGCAAATGTTATTAAGAACAGAGAAGCTTTGTTCGGCCCCTGGCCCTGGATAATAGTCTACTGTACGTCAGCATGCATGAATGGAAGGAGGGATGGAAAAGGAACAGAGATGGACTAGTTCATTTCAGTTGAAGCTGGGACAATGAGTACAGAGGAGAGAAGATGAGGAACGACAAAAGGGGAAAACAACTAACAGTAGGGGAGGCAGAGTGGTGATTCGATTACTGTAAAACTTCTCATTAAAGAGAGAAAGGAAGGAAGGAAGGGTTAGGAAGCCATAACATTGTACTATAGATACAACTGTTAGATATGGCATGAAAAACTGTCACCTCCTACTATACTGCTGCCACCGTGCTGTGCCTGAGGACGGATCGACTCATATACGGAGATGAGCACAAAGCAGACTGCTGAAAAACCAACAGTCGGATCAGTTTTACAAGTACAAAACATGAGTGACAGAGATACTCTGGATTACTTGTGTAAAAATGTAAACTGTGATCTCTAGTAAGAGTATCAAGAGCAGCTCTATATGAGAGTAAAAGGAACATTTGCAGAACAAGAAGGGAAAAAAAAGTCTTTCCAGTTTCTGCAAAACTGATCTGATTATGAATTTTTTTCTTCCTTGTGAATAATCCCCGTCACTGTAAGTCTGACATCCCCTGACATCCGTCACCATGCATGAGGCTGCTGTCAAAAAGACACTACACCTCCTCCTCCTCCTCATCGTCCTCCTCTTCCTCCACACAACCTGACTCTTTCAATCACAATTACTGTACAGTTGTCTGGCCGGCCATGTTTGCTGACACGCTCACATGTACATACCTGTGCACACAGAAGAAAACAGTGTGTTTTCTCTGTTTCCATCAGGCACGGCGTGTATCATTTTCAAAGCAGCAACACAAACAGTGGCTCTCAAGCCATCTGACTGTATGAACATGCTCTACAATGCTCTCTTACCTGGCAGCACGCTGTCTTCCCCGGGTCCTCTTAACAATCCCAGGAAGGGGCTCAGACAAGTTCTGCTTTCACTGAGGGAGCTCGATGTGGCACTTCAAAAAGAAGAAGAAAAAAAAGAAGAAAACAAAGGCTGAAAAAGAGATGTTCCCCCCCTTTTTTTTCTTCACCACACGACGGCTCAAGCAGCACACACGATCACACACTCGAACACCCAGTCAACAGCTCCCGCAAGCCAGCAGCTCGCTATTCCTTCTCCCTCTCTCTCTCTCTCTGTCCGTGACACTCGCCTCCTCTCTTCCCGCCCACCTACTCCAGCCCCCTCCCCCAACTTCTCTCTTCCTTTATCTCTCCCTCGCTTGCTCTTCATCTGTCAGACAAAATGCACACATCCCCTCCATCTCTCAGCTCACCATTTTCTGACATTTCCTCCACCCACTCGCACCTTTTGGTCCATAAAAACAAGTATCAATTGAGGGTACTATCAGGTGTGCACTTACAGACACAACCAACAAACTTATCCTTGTTTTGTGGAGCATTTTAGGCTATTTGACTCTTGGAAAATGAGGACTTCTGAAAGTCTAATTACATCAGATTGCAAGATAATGAATAATGGTAATGAGGCATCCATACTGTATATAATTACAGTTCTGACTCCCTTTTTTAAGCCATTATCACAGCCTATTCATGCTTATTCTTCTCCATTCCATTCTCCCCCACAGTCTCTCTTTCTCAATCCATCTTTTTCTGTCTCTCCTTGGGTCCCAATGGTGTATTTGATGCTCCTCACGTGCCATTCTTCAGACAGAGAGTCAAGGGCATTCCCAGAGTAAGTGTATGCTAATGTTCTGCCTCAAGGAGCTGCCTGGCTTCCCCTCGACTCTCAGCCCGACCAGATGTGGCACTCTCTCCCAGGGAGGGGGCAGCAGATGCGAAGGCAACGGAGAACCTGCAGCAAATATCTGCCAAGCAGTCGGGTCTCATTTGACCACTCGAATGGACACAGCGAGGCCAGTGGCACCTGACTCGAAGGTTGTGTGGATGTTTAATGGCGATTTATTGGCATGAAATGCAGCCAGCTTTTGTTTTCAGCCAAGAGGAAGTGACAACCACAACAAACAGCACTTTTCTACATCTAATAACATTCAATATGACAACAGGAAGAGAACGTAAGCATTACCTAAATATAAGTTGTACAATACAACACCAAATTCAAAAATGTCAGCTGCTAACCAATGAACCTTAATGGTTAGATGGTTAGCAAACTATCACACTTTATTCTGTTCATGCTGTCATAAAGCAGCTCGGTCTTTTTGAAATCCATGTCGTACATTAGGGAATTAAAGAGCATTTCATTTACAATGACCTTACAATACAACCCAACTGTTTTTTTCTAGATAAGAACAAATATAACAAACATTCACTGACACAATTTGTTCCGTGCATTAAAAGTATTTCATTCTGGGGCCGCCGTTTAGCTCAGTGGTTAGCGTGTGCGGCCCATGTACGCGAGGCTCAGTCCTCCGCGCGGCGGTCGCGA
>JAPZDY010000015.1:14691024-14704201 GCA_029783645.1 Ctenochaetus hawaiiensis | reverse complement strand
TAAACCTCCTCCTCAAAAGACGAATAAGACTGTTTTTGACGTCTTGCTTTTTTGAAAGAAACAACAGCCATAACAATCACAGTGCACATGTCATTTTTGTCTTGCACTAATGCTTTTTTCCAGGCATCTTTCAGGCTTTTATTATGTTCACAAGGCTGCTGAAGAGAGTCAGAGTGAGTGTTTCACTGTTTACATGATTGAATCTCAATTTGTGTCTTCCTGTAGAGCATCATTTTCATTTTGTGTTTTACATCTACAGTACATCTGTTTCTGGACAAACTGTTTCTTCACCATGTTTTAGGCTTCGTCTGCTTCTCCTAATAAACTGGATGTGATAACGTTTTAGCATTACTTTGGCATGAGTCCTCAGCATCTCTGTCCAACAAAAAAAAAAAGCTTGTGAGCAAAGAATTTATTCTTAGAGGAGTGAAAAACCTGACGTAGTTTTCAGAAATAACAGCACAGTCTTCGGAGGCATTTTGTAACCTAGCAACTCGAATGCAAACCTACTCTGACGCAGTCTTAATGGTGAAGTTACACATTTACTAAACAAAATTTGTAACATCATCCCAGCAGACAGAGCACAGAGGATGGAGCATAATAAATCAAAAACTTAATCTGTCTCAACCTCTACGGGAACAATTGCATTGGGCACAGGAGGAATTAAAAATCCACTCTAAAGTTGGAGCGGCATTGATGAAGCCATGCAGGCAGAAGGTTCACCGGTGTTTGAACACAACAAACAGACACCTAGAATTATACTCTCATGTTTAATTTACAAGTGACTGTGAGCCAGCGCAGCATTAAACAAGCATCTGGGTGTTTTGGCTCAGGCCGCTGTCAGTTAGGTGGTGAAATCCCTTTCGCTCTTCGAGGCTCAGCACAGAGTTACAACTACATCCGAGGCCACTTCATTTTATGTAAAATGAAAAAAATACATATTCTTAATCTTTTGTTGGTTACAAGTTCATTAGTAGAATCAATTTTGCACAACTGTGCTGTAATATTTGCCATAATTAAAGTGCTTGTTTTGCAAATTTGAAGAAACATGCGGTAATATACAAAAATTTATTGTGCCTCTTTTTCGATGATCACTTGTGTTTGTGCATTTTTTTTTAAACTTTTCTTTTGTCTTATAATAAACTCTCTTACAACAGAACATTACTCTTGGAAAATAGTCATGAAAAATCAAAGATCCAAGCGAGAAAAGTGAGAAGAAAGCACAAACTTTTGTGTGAAACTAGAGGACTGGTTCCCAACCTGCTGGTCATTTTTGCAAAATACACTTACAGGGCTGCAAGGTGATTACAGGAAATACATTTCTAGGTCTTTTAGCCGATTTTATTTAAATTTTTCATGGAAATGGCTAAGTAATTTGATCCTTATCCTTACAATGTTTTGAAACATATTTTATGTGCTTATTCATAGTGAGTTCAAATAGAATCATTGATCTCTGGAGGGATTGGAGGGATTTTCCAGGACTATGCCTGTATATATGAAATAAATGTATACATAACATAAAGTGTTAGTGAAAATTTTATAATCTCCACGATGAAAAAAAGTATTTTAATAAAAATATTTGACAAGGAAAATCACTCTTGGGATAAACTTGTCTCCATGAACAGACAAATGCATCCCGTACCAAAGATTCACAAGTAGACAAAGTTTTGTTTCATGTAATCACAGGTCAAATTGGTTGGAACCAACAAACAAAGGCCAAAAACATCAAGCAAAAAATACTAAATAACTTAACATTTGTAAGAGAGAAACAGAGCTCCAAAGGAGCCCATGTGACCTTTACTGGAAGCAAACACCTGGGAGGAGCTAATTATGGAGGATTATTATATAGAATGATCAAAATGTCAAGACATAAAGGCTGAGAAAAAAAAATAAAACTACAGCAAATCCACGTTTGAGATTGACATGCTGCTAACAATGATTTTCAATAGTCTTACTAATCCATCTGAGAGTTTTTGGCCACAAGCTCTCATATGCAAAGTCACGATCTGAACAGGCATCATCAGTGTGATTGAGTTCACCCCTGTGGTCTGTTCAAATATTTCTCTGTCAGATTAAGTTTGCTAAACACACAATTCAGCACAATTACTATAGCCTCAGCAGTGTGTCTTTATAGCACTGAGAAAGGGAGATGGACACGGGCCACAGTGAGGATGAGAGGCAACTAAATTGCTCAAGAGTCAGCCTTTCAATCCATTAACAGTCAAATTTGAAGGAGCCTGCAGGCAGGAAGAGAGAGTGCCAAATGACTGCTTAGCTTAAATTTTGGAATCACATCAGCAACAAAGAAAGATTGGAGGAGAGAGCGAAGTATATGAACCTGAGTTTCAAATAAATTGCACAAAATACACTATTTAAAACAAGAGAAGTACTGAAGTTCAACAAAGAAACAATATCAATTTTCTTTGGACTGTTTAAGCTACATAAGTGAGTTAAAGAAAAAATATTAAGCTCACACTCTAGTCTTGGATGTCAAACATTAGCTTTATATTTAATTAGCTAAAGAAGATAGGAAGTTACCATTTTGAAAACAGAAACTGTGCCTCAAAGACAAAGAAAAAGAAAAAACAAGTATATTGAGATCAAATTAGTGCGCAAGATTTTTGCTTGTGTTCATCTGTGCTGAATTTGTCAAGTCTTTTTGTTCTTCTGGCAGTAATATTGGCCTTCTTCTAGTCTTTGAAAATTTACCAAGCCAGCGCATAATCCCACATATAGATAAAAATTAACCACCCACACACCCTGTGGAGTGGAAAGAGGGATTAGACCCACAGTGTCTACCTCACACCTACACACAACCACACCTGCCCACTCAAACAGCATTACATTCTCTCAAACTCAGATATTTTTGCCTCCCTGTGGTGTTACACAAAACAAATGCTGCTCAGTATTGACATTGACACAGTTTGAAAGTGCCTTGGGCCCAGGCATCGTAATGACTCACCAGAAGCCGATCTAAAAGCAGTTTGAGAAGCTTGCCTGCCCCAGATATTTCACATAGTCGAGGAACAGATTAGAATACAGCAGCTTTGATCCTGTTAATATGATGCCTACCATCTCTTTTGCCACCTTTGGTACATGAGATGATTTGCTTCTTCCTGTCAGCAATCACTGGAGAGGGTTGGGACCGTGGGTCTTATTTCTCTCACCAGCTTTCTGGCTCTCAATCATCAAGTAAGAATGTTTTATTCAGAGTTATGTTCAGCACTTCTCCAAGTTAAGAGAATGCGTTGCAGTCACATCAACAGTTTGTTTGATTTTCTGAGTCATTGCATAAGAGTTTACTTGGTTTTACTTTTGTGTGTGGTTCATTTCAAGCAAATCTGGGTGTGTAAACGCACTGCAAAAATCACAAGTTGCTCGTCAACTGGACAGATTTTTATCATCCATGTTTGGTTTTAATATTGTTAAGAAATAGCCGAATATGAGCAATGGTTCTTTTAAAAAACAGAGGATGGCCACTGATAATCACATGGGAACAAATGTGTCCTTACACCCATTAAAAAAAGTGCACATTTGGGGCTGCTTCCTGTAGATGGTTTGGAATCTAAGACCCTCCATTATTCAGCACTCATCACGACTGCATGGCTAACCAGCCACTGTTGTTTGGCATGGTCTTGAAGTCGTTAGCACTGTTTTCAACGCCCTGCTGATTTAATTTGCATAAAGAGGACATTATGATCATTACCAGCATCATCAGAAAAAAACTAAACCAGAGTGAGTCTAAATTATTATTTGAGGTTTTTCTATTTCAAATGCTGTACAAAGTACATTAGCTGAATGCAAAGAAACATTTTTGAAAACACAATCATTTATAAACTTTCATATATCTGTAACTGCTGCTTCTGGTGACTGCAACCTCGTATTCCCTCTAAAAAAAATAACTAGAATTTGCATAGAGTGCATTCTTACAACAAGGATGCACAGTCCCATAAATATGCAAAAAGCCTAAAACTGAATGAGTCATTTTCATCAGGAACCAAATATGCATTAAACTACATCACAGGTGGAAGTAATTGGTGCTTTTCCTTAAATAAGGATTTCAGTTTATCAGAAAACAGCAAAATATTTAAAAGGCCTTATCTCAAAAGTGAAAAATTCTTTTAAAAAAATCACTGGACGCACAACAAAAATTCAGTTTAGCTTGTTTCCCTGCCTGACTTCCCAGAAAACATAACTAAAACTAAGCGTACACACTTTTTAAATGTCAAGCAAACAAATGTGATCACAAATTTCACCACTTTGGTGGAGATAAGAAAGACTGTGTGTGGCTTCATTAATGTAATACATTTGTACCCTCAGGAACAGAGTATATCTGTTTCACCAGTGAGGTCCAAATATGACAATATCAACACTAATTTGTAACTGTGAGGTAGTCAGACATCTAAAGCTTCTATCTAGTTTAGTCCCTATGAAGTAAACAGCAGCCATGACGGTCTCTTTCAGGTTGCAGACCCAAAACTTACTTTCAATTTAACACACACCAGGAGCTGCTGCTGCCCTTGTGAACTATTGCTTTTCTATTCCTGCCTGGACATGAACAGAAAATTGACTAATTCAAAAGTTTGAAGTCTGTCTCAGAGGACACAACACATGTCTCTGCACGCTGGGGGGGGGGCAAACACGATATGTTCTCCAACTGGCTTTTTTGGGGACTACACATTTCCAAAAAGACACACAAACACATTCTGTCTTTTGTCTATGGAATGACGTTTGAGTGATCTCCACAGGACAATTTTGGAAAGGAGAGATAAGGCTCTGTCACAATTCAGGCATATATACAACTTGATGTTACTGCCCTGAGAACAGAATAAATGGTTTTTAATAGTTTTTTATTATTAAAGGTGTATGCTAATTTTGTTAAACTTATGAATTTGACAGCCTTCCAAAGGAGTTAGACAGAAGCTAGGCTGAGGCAATATCAATGAGCCTCCCATTCGTCTCTTAACAGGGAGAAGCAAACAGGGTCTGTCTTTTGTATATGTCATATCTCCTGCAGCCCATGGTGACCGCAATGTGTCTCAGACACTCTGGCTCACAAAGGACAGATCGACACCAAGGAGCCAGGGGAATTGGTGCATTGTGGGAAATGGCTTCCCTGTGGCCATTTTGAACACGCCAGGCCATCTCCCCTCATGTGTTGTCTCCTCTTGAGCTTATCCAGAGGGGACTTTTTTTCTCTTGCTATGTAAGGATTATAGAACTGCACTGACAGAGACAAGCCACCCCATGTGATGGTTACTAAACACTGCGTGGCAGCCTCGAGCACTGAGCACTGAGTCACCGAGGAATTACTACTGTATATGTTTACTGCTGTACTTTAAATGCATTAGAGTAACACTGTACAGCTCCAGAACGCATGAACACATGCAAGTGTATCAGCAGAGTGCCGATAGCATTTCAGGCCAACACCCAGTTTTGGAACACTGGAAGCTTTGACATCCATTACAGTCCTTTAAAAGACAATTAAGGTATTACTTCGGTATCTCTGTTTATTGGTCTTATTCATCATCGTACTATTGTACACATCAAAGTGTGCTTAGATATCTAAACACAGATGTTTCACTAAAAACACATCTACAGCAAACACTCAACAAGCAAACTGTTTTGCCTGTTAACTTCCTCTTCATCACACAGGAATGTTCCTGAAAATAAGATTAAAGAGGAAGGCTGGCAGTAAATTGCTAATTTAGTTCATTTGTAAGTTCATATATATTTATTAACAATTGTTACTTATAAGTAATAATTGTACTGTTGCAATTATTTGCAATTTTTATTTGAAATTCTGAAGTGTGAAGGAACATAAAACTGTGCCTGCCTGGTGTCATCCCACCATTATCAAATGGGCTCAGATTGATTCAATGAACAAGGCAGGAAATGAAATAGCAGCATGGCAAGATTAAAAAGGCGGACAGGGAGAGCTGCCAGTCCCGTCTGAAAAGGAAACATGGCTGCTGAATACTTACCTTGACAGTAGGGAAGGAGGATTTCATTTTGTGCAGGCAATGACAAGGCAGGAGACTGAATGAGAGTGCAGTTGATAGAGGTCTAGTCTGCTGTGGGGAATAATATCCTACTTATGAAGCCACTAATGGTGAGACAGTGTTCTAAAACAAAAGCTTTGATTCTATTTCCTTTTGACCCCCTCATTCACCTTTGTGACATGTGGTTTAGCTTGTTTTTGAGGTACTAAATAATTGCCCTAAATTATGTTTCGCTCATGAAAATTTTAATTAGAGAGTTATTTTTCCCCTGATTAGATGTTTGGGCCTGTCTTGCAGACACAGTATAGACAGGGTTAAACCTGACTAACTAACCTTTTTCTTATCAACATTTAAACAACTGCAGGGAGGGTTGTACCAAAAATTACAAACAAAAAATAGGATAAAAAAACAACACAGGATCTTCAGAAAGAAAACTCTAAAAAACAATAGAAACTTTCCTTTACTTACAAAACCTAAAAGGAACCAAAGTCCTTTTAAATTTCGCCCATGACAATGTTTACTGTGATGGAAAAATATATCAGTTCTGAATAATAACAAATTGTGATGCTGGGAGCACTTAAGACTTGTCTTCTATCACATTAATAATTTGGTCAAAAGAATTGTCTTTTTCCTTCTTTTCTTTATTTTAGGATTACAGTTAAGTCAGGGGACTATTAGTCTAGTCAGAGACAATCCTCTCATGGTTATCAGTGGTTGCTGGACATAAAGCACGTTTAAAAAAATGAATAAAGGTTCTATGGATGTGGAACCATGCTAAACTGGGATTTAAACACAATCATACAGCATGAAGGGTGATTAATATGCCTGCTAATGGAAGGAGGCTGAGACATCTATGGATGTGAGATCAGGTATGAGGCGTAAACAGCAGTGAATACTGGCAAGCGAGGGTGGGAAGTGCACAGTGCATCAATCACTGGTGACAGCTGGGACAGACGCAGGGAGCTTCATCATCCAAAGAGGAGTGGGTGCTCCACTATGTCAAATCAGACAGTGCTAATTAGTAATTTCTGCAAATCTATGCCTTTTACAGGAAGCAGGCAAAACCTCTCCAGCTCCCCTGCCTACAAAGATTCAAGAGAGTTATCATGCAAGCCTAATGGATACTATAAAGTATTTATTGGTGTCATTAATTACTGTACGTGAAGTTATAGCTCTTTGAGGTGCACTTTATTAGAGGCTGAGACCATACTATTCAAAATGATGAGTGAACTGAGGAAAGTAAAAGCAGGTTGGAATTCAAAGCAGCGCTACTCTGAAGGTAGAATCCATCTTATTGGATAAGGCAACAGGTGGAGTCAGTTAAGCACAGTAACTCACTGTTGAGTTTGAAACACTCTACAGACTTTTCTGCCAGATACAAAGTGCCACATAACATTATCTTCTGACTTTCTTGCAACTCCTTGTGCAGCCAGTCGCTACTTTTCTAGAAAAACAAAATTGGCAAAATGAAAAGAATCCCACACAAAGGTCTGTTTTAAAAAAGCTACAAGTACAGAAGATAACACATCTATCCAGCCTTCCATTATCCACCACCTCTCCAGGTCTGTGTTGTGCTTGCAGATATAATATGACAGAACCAGAAAGAGAATTTTTGTTGTCCTTGGTCACAATAAGTGTCCATTCGTATTTTTCTGTTGCTACTTTTGTGAACACTAGATTCACCTTAGCAGAGTTATGGTATCCCAAGCAGACTCAAAAAAGACCAGATAATCACTATCCACACTTCAAAATTTTAATGGGCTTTGGTCGACAAGAAAAACAACCGACTTTAGCAACTGCTTGACAGAAAAAAAATCTATCTCACTGCCATCTAACTACAGTGATGAGCCAGTATTTTTATGCAGATTTCATGTTCCTTTGATGATGAACCTGTTTTGGCTTTTAAGATTATTTCAGGCCCAAAGAAGGTCTCCTTCAGTTCATTCTCTTAAATAAAGAACCAACACAAATGTGGACTATTAGTACATCAAGCAAAGAAAAGGCTAATGCCTCTCATGCTCTTGACTGAATGGCCACTCCAGTCCTTCTGATCACAGCTGACTTCACTCCATTGAATTAGCACACAGCCCTCTGGGTTACAGGCTCAGGGGCCATGTTGGAGCCTCAGTGTTGAATATTAGATTGCACGCCTCCAGATCTCATTAAAGGAAGCAACAGGACAATGTCTGCATCTCAAATGAGACCAGAGGCCATCAAGCATCCTGAGTCCCTGTTGGATTTACTGATTTGATTGATAATGTGTGCATGCATCAGGGTATAACTGGAGAGTAGGATGTCATTTTCAGTAAATATAATTAGGCCACTTTTACAAATTATAAAAAATTGGGGGAAAAATGGGAATTTGGAATTCTATAGCATGCTGAAAATAGTCAACATTATACTGTCCATACAGACCATATTATACATTCAATACAGAGGCTACAGGCCAGACACTTACAATATCTTCTGTTAGAGATGGTTCCCCCAGTCTTTCTTTCCAGATGGCAGAGCACTGAAAAATAAATATCACGATGTAAGTGTCAAGAAGCATTAAAACATCTGCCCAAAAGACATAATTTGCACCAAGAAATACTTGACAAACTGATGGGAAAACATCATATAACATGCCAGTTTTTTTTTTCAGTCTACAATACATTCAAGTGAAATTTAAGTTTCAACCAATTAAGCTTCTGAGAAAGACTGGCTTTAACTCAGCCTTAGCCTTTCACTTTAAAATTCATTCTCTATTCTCTAGATAGAAACACAAGAGGACAGAGGAGGTTTTGTCCATTTGCTAAGTGTTTGCATCTTTTTATTGCTAATTGCAGAAAACAGTCCCAGAACCGACTGGGTGTCTTTGAAAAGATGATGCCATGAAAGGTAACCTCACTGTTCGCCCGGTGGGACTGAGCATCCCTCCACTAAACTTCATTGTAAGATGTTATTTTACTCAAATGACATACAGAGGATGCCCTTGTATCTGCCTAAGTGTTGTTCATTGCTGTATTAGGTAAACTGGAGTTCTTTGAGGTTGATTACACACATCATGCCAAACAATTACACTAACCAGATACCTGAAAGGTTGTCTAAGTATCTATGATAGATTTTCAAAGCCTAACTAACTGTGTATTTGAGCTGTTGCGAGTACATGCAGTTTAAAGTGTAATAGCTGGAATAAATTTAATTTTTCTCCTGAGGGAAAAACCCTCAAAAACCCTGTCTACCCTGTTTCATAGTTTTCATAGCAATTGCACAATCACAACTTTGGTAGCCTTCACTCTCATATTTTAAGGAGCCATCCTCTGCTGTCCAGCCTTCACTCTAATATCCCCAGCAAACATTCATCCTGGGAGCCTGCTGGAGCTGAGCGCAAACATTATTATCATGGAGGTTTCAGTGCCGATCTGTGGACCAGAGCCATCAGCCTCATTAGCAGCAGAGTGACCAAGCTGGAGTCCAGTTTGGTCTAGAGTGAGACTGTTTTTTTGTGTTCTGTCCATATTGAGGTTCTTTCAGAACTTTTTGTTGTACCAACCATGCCATACGTTACAATATAAAACTGCATAAGAGGCAGTCCAGCTTGCATCTGTAACTGGGAAATTGATTTTATGTTACATTCCGTCAACTTTATCCAAGTTTATATGACAGTAATAAATTTCAGTTTGTTGATGATCTTGAATTAATTTATCAGCCACATAACTGAAAATAAACCATCAAAAAATTTTCATGCCTCTTGCACTTGCGATTTGCATGTCAATTTCAAAAGCAGAAAGCTGAACTGAAATAAAAAGAGTAGGAGTGCATAAAATCCTAAATCCAACAAGCAGCCTAACTGGCTTCGACTCCTGGAAACTCTTAAAAAGGCTGAAGCAAAGAGGCCAATTAGATGAATCGTTGACTGTTCTTGTAGCTTCAGTCAAAAGGAAAAATGTTTTATGTGGTTGCCTTTTTCTATTTAGTATCATGCTTTTTATTTGCATGAGTTCATCATACAAGTCAATTTAAAAAAAGTACATGGATGTCATCATCATAGATTATTAATTACCTTATAAACATATCACACAGAGAAAAAAGCATGTATTTTTTCCATTTTACATTTTTGCAACTAAATTACATTCACTACAGAGGGCAGAGCGGTACTAATGCACCTTTTGCATCTAGTCACCGTACTGGTCTAACGAGATACGCAACACTACCATACCACATTCTTCTTGGATCCAAAGAGTTACTGTGAATATTACAATTGAGATAAATTTACCATCACCACCCAGCTGTCCTTTTATCTCGCCCCACCTAGACTACATATCAAATATTCTCCATTGTAAACAACAGTGAAATACCTACATGGACTAAGAAGGACAATATCTAGAAAAACACAAACACAAAATATTAAGCTTAGGCTCATACTGGTGTTTAGATCTCAATATCAATTTAATAAGAAGCTGAGGGGACCAATGTTTAAGGAACAATGGTGGTCCCTCTGCTTGGCGGCAGGGGCACAAAGCCAATATCCGGTATGGAGATATTACCCCCGGGAAGGAAGAGCCTTCATCATTTTGTAAATCTCATGCCATCATCTCCTCAGAGTTTGAAGGCTGGAAGGAGCCACTTCCATTGTTTTCCTGAAGCTGGTTGTTTCCTGCCAGCAGACAGGCAGTCTTGACAACGGCCAGTTCTGAGACACACTTGAATTTGGCTCAAAGAACTTGGCAAAAGGATTTCGACCAGGCTGTTAGCAAACAGCCAAAAGATGAATACACCCATATTCTGCCAGACCTTTGCACAAGGGCACCATTATTTTTGTGCAATGTAATGAGACTGTTATGTGACACTGTCTGGTACCCCCTTTTAGCTGTTTACATGTCACATATAACTAAAGGTTTGTTTTGAAAGTAAAGTGACATCTTGAAGTCTACGACTCTATTCTCTCAAAAAATTAATGCCAAGACCAGAAGATGATTTTTTTTTTGTTAAATAGTGGTTGTTAAGGATAGAGTTGCATAAAAAACTAATGACAGCATAGCAATAGCTGTATGTTTATTACAAATTTCAGATCTTTTTACTAATTTGAGTATTGAGTAATGGGTAATTAAAGGGTTTGTTGCAGTCTTTTGTCTCAGTTTATTTACTGCCACAACACTGAAATTTAAGCACATGCAGAAAAACCTTGTTGAAATCACTCTTTATTTGTTCCAAATGTGAACAATTTTAAGTAGAAGAAAAGTAGAAGAACCACAAGTGCCCTTTTCCTAGTAATTTAACACCCTCACATTTTGTTGCTTTTGTTCAGTCGACTGAAAAAAAGATGTTACTTCCATCAAGTACTGCAATATGAAATGACAAACCTAAAATTACAACAGAAACTGACTGCGTGACTGAAAAATCATCCAAAAGAAATTGTTCTTAAGTCTTCAGGAAAAAAAAACAGCTTAAAATTTCACAGCTCTAAACAAGCTGTGGTAACTGAAGGTCAAATGTGTTTTTTCCAATTCAATACACCATCTGGCCAAAGCAAGACGCAAGGTTTTGATGCCTGTAGTTCCACATCCAGGCCAGACCCTTGAGCTGGCACCAAACTAAAACAAATATTTAACATCAACTTTAGCAGAGAGAAACCCAACCAGCAATAAGAGACAAGCATCTAAATCTCTCACAGTTCAGATTAAAGTTATTATACAACCAGCTGAACCTCAAAGTCTCCTCGTGCTGATAAGCAAAAACACAGGGGTAATGACTAACAAGACGAGTTCCCGTGAAGCTTTATAGATTCAAGCCAAATCTTTTCTTTTTTTTTTCCACTACAGGCACGGAAAAAGGCTCAAGCATCCTGGAACACACAACACTTGAAGAGTCAACAGCACTACTACGGTAGACAAAGAGGAGAAGGTCATTGTACTTAGGTGCAGCTGTTGATGCTGATAATGCTTATGATGGAATATGTCCTTTTTATGGGTTTTCTTGGAAAACATCCCTTTGTCATAGAACCTTATCATTAAATTAGGTTCTGTGCTGGGCTCGGGTTTTCCTGTAAGAGACTTTTTTCAATCTGATGTATTACTGTTCAAACTCCTTCTATTTAGAGGATTAACAGTGAAACCACATAAGAATGGCCCAGTCAAACTCATTTCTACACATCAATTCTCCTCAGCCTCTGTCTGCCAAGGCTGGAAGAATAATTAAATGTTTTGTTTGCTTTGTTTTTTTGTGCAAAGGAGAAAGGATGGGTCTCTGCTGTCAGTTACTGTATGATCTGTTGCTCCGGTCTGGCCAGACCTGTCAGTCAACACTTCTCTCTCTTCACATCAAAACATTTGATAATCACGACACTACAGATGAGGAAGAGGAAAAAACAAGAGAAACAGTCTGGTGTGCTGTGCCTGCTAATTATGCTGCCTGAGATGTCACTTTGTCATTGGACTAAACTGCATGACATTTAACAATAAATTACTTTTTTGCCCATTTATTTGGCTGAATGTGCAAGTGTAACAATAAAAAGTGAATGCATGCAATGAAAAATGAATATGTGACAAGAATATAGGAAACAGGCGTATCCAGAGTGGCATATCCAAGGCTTTGGTATGATTGTTTAGAAGAGGGAGAACATAGGCTGATGAAACAGATGCATCACTTTGATTATGTAGATAAGTTTCTTTTCCAAACATATGATTACTCAAGCTACTTCAGGCTCTGCCAGCAAGCTGCTCCTGATGTAGTTGGAATCACAGCTGATATACAAAACTCTAAAGCTGCAGACAGACAACCTCAAATCATTCGTGACCCTGTAAAAAAAATATTTTTATCCTAATCTAGAGTATGTGCTTTCTTGTAGAGGTTTTTAGATTTGGTCACAAGGGGTCAGATTTACTTACAAGCATTAAGGTAGCCATTTTTTAGATGTTTTTCTGTGATGGAGCCAGGAAAAAGCCATTTCCTTGGAGCAACAGACATCCTCATCATCAACATCACTATATCTTGGCTGGATGGAGCAAAATGTGAGCACACAGCATTAAGTTAATGAAGAAAACCTATTAAGGATCGAGAAAATAAAATGAGATGTTTTTTGTTGTATAAATAAAACGTTGTTTGGATCTGGTTAAGTGCCACAAAGAACGTCAATTACCGTAAGAGAATGCCCTTGAAGCTGGCACTCAAATCAGACAGCATAATAACATTCA
>JAPZDY010000015.1:14641290-14664527 GCA_029783645.1 Ctenochaetus hawaiiensis | reverse complement strand
AATAATATTAATCGATGAAAACAATGTGCATCTTTGATTTTGGAGTGTGGTGTGTCTTGCTGGCTGACTGAATCTAATTGTTGGTACTTGTTAAAAACATATCCAACGATTGTTTGGTTTCCTCCTGGAGGAGCTATTGCTTTTCTAGATTGTGATTTTTTAATGCAATCTCATAGCATCTCATAACATGTCACAGCATGTTTTTAGCACTTTTCAAAATATGTCAGCTGGCAGAGCTTGTTAGGGGAAACTCTACACATTCACAATTGACCATATGGCTTCCAAGTCCTCTTTTTTTCCTCTGCTGCCTTTGTCGCTGCTCCCCTGCAATCGGTGTTGTTGCTAAACCCCCTGTTTTGTTTCCCTGGGCTGTAGTTACATCTTTAATATTTTCACAGTCCCACTGGCATTGAGTATAAATATCTAGAAGGTTTCCACCAACATCCATGGTCATCTTGACTGTGACAACAATCAATTCTGATCAAGGAGGAGCCAGAGCCTCTGAGAGGCTGTTCAAAAATGAGTCTGACAATCTGACTTGACAAAACCCCAAGTTAATTTGTCTGAGATGAAGTTACTGTTGGTCTGCATTAACAACATATCTTTTTTCCAGAGATAAGGGCAGTCTTTCCCTCTTTGAATGACATAAATACTGTTTATTTTATATTGTATACTGTGGAAAATGATTGTTCAAACAAATCAATGTATGCTCTGGTAAAGTATTTCCACTCTGTCGATTCTACTTAAGCACTGGGACTTACAGTCATGTTTCTTTCTGCCTCTTGCTGCTTGTCTGCTGCTTTCGCGCCCCACACTGCACAGTGTAAAAGCCACGCATGGCAACTATGAGTTGGTAACAAGTACTCACAGCACTCCCAGCTGCTAAATCTACAACAATGCACAGTGTCAACAAGGGGTTTTAAAACTTGACTTGGCAACTCGTCAACTATTCTGTAGAACTCATAGATACCTCTGGCGGCATTTAGTTCTGTCTCTAGCCTACTACAATGCAGGCAATAAAAAGTGTATTTGCGCTGCAGATTTTATTCCTTTCCTTTTTAAAAATAAAAGTGTTCATTGCTTTCATTCTTTGTGATATGACAGTTTACAGATATTTAGCCAGGATAGTGGGACCACTTTTAATTGGAATACTTGTCATTAATGGCAGCAGCCTCAGAGTTTGTTTTGCAATGCACAATGCATGCATAATCCACATTTGTAAGTGGCTGCCTCTTCATTAAAAATGTTTAAGAAATGAATGTGAGGAAATGCATCATTATCACAACTCGCAATCACTAGACCCTACAGCGGGTGCAAACTCACAATCTTAGCCAATTTGCATTTGCAATTAGTGTTAGCTTCAAGGAAAAGATTTGATTGACAGGACTGGAATGTTTTGCCTTGTTGGTCTGATTGGACCCATTTTTAGAGAGAAATCACAGTTGACTTATGGGTAGTGTTTGGTACTTGGCATCTCTCGAGCCATTTTGAGATACTAAAGCTGAAAAAGAAAGACAATGTTGTTTGACAGCTTGACCTCTAGACTCCTGTTGCATCAAATATGTCCAAGAGACAGATTTTTTTACGGACTGTGTGGCCAAAAGAACAGTATTATCTTGACATTTTTACTTTTTTTTACTTTCTGGCGCAGAACAACAATCAGGAACATTCTTCAACTGTATTGCACCATGGCTATCTTTAAGGATAAATTTGAAGATTTTTCTAGCCATGCCAAACAAAAAAAGAAAGAAAAAGAAAGGGGAAATGAGGTTGCCAGTTTGATAGAATTTTAGAGGAGACCCATACAGACATAGACATTTTTCCTACTCCTGTTTTCCTTTATTTCAGATAGTTTTTCACTATTCCTCTCAAGGTTATTCATCTGGCCGTGAAGTCAAAATCAATGGCAACAGCAGGGCAGGGAGTTAAAGGCTTGCACTGAATCTCTCAACTTGCATATGGGACATGAGGGGACGGCCTTGTTTCATTATAAATTCAAGGCCAATGTGTTCTCAGGGAAAGCAGGATGTCAAGGTAATGAGTTAATTTAGGAGATAAGGAACAGCACATGTAATCTCTGAAATTTCACCAGCAGCAAAATGGCTCCTCAAGTCTCAAACCCATCCTATCAAACGAAGGGTAAAAAAGCCACTCATTATCGTGAATAGTCTTAACTCTTGGTTCTCTACAGACCAGTAAATAAGGGTAATCATCCATTCAAAATATGGTCAAGTTTACTCTAAGGCTTCATTATAAATATCTCATTAAACCCTCTGGTGTGAATAACAGAGAGGGTTAGCTTAAAATGCTACAGCTTAGGCAGTTAAGTGCAGGAGTCAACCAGCTTAAGAGAGCACAATCATTTCTTTCACTGTTGCAGACCCCAGACTACCAAGTACACCAGCATTATATCAAATTTAAGCAGATGCCTAGTTATTATCCCCAAGGGGGCTGGGTTGGCCCCATGGTGCTGTGGTAATGAGTGTTTTTTCGTCTGACTGGGTGGACATGTTTTGGAAGAGAGGCCTCTGTCTGCCCCCCAAGAAGCATAGCTCTGAGAATGAACTCTGAACAGCAAGGGCCTATATGCCTCTGCATTTGCATCATCCTTCTTGGGAGCCCCAGACATGTCAAACCGCTCCATTTTTCAAGGATGAAGGGGTTGATAGATGGCAGAGTAAACAAGAGGAGTGGAAATTGAGGCCACTTGCTGTTATATCTCTCCATCTTTTGAGCTGTGGGCTTATGCTGGTTGTGCTATTATTCCAGCAATTGACTCTGGCTGTGCTGGATGGCAGTTCTCTGAAGTGAAAACATTCCTGTAGATTCCGGTTTAATGCTAGGCAACGTTTTTTTGAGCTGCTACTAAAAAGGGGTCCACCTCAAGAAGTAGCAGAGACAGTAGTGCGATGTAACAGGAGCGGTTATGTAGATAACTAGGGGATCACGTAACACAATGTACAAGACTCACACGTGTCATCTACAGTACAGTGCTAATGGGTGAGAAAGAGCATGGGGGAGGCAGCTGGCATGACAACCTACAGCAGGCAGGAGACTTGGTTGCCATGGCGACAAACAAGGATGTTTGCATCAGAGGCAAATCTCAGCGGTCGGCAGCGGAGGGCACACATGCCATTCGACTAACAGTAATAGAGAATCGTCGGGGCCAGAGATGAGAAAAGGTGGGGTGAAAGGGAGGAATGCCTTTTTCCTTATCTGTCGGCGTTCCCTCGCAATCTCTTTTCCACGGCAGGGCTGAGCCACACTGTAAGAGGGGGGTTCCTGTCTAACAGGGAAACAAGGACTCACTGGTTCAACAGCTAATGTCATGTCTTGCCTTGCTGTATTAGAGAGAAGAATTAAATCATCGTCACAGTAGGGTCACTTGAAAATATTAAGGCTGTAACGGTGATTATGTGCCTGTGCATTTATTCTGTTTAATCCATCCACAGTGAATTTAATGAGCGTGCAATGACCTTGATTTGCAGCGAAACAATACAGTACTGTGACTGCTCTCTTCAGCTTAATATGCACCCAGTTGACAGGGAAATAGAAAATGAAAAAGAAAAATAAGTTGTATTTCTATCTCTGACAACTAGTCATGCTTTTCAGCACATGTATAAACTATTGTGCTATATTTTAAATCCACCAAGGTCATTTGTGCCGTGGACAGGGCGGTGCAGGGTGACACTGATTTTAATTGCTTTTTTTATCCCATCGTGCCACTGTATCTTGCGCACACTGCTGGGTGTCATGTTGCTTTATGACTCATGCATTCTCCAAGGGCGCCCAGAAGCAGTGAGTGAGCCGAAGCACAGCCAAAAGGCAACTTACTTGAATGTAGTTTTCTCTGTTTCCCCTCATTGTACTGACATTTTTCTGGGGACACTGACAGAGGCTCTGGAGGATTGTGAAAAGCTGTAAAAACACAATTAGCCTTTTCTGCCATAGATAAGACTCAGCATGATTTTGGAGTAGCAAATGTGTCATTTTGCACAAATTGATGCATTCGTCTTTGTGACACTCGGTCCAGATACTTAATTTACCCAAAAACAGCAGCTGTGTTACTCATGAATGGGATATGAAGAATAGACACTAGTAATTTGGATTCTAGGCTCATCTCCATGCTGACACTTACACTGTCAATACAGAGTGGCTAAAGCAACAGGGGACCACAGTGGAGCACCTCTAATCTAATAATTTCAGACAAAAAAAAGCTTAACAATGTGAGCCAAAAAGACAATTACACAAAGAACAGCAGTTGGTTAGGTTATTACTGACATTGCCCTGGGGGAAAGATGACACATCCTCCTCTGTTTTCTTTTTCACTAAGTCACCTGCTTGATACAAGCATTTTGAGCAGGTGCATCATGGGATGCCCACATGTGTCCTCAGGGCTGGATGGAAGTGCATGAGGGTTTCAGGTAAGCACAGGAAGAAAGGGATGGCCTTTTTCTGATGCCTTATTGCATTCATGAAACATTGAAAATGTCCTCCGGGGTCTTTTTTTATGCTCCATGCCCTTCAGTAATAATTAATCTTCTCTTTCATTAGGTAAAGGGGATGTTTTGCCCACTATGTACAGGCCAGGCTGGGGGCTCCGGAGGACAGACACAGAGCACAGGGCAAGGCTTGAGTCCCTCAACAGTCCCACACACCCAGAAGGTATTAATCTCTAATAACTTCCCCACAAAGCACCTTCAGGCATCGGCAGGAGAATGCTACAGATAGATGATGCGTTTTACCAGCACTAAGTATGAATCAGGATATTAAAAATTGTAGGAGGGCAAAAGCAATTTCCCCCTAAAGGGGATTTTAAAATTACAGCTCCCATACTGGAGGTAAGTTTTGCCATAAAATAATTTTCTCGTCCTTACCGATTACAATGGAGCACCACACTTTTGCCACAATACATACATATATATCTCTATCTGACAGTCATGACAACACTATGACATGAACTCTAACAAAACACAATTTGTACAGGCCATCATATGTTCACAACAGGCAGTTGAGGAAATACATAAATGGATGGATTGACAAATAAATGATGCCTTGTTACTATCTTTTACATAACGATTATCCGAGGAAAGACAAACATAAATGTAGTTATTGAAGCAATAATTCACTCTGACTACTCTGGAGCCATTCACTTGCTGTATTTAATTAAGCAAAGTGATGTTGAATCTGCAAACTGAGGCAGACATATCCAACACAGGATTGTTTTTTTTTTGTTTTTTGTTTTTTTCAGGCTTCATTAGACATTGTTCAGGCTGTGGAGCTGATCCTTTCCGAATGGCTGTGACTTTAATGCAATAGTTCTGACCAGGCTGCAGCTAATAAATATGAATTCAAATGCAGTGCCGTACAGCTGGAAGAATAGGCTTTGTCACAGACAGAACAATGCTCTGCTTCTTTTGCACAAATGTAGACACGAATACAAGTCTTTTTCCAATGTGAGATTTCTCACTCATGCTCTCTTTAATTTAGCAGCTTTACACCATGTGATGTTACACTGTCAAACAAGCTGCATTTAAAATTAGCTTACAGAAATGAAGTTGTCATTTGTGAAATGCTGTTTTATATTTTGGCGGCATGTTTGGGGGAAAATGATCATTGTTGTGATGTTTGTGTACTGTACACCCAAGTGTTCGGACAGTATAATTTTATCCTGGAATATTCATAAATTCTCAGACTTTCTCACTGTGAGTTCATTTAATAAGCTTCATACCAAATGATAGGAGTATGTTTGAGAAATGTTACCTGTTAAGATTTGGTTTCATCCTTATCTCCTTTTGTTTTATACAGAAAGCAGCTTTTCTCTTTCTGCTGTTGTATATATGTAGTTTAAAACTTAATGACAATGATCTATGGCTGTTTGTTTTTCTGCTCATTCTCATTTAAACATCAGACTGCACTGTAACTGAGGGCCAGTGACTAGACGATAAGTCAATCAATAATCGACTCTGATGCAACAATTGACGGTGACTATAGAGGGAAACATGTAGAACAATCCCAACAAACAGAGAAAAAGAAGCAGAAAAAGAAAAGAAAGCTCTTCTCTTCCACCAGCATAAGTCGACCTGAAGTGGTGACAGTGTCACCAATCTGTGCATGTTGCTTCTTAAAGGCAACTACAACCAAACAGCCACACAAGGTTAAATAATAAAAAAGATGCTATTTATAACCTCAATTTTGTATTGTTATCCCTAGTAGAAACAAACAACAGCCTCGTTTTCTCTACTGTCCTGCTGATTCTCTTACACTTACACACTTCCTCTGCCTCAACCTCCTTTCACTTCCATCGTCGAATAAACTGATCATAAGTGGGAGGTTTTTAACAAAATGCAAAGTAATCCCGGCAGATGCCCTTTTATCCTGACGGCCTTTGACGTTTTGAAAAATTCACTCAAGATAACTTTACCCAGACAACTTTGCCTGGGCATCAGGCTTGGGATTTTTGGCATGTGCTTCTGATAAATAGCTCTTTAACAAGCCAAATAAAAAACATCAGAAGACAGTTGAATGGTTGTTTCCTTAGTCAACATCTGCCCCTGCCCTCTCAGGGTTGGTGAATATATGATAAGAGGATGGAGTGTAGAGCTTTAAAAGCCCAAAAGAAAAAATCCTCATATCACTTTAGACCCAAACTCATATTACACATTTTCCAAGAAGTTCTGGGTGTTGATTACACTCAGTCAGGGTTACTTGAAACCCATGAACATGAAAAATACCCTCAAGGTTTTTCAAAAAGCTATTGCCAACAGTCCACGCTGCATCTGTCTGATTCAGTTAGTGCTTATGAAATGGAGCATCTGCAGAAGCTCCCAGAGAGTATGTAAACATAAGCTCTGCCTTGGGAAATGAGCTGAGGGGTCATTTAGATTTGGGTGGGGGAAGCATGAAGTGCTCACTCCATCTCACTCTCTCTGTCACCTGGTAACAGTTTGACACACAGGAGCTTCCAGGCTAATGTATTCCAAGCACTGGGCTAAACAGCAACACCTGAGCAACCCCGACTCCCCTCCCCTCCTTTCCCCTCTCTTTCTCTCCAGTTGCAATGGCTGAACCTGCCTCCTGAGATATTAGGTAATCCGCGAGCAGGCAAGGGATGATAGGCTGACAGTCCTTTAACGATGCCTTATTTGTCAGTGAAGCTGCACTACAATCACCATGGATATGCTTGACATGTTTGCAGAGAGTCAAGAGCCATCCTTTCCATGTGCACATGTCAAGCATTTAACTCTTTATCAGTTAACCTGTGGGAAGTGATAAGCTTCCTTTAAAGCAAGGGGAGTTCCCAACAATCACAACAATAGCAGAGATATTGGTTAAAATATGGAAGTCAAGTAGCTTTTCAGTTGTATCTACCTACATACTGTAAAGACTCCTGTATTTTAAAAAATGCAACAATGAGTAGGAATATGTTTTCACTGGCGAGTTCGTATGATAGATTATCAGCACAAGGTACAGTCAGGAACAAAAGCGTGCAAGAGAAAAGTAACAGACAGAGAAGGATGTCTTGTTCCCTGTTCAAATGGCATTACAGCTCATTTCCGAATCAATAGCTTGCCTCTTTCCTCCCTGCCCAAGATAAACCCATCACAACTGAGGATGGAGGAGAGTGGAGAAAAAAGAAAAGACAGGGCACCAGAGCAACAGCCGGCCCATTTTATCTGATGGAGAGAGGTGAACAAACGGAGGGATTAGCTTCCATGAGATGAAAGCAGCTGCTTGTCTCCCACCTCCGTTCCCCTCCCCTCCTCTCCTTGTCTCTCCATCCGCCCACACATCCACACGGTGGTCTCCCCTCGCAACCAGAGACTTGCTCTATATGTTGTAGCCGATCTGCTGTCGCCAGCTGTGCTCCACCCTTTACCTACAGCAGTTTCCCAGCAAGCAAGCCAGCACGTAAAGCCTTTCAGCGCACATGGCGATAAAAGGCGCGTCGAAAATGGGCGCCAAAATTGGTGTCACAGAAAAGGGTTGGGAGTTGTTGCAAAGTGTTCTTCCCCTGTGGCACCCTCAAAGCACCCATCCCTTCTGATTATGTCACACAGACACCAATACATCAACTCACATCTACACTGCCACAAAAACACACCCGCAAACCAACAAGAGGCACCCAATTACTTTGTAACTTCTGGGTCACCCCAAAGAGGAAATGTGCGCTCTTACCTGGCAACAACAGCACACCTTCAGCTCCAAATCTGCTCGCCCTAACAAGGAGGCACGCTCATCTGGAGTAACAGAAGGGAGTCTTGGAGAGAGAGACAGAGAGAGATAGTGTGAGTGTGTGTGTTTGTGAGTGTGAGTGTGAGGCTGGGAGAGAAAGAGAGAGAGAGAGAAAGTGAGAGAGAAAGTGAGGTGGAGCCTGGTTTGGAGGAGAGAGGGAGGAGGAGGGAAAGGCTGGATGATGACTCTGTCTGCCGTCTACATAGCCAGTCTTGTGGGAGCAGTGCGGATGGCGCTAGATCATCTTCTGTTTAAACACACGCACGGACACGCCTTGTGAAAGGCTGGGAGAAAGAAACCAGAGGGCAGAAAATTGGGGGAGGAGGAGGAGGTGTGAGAGAGACAGGAGAGACTCTGTGCTGTTAAAGCCAGCATCGTCACGCAGCAGTTCCTAGGAATCCCTCCAGTAAGAGGGACACTGCATCACTGAGTCCTTGGCTGTGATTGGCTGAGTAGTGAGGAGACGCCAAATGATGGTGGGCAACGCTGTGTAGCCTAAGATGACCCTTTCTACAGATATTAACATGCCCTGTCTGTGTTTCTTACCCCATCTGGTCAGCTGTCACCTTCCAGGAAACTTCAAAAAATTCTCCTCCCCATGGATTCCTGGGATCCCTTGGAGCTTATCTTTGGGGTTGAGTATGTGTATATGTGGGTTTCTTAGTTCATAACAAGCCATGACCTGCCCTTGCACATAAACAAATACAAACACACACAAACACACACACACACACATGCGCACACAAAACATTCTACAAGAAGCTGTCCATGAAGGGAAGATGATTTCCCTGGAGGAAGCCAGAGTCTGTCAATATAAAAGCCACACAAACACCTGCAAGGCCAATCTTTCATTAGAGTGATTGAATATGTTGTCACACTGACCTCCAAACTAATGGAGAGGTTGTATAGTAAGTATCTATTTTTTCATACCTTCATATTATTCCGACATTTCGCTAGGGTGCATTGTCTATGATGTGTGAAAAAAAACAAAAATAAAAACAAAAAGATGAGCTGCTAGTGACACTCTTTGTATCAAACTGTCTAGCCTGCAATTCTCTGTGTATAATATGCAAGTAGCCAACTAAGGCATGTCTTGCTGGCTTTTGCTGGCTCACCTTGGTTTGGAGGACCAAAAAATACATCAAAACAGGTACAGAATGAATAGTCCAATAAGGTTCATTTGGTCTAAAAGAAAACTTATACATATAGGTACAGGGAGAATCTTCTTTTTTAGTAGTCATATAATGTTATTCCCATCACTAGCAGTTTGGACTGGTAGTTTCCATGAAGTTTTAATTACTCTGAAATTATCAAATCCAATGATCAACTACACAGTAAGGATGTTGAAATCATTCAGCTTCACTATGAGCTGACTTATGTAGTTTGAGTATAATTTTATTTACTTTCCTGTAACTGATGAACCTATTACTACATTTAATTGTTATAGAATTTCCATTAAACCCTAAATTATCTTATATAAGGCTTTAATTTTTTTTAAAAAAGCTATGAACTGGCTGAGATGCAGGAGCAAAGTCAACATGTGATACAAGATTCATGAATATGGAAAGTGGCTAATGATGCCATTTTTAGCTGCTTAAGTTGGCACACCAGATTTTCTACTGGCTGCACAAGAAAAGTGAATAAAAGCAGTCCACTTAAACCCAGTAGAAGAAGAAACCGTCAGGCTGCAGAACAAGCAGAGCTCCATTTAAACAGAAGTGTTCACATGATGTGTGAGGTGCTGCTCAGAAGGAGTCCTAAGGGTTCTCAAGCACATAATACATTGTAATCACTTGAGTCAGATGATTAACAAACACCACAGAATCTACTTGAATTAAGCTGTCATTGGGTATTCTGGGGATTAAAGACCTTTTTTAAAGTGAGCTGTAGTTTTTTTATTTTTCTATTTGTACATGTCTAATTTATATCAAACTATGTTTATCTGCAGAGTGTCCTGTAAAGAGGTTAGTTAGCTAGTGGCACAAAAAATGCTAATGGCTTGTCACAGGTTTCAAATGGCCAAGACACCAGTCACTAATATAGATGTAGCTTAGAAAATAAAAATGTTTTTGACATTAAGTTCTTGGACTAAAACGCTGAGTTTGATTTTTGGTTTATTACCTAGAATCAGTCTCAGCATTAGGTGTTTAAGCTATTCCTCCCTGTTCACGTTAGTAAATCACTCTTGCCAAGCCTCCAAGACAAACCAAGAACAGACTGACTGTTTCCACCGGTGAGTCATGTACTGAGGCACCCTGTGGTGATCTCTCTTTAGCCTGTATTTAAAGGTCTCAAGCACAGTTTTGTTTTTTTCTTCCAAAAATCCAGTAATTCAATAATTCTTTATAGTCCAATAATTCAGCATTTTTTTATGGTCACAAAACACTTCACAACAATGTGGGCATATTTTGGACCTAAAACGATAAGAATTGACTAATTAAAAACAAAAGAAGTGAGTAAGAAATAAAAATACCAGAAGGTCCATCTGATATGGGTTCTGGAGCTTTTGATCCTATATCATGAGCTTCATCAGCAGATGATAATCAAGAAACAGATTAAGCCAATATTGCACAGAAGTCCAGGGCTATGAAAAAATGGAAATTTAAACACCTACTGCATGGCAAGCTGGCACACTCTATTGCAAATGAGGATCATGTGATATGTGTGACACAGTTTCCTCAACTCTTGTTTACAAGACAAGAATAAACTTTAAAGCTCCAGTGACTCACAATGCCTTCATCTGATTTGAACTGTTTTGTGCTGTACTCAATTTAAATTTTGGACCTGGTAGGAGTTATAAAATGTGCACAGATATAAAGAAAGTGTTGTTTTAAATAATTTACTCTATTTTCACAGAAAGTAGGGTCGTGCCTCTGGCTATTTATTGCACAATCAACATGTCCTTAATGGCAGTTTGTCTTAATATAAAAGAGCTCATTGATTCTGGAGGGGCTCCACTGGCACACTGACACTGTCAACAGCAGGAACACCAGCTGCATTCTCCCTGGTCCTGTTCAGAAATAGCTTGGCCCCAGTCATGTCCCTGGCCCAGCCAGCGGCCCCCCAACTAGACAGGCGGTGAGTCTGGCTTAGTATGGCTGGCTCAGAGTCATCTGATCCTGGAGGACAAAGTTGTCTCTGAGGCCTGGAAATGACACGACGGCAAACATCACCGACCCCTTGCTGTACAAGCAATGTCCTCTGTCACAGAGTCTTTCATCTAATGGGTTCAAAACAAAATCAAAGTGACAATTTTAATCATGTGATGGGGGAAATAATTACAGGGACAATAAAGGACTGAGTGAGTCCCTTCCCCCACACTCCAACATACAGCACATACTGTAGCTGATTACTGCTTGGCTCATTGTGTGATGACAGGGTGCCAGTATGGTTTTGAATATCACCATCAGCAGCCAAGCACTTCACAGACACCTAAGATCTAGCAGCATTCACATCACAGGTACTAATCCAACAGAATCCAAATCCTTTTAGTGTCATCACTTTGACATCAATAATAAATTACTACGTTAGAAAATATACATACATCATAAATCTTACTGTACAAACTGTTCATAAGGCTACATATGAGCTTAAGTAAGTACCCTGGCTTATAAACATTAGATAAAATCCTCCCTAATCATTGCAACAAATGAATGAGTCTGCTCTTTCCAAGGTGTTGAAGCGGAAAACTCCTGTTGTTATTTCTCCCAGTAGATGTTATTTCTTCATTAGAAAATGCCCTCTGCCAGTGTTCAATTCATAGTGAGAGGCTTGCCCTGTCACGACTGTCAGCACACATGGCGCCCCAGGAAGCCTGGTGCTTCTCTCTCTTGTTTACAGATCGACAGCATCTCTGGGAGAAGCCAGGCGACAGTCTGTGACAGACTGATGGATGCTGTTACACTCATGCGCGACTATGTCAGCCTCCCCATCCCCCTTCACCCACTCACGCCTGCTGCCTGAGGTGAGAATGTGCATGTGGTTATGCATGAAGATCAAGCTTAAAGTTGCACCTTTCCTCCAAATAATGCATCTTTACGTAAAGAAAAGCCCGATTGGTTAATGGTGGGCGGCTGTCAGCACGTCTGATTGTTAACAAGCAAATGACAAGGCTAGACCCGCCACAGATGATGATGCTCAGGAGTGGGAAAGAGCAGATGAGATGGGTGACAACTGATGAGCAGAGGTGACAGGACACAAAGATGCCGAAGGAATCTGCATAGAAATGAGCTCCCCCCAAAAAATTTACACATCTCAAGATGTCACTGCAAAGAAAAGAGAAAAAGAAAAAACTACTACTACGTTCAGCGAAAAGAGACCTGCCTGTCTGAAAGATCACAGATCCTAGTCATACTCAGGAGAAAATGTCATGCATAACTAACGGTCATCGACTTGTCAATGCTGCTGCATAATAAGTCACATCAACAGTCAGTAGGATGACTCACTGGGTATATGCTCCTCATCAAACGAAAGAATAAGAAAATGACAAAGATAAGGAAACTTTTACAAACAAACAGGGAAAAATCTCTTTCACTTTCCAATACATAATTAAAAAGAATTTGGCTTTTGAAAATGAATGATCTGGTTAAAACTGGACATAATCAGTGGAGTTGTGGATAAGGCAGTCTGAGTAATAGGCCTGTTAAAATTCAAATTAAGAGCTTAAACTCTCTTAGACATGTCTGCCAATTTCCCAGATCTGTAACGCGAGTAAACAGCTCTAAGTAATGTTTTCTATGCTGTTGGATGGATTAATCTTCTTATATTGATTTGAACCTACCCCGCCAACACTTTAACCCTCCAACAACATGCTCAAGAAAAAGACGGCAATTAGAGGACCACTGAGCTCAGATTAAGTATTGAATGACAAGAATTTCTTACATTACCTCTTCAAACACACCCTCTGTGATTCTCAATCACTGCAGCAAGACAGATCAATGATGTTCCTACAATGCTCCAGGGTGTGGAACCTGCTATTTTGTGCAGTTATCATTAACATTCAAACTTTTGCATTTGCAGAAACCCTGCAGAAAAAAATATGTTTTTATTGAAAAATGGCAGCATGCTGTGAGCTGAAGATTCACAGCAAGGTCTTTGAAAAGATATTTTAAGTCATTACAAATGTAGAAGGCAACATGAAAATCAACAGAGGTTCTCCTCACTGTCTTCACCATTACTCACTTCCTCTCTTGTGAATGATTACTGTCAGGGCTCATCAGCTACTTATTTCCTGGTAAATTAGGCTCTGCTTCTAAGGTACCAGATGTGGATTGGCAGTGGCCCCGGTGGAATTTGTCACCTTTTCTTTGCTTCCACAATCAATCGGCCCTCTGCTATGCAACAGGTCTATTAGGTTACAGTACCCCGTGGCTTCATTTACCCCTATTCCAAGGTCTGTTTAAGTGGAAATGTTCAGCCAATATTTCAGCTAGCTGTTTTGATAACACATACTAACACAAAAATGGAGTGCTTTGTTGTACCCTCAAATTAGCTGGCAGCAGAGACAGATCAACATCTGTGTAAAAGAGAAAATAATAAGTATAAGGCAACCTCTTATGTCAACTGGCTGCAGTATACCTATCAAGCACTGCACAGCCAGATATCCTATTTGCGACAGAAAATAAACAGAATCCATCGACTTGACATATATCACATCAATTCTGTCTTTATACTCCTTCATACGTCACACCTCTTTTGTTTCCAGAATGCCTGCATGCTATCTAAAACTTCACACAGTGGGGCAGCATTATGCTTGTGTTGTTTGGCTCAGTGTAAAAAAAAAATCAAAGCCAGCATAATGACAGGTTTTCTCTTCTTTCTTTTGGCAGTATTGCTGGGTCTCTGTTTAAAAAGGGCTATTGACTTGCTAATCTGCCTCTTCACAAGTCCCTCCTTCTCTCTCTCTCTAGGCACTGTATTGTTTTTATCGACAATGCAAATTTCTCATTTACACCAAAAAAAGTGACACAGTCTTAATGGAAATGCAAGATTGTCACTCTATCTTTATAGCATTATGACAATTTAATTATCACAAGATGAAAATCTAGAATTATTAGATTCAATAATTACAATATGCTCATATTTCATATAGGAAAAAATGTAAAGTTATGCAATGCTCACAAACTCACACAGCAGGTTTAGCACTTCACTAATCCAAGAATCCTGAGGAGGAGGCAGGGGGTGATGTTTTCACCACCACTGAGCCTGCTAATGGTTTCTATTGTTATGGCAAAATTGAGTTCAGGAGATTAGCTTAACGCTGAGACATGGTAAGGTAATTCCCTAAATACACTAAGTGCATCACTGACTAAATGGAAAACTACGAGCATATCTATACTCTTATGTACACTCAGAGGAGCGGGTGTCTTTAGAGGTGGCTATACTTTATGACAGGCAGTTGAGCATGCTTAGATCATCAATAAATTTTGTAGATGAAGATTGACATGAGGTGCACGTCTGTGGATCTTCAACATATAATCATCTACTTACAATAAAATCAGCTCAACATGAAGAGCTATGAGGAAAATTCTGTTCACCAAAGAAACATTGATCCACTCAGGGGTCATCCAAGTAGAAGGTGAGCCACTTTCTCTTATCAGTGCATCCAGACCTCCAAACCTCACTTATCGCCCAACTTGCCCTGCAGATATTTGGGCCAGTCATGTGCCAACAAACTCACTCCAGCACATGATAACACCTGTGATTGTATGATCATACATCAACTTGTCTGTCAACAATGTCATTTTCAGTGGCTTGATAAATGGGGCTAGCATGTTTGCCTGTGAGCACATCAGCGTCTTATAGGAGCCAAGATGGCTACCTGTCTGTCTCCAATTATAGTGCCTTAAAGGTAATGTATTACCTAGCCACTGGATACACTCGCTGATCCATTGCACTGTGGTTCAATCCCCTGTGAAATGACCCTACACATGAGATCTTTTCTTTGCTCACCAAAGGGCAACAAATCATGCCCATACATGAAAAAAAGAGCGCATAGTGTGGATATCTCAGTGCTCAACAAAAAAGGATTACCAGATTGCCCAGGGCAAGTAAAATAAAGGCTGTGTATGAAACACCTGCTATGTTTTGCACAGTTTTCTGCAAGTTTGAGAGCAACGTAGATAAAAAAGGGTAGTTTTTCAAAGACACATTAAGTTTCCAAAAACTGTTGCTTGAGTACCATCACAAGAACTGTCAGCATCTTACATTCGAATTCGAATAAAGAAAAAAATAATTTAACTTCAGCTCTGCCTATGCAACAATCCCTAAATCTATGCTGCTTTTCTTTTTCAAAAACAACCAAAATAATCCTTTCTTTGGCTGAGAAATAAATAGAAATACACTCTTCTAAAATTATTGATGGTAAATTTTGTTTTCTCTTATCACAGACGTGAAAGGCGTAGTTGAATCTTATTTTACTGTTGCACTCAAAGTTAAACACCAAAACTGCCAAAAACTGCTTTTTGGGCTGCCTTTGTTTACCCAGTTTTGCAAGGTTACAGCTAGATAACATCCTCACGATATTTAACAGCATTTATACCTGACACATACCGAGTAATGGCTGAACAGAGTAAATTATTATGTCACAGGCTAAGTGATATCACATTGTTTCAAAGCCAAAGTAGTAAATCCTTCCTTTGTTGCACTGCAGCCATTGTCACAGGGATGATTTACTATCATATCGTTTCCCTCCAGTGGACCTATTCTTAGTGCGGGTATCATCCTCATCATGTGTTGGAGAGACGGTTATTTTTAGTCAGGTTGTCACGTGATGTCAGCGCAAGAGGAGTCTCACAGCTGTAGGCTACTGGTGGAACATGCTACAGATACACAGTGACCAACCTGGAGCACATGACAAGCATCCTGTGGATCTCAGGATGCACTGACAAACATCACCTTAATAATTCAGACAGATTTAACAACACAGGCTATGTTTTTAACACTATCTGGTGCTCTGAACAAAGAAAAGTGTCCAGTTTGGTTTTCTACTCCATTAACTCTGATTAAAATACAAATTTACTGTCATACATCCAACAACTATTGACAACATTTTGACAAACATGTTTTCCAAAAACACTCAGTGGCTCATTCAGTTGTATTGTTATTTTAGCAGCCTGCTACGGCAATTAGTTGCACTGTGTCAAACGACAAAAAACAGTTTTTATTTAATTATTTGCTTAAAAACAGTTAAACATGTTAACACTGTCCAGTTACTTTGTCCTTCTTTGTGATAAATTATGTTAGACAGTTCATTTGCTTGATTGAAAGTCATTCAGGAAACAATTCTTTCAGAACTTTTATTTCATAATACTTAAAAATAAAGAGATTTTTTTTCTCATAATGCTGGAATCTCTTGTATTATTTTTAATTTATTCAGAAAGTTAACCACCAATTAAAATAAAAAAGGAGTGCCCCTGCATTTATTGGACACTAAGGAGAACCACAGGTCTAGATAAGGTAGAGTAATTATGAGGTATCACACTGCAATTAATGTTTTGATCACCACCTGTGTTCTAAATAAACGAGAGCAAAACAATGAGGTACCCATAATGAATAAAGCACATCCATCCACACCTGTGGGGATCAAATTTTATCTCAGAGCCAGAACAATTAATAACAGGATGGTTAAGTAGAGATGACAGGTGCGACTGACAACCTATAATTCTCCTGGGTGAAATTGTCTATAATTTAGCCCATTGCATAACGTAAAGAGACTTGTATCACTGCTGAAATGTACTCGTTTAGGTACTTTTTTACCCCTTTCTTAAGAAGAGAGGGTTTTGTCATGCCATCGTGCTTGATACAGCTGGTGGTTCTGCCATGTAATTTTCATGTCAGATCATCCATGGTTATCAGTCATTTTCTACTGACTCACTTGTTCCAACTCCCCCACCTGAGAAAAATAGTTAGGCTCAATGGTTTTGAAGAGAAAAGGACAAATTAAGGAGGTGGACACACTAGCAAAAGTTAGACTCAGAGGAAGACCCATCATCCTCTTGAAAGGCTGTAATCAAAAACTTTTTCATCTTGAAACTTTTGGCAGAGTCAGAACAGCAGAAGCAATGAAAATGGGAAGTCAGGTGTCATGACAGCACTAAGCTTCCAAAACAACTGTTTACGCTATCTGCTTTAGCACTATGCAAAACTGATGAATGGATTTTGTCGCTCATGTAAATGATCAAAGGCAAATTTGCTGTTTTTACTGGTATTCAACCTGACTAGTTCTTCGGCTCTTTCCTCGGAGGTTTTACTCATTCTGTGCATTTATTTCATTCTCCTGAAAAATCTTCTCCTTGCTGTGATAGTGAAGAGACATTAAAAAAGATTTTTTACTTTGCACATTATAGCTGTTAAGCTTTTAGGAGAGCAAAAGCATTGGCTTTGGTGGTCATTCACTACTTAACTGACAGGCATGTCTGATTTTAGTCCATTTTCCAACTGATAGGCCCTAAATCTTTACTTTAAAAAAAAGAAAACGATACAGAAAGAAAACTGCAACTAGTACATCAAAAAACTGAATGGGAATCTATTTTGACTCCTGGGCCCAATGAAGTGTACGAGGCTGTCAGCCGGTGGCCCATATACAACATAATGACATGTCATTCTAAGAAATAAGGTTAGTTTAAAACAAGACAACAGAATCAGTTGCTAAGAAGTGTTATTCATTAAACAAGTCTGCAGCTACAAACCAATGATGATGGATTATTTAATAACTATTCCTATCCATAATATTCTGGTACATGCAAATACGCATGACCTTTAGTATCAAAGCATAGGATTGTGGCTATAAAGCTCATCCAGCCATGCCAGAAACTATATTTTATGTCTTGCTTACCATGTTCTCACAAATGAACAACAAAATTCGTATTAAGCACTAAGCAGCTCAGGCTGACTATTCTTCCACCATAACCCCACCAATCACTGCCACAGCATGGACCAGTCAGAGAGCAAAAGGCTGATTGCAGCTCATCAGCCTGTCAGCTGGAAGTGCATACTGAATGGGGTCCATGGTCAAGTGGCTTTCCCTGCTGCCACATTTCCTTTACTTGACTGCAAATCGAGCAGTTGTTGTTTTAGTCTTAAGATCAGTTAAGTTGTAAAAAAGATGAGAGAAGGTTGATTATTTGGCATGTCTTAGCCTGTTTATAGCCTCAATTTAAACACAAGAAAAGATGCTGAGAGAGGCTCATCATCTGAAAAGCAGATGAAGACCCACCGAAGCCAAAGGGATATGAGGGAAGCTACTGTGGCACATCACATGATACTCCTTAAGCTAGGTGCCTTTCTGCAATGCCAGTATAGCTGGGCCTCCTTCCCCATACATTACATGCTGAGCTTATCCTACAGATTTCACTTCTATGCAGTCTTTGGATCCTATAGATGTAACTCCAAGCGTGCACTGCAATCCTCTGGCTACTTAACCAGATTTAAAGTAATGGAAGTAACCTTGCAAATCTTCAGCTTTTTCTAAACAGCTTGAAATGAATGCACTCCATCTCTCTGTACAGCACAACACTTTCACTGCTTAAACCATTTTTTTCAAGAGTGTGCTGCTACCGCTGAAGCTATGAAAAACAGACATTGCATGAGCAGCACACTGAAAGAACGGCCAAGCATCCATTAGCTACATAAAACAGTACAGAAATAGAATGATACACCACGTTCAAAGCACATTAAAAGGTGATAAGACTGTCTGTATGCCAGGAGTGATTTTCTCATTTCCAGTAAAATATCATAAGGTAATAGCTGTTCTACATGTCTCTTTTAATTTTGTATTTTATTTTTTGGGGTTCCCAAGTCAGTTCAGTGAAAGCTGGAGTATCATTTTCGCACATCACTTGCTCCAGTTGCAAATAAATTATCAAATTAGCAGCAAATATCACATCATGCCTCTTAATTCTAGACTTTTTAATTAAGGACAGAACTTGTTTTTTGAAGGCACAGATTACATTATTTTTTTCTACTCCTTTAATTTTCTTGCTATTAAAGAAAATACTTTGAGCAAACAAGCTCCACATAAGACCATGCCAAAGTCCTGATACCAACATTTTATTTTTTAAAAGTAGTGATTTTAAGGATGGCAATGTTTGTGAGACCTTGAAAAGTTGATGGTGACATTTACCCTGGAGAGAACAACTCAGATATCTGAACTGAGAAATAAAATGAGGAAAGGAAGGTGACAGCATATGGATGAGGCGAGGTCAACTGTGTTTATGCACATTATTTGAAAATGTTGATGTTCTAAAAAAGAGAAAGAAAGAAAACCACAGTTCGAAAACAAGATTGCTGTTGTTTGTCCCTGTCTGGTCTTCCATAACTACAGCAATTCAGACTCAGAGAGTTTGAGAAGAAACAACCACAAACTTGCAGGTTAGTCAGTTTATTAATGTGTAACCATTACTATACAGTTTAAGGTGGTGTTTGGGGATATTGTCACTTTCAACAAGCAAACACCAAGCTCAGCAGGGTACAGATAAGCGAGTGTGATAATAAAACATCAGCCCAGGAAGAGATAGTACTTATAACAGGCTATATAACCAACAAAATCAGTGCTGACAGTGAATAGTGGCAGCACAGACTTTGACATCAGCCATGGCAGCAGAGAAATATTTATCACATGATAATGTATGCTCAAAAAATATCTGTTCTTATGAAATCATATGGAATGATGAGAAGATGACCATCAGTACTAGCAAACTGTGTATCTTGAGGTCTGCAATGATTGTCGCAGCAAAGTGCTGTATATCAGATGCTGATAGATTATTTTTAATGTATGCTGGACCACAGATGCTGATCAGATTGATTACTGTATATTTATGACTGCAAATATGTCAAAACACAAAGTTTTTGATAATAAATGCCAGTTGGTGTCACAACGCTCTAGATAATGTCTGGATTTAGGAAACTCTTTTACTATTGACATTCAAAGTAAACAATGTCACCTTAAGTACCAAACAAACATCAAGCAAAAGAGCACATCCACAAGAAAGTATACAAAAACTGTAAAGTAACTTTTTTATTTGACTAATATCTTGCTAGCTTGACTTTACCTCTTGACATGAGCCATAAAGCAAAACAGTGATGTCAATAATGACGCAGCAACTTTCAGTTAGCTAGCTAGCTAATATTTAGCCTAACATTAAGTGCTTCCTACTAATATAAACCAAACACACAATGGCAGACAGAAAATACGTTACATACACGGTACAAGATCACTGTGTTGAGCAAAATCTTACCTTGATGTTGTAAAGCAGCTGACAGCATAGTAAATCCTTTTGGAAGAACCGTTATAAAAAGATCATTTCAGCACCTAGCTAACAGCGCGCCGTTCACAGTTACCGTTAGAGGTCCGCACTTGGCAAAGTTAGCTTGTTAGCTAGTTAGCACGTTCACCGACCAGCGTAGCTAGCGAGTAAGCTAACTGTTAGCAGCAGCAGAAAAAGTTGCACAAACGCGATTATTTTTTCCAGAAAGCTGTTCCAAAGCAACATATTTACACTTTAAGATAGACAAACTCGCTAAATAGATGCAACAAAAACAAAAACAGCCATTACTGCAGGTGTGTCTATCTCAGTTTACAAAGACAACAAGGCGGAGCGATTAAGCGGGCGGGACTTGCATTCGTAATCAGGACAGGTGCTTGAGAAATATATGCTAACCTGGTGTTGCCAGATTTTTCACTCTGTTGAACTAACCTTAGTTGATATTTATTCAGAAAGTAAAAATTAATTAGGGAGGACTGTCTTAAATTTTACTACTTTTTGACACACCATGACTGATACAGAAGGCTACCAAATGACAGTTTTTAAAACTAAACTGCATTTTTTTTCTTTTAAAAAATATTATTTATCATTATCATTATTATCATTACTTAGTTAGTCCTGAGTTAAAAGCTTTGTAAAAGCTGCTCCCATGAGTGACAATGCCTATTGAGAGACAAATGAAACAAGACGCCAATGGCAAGTCCTATCACAAAAAACACATGCAACATCTAAAAATAAAAAAAATGCACTGCTTTTATAGTAATTGTGTGGATTTTAGGCTCAGATAAAGCCATTTAATGTCAGTCAATCCGGTAACATTGCACCTAAAGAAGCTCTGGCTTCACACTTTCACAGCCCTTGCATTATTCAAGTTCCTATTCCTTACCAATAACCCGTGATCAAAGCAGACAGGTGCAATTGCAGGTGGTGTAGTGGACATACAGTGTCTGTAAGGGTAAAATAATGTCCACAACAAAGGCCTTTGAGGCTCTAACTGTCTTTTATCTGGCTGAGGCGAGAGATAAAGATAGAGAACATGCAAGGGAGCATCATTACAAATCCATCTACACTCTTTATCTAATCACTAATGGCTTCTGAGAGGAGTTTTAAAACCATCAGCGTTGCTGTTTCACAATGTTTCCCACAGTATCCTCCTCGCAGCCTGCCATTATGTAAACTAGAGTACAAAATATGCTGTTCGAGTCTTTTCTTGCCCCCACTGTTTCTGTCATTCCATATGCCACAGTCAAGATGACCTTTTTCCAGTGATGGATGCCAAAGTTTCAGTGGTCTCTTGTGGATTTTAACATTTGATGTGACAGCCAGATTTTTATTCAGAAAACACATCAAGAACCTGTCAAGATGGCCCTCATACGTGAAGACTGTTATAAAAAAAAAGGACAGACAATGGCTGTATAATGCCAAAGTTAGGTGTAGCAGGTAGGCTGGCTGTCTTGCTTTCCCTTTCAGTAAAGGTCAGTTTATTTCACATACCTTCGTGGAGGCTACTTCTTACCAGCCAGGCACTGCTTTTCCTGGATCTATACCATTGTGCGCCCAGTGGATGGTTCCTGCCAGCGTGAGATCATGGGTAGCACCACGTGGAGAGTGACCTTTTCAGCCATGTGTCACCTGCCCACGAGGCTCCAGGTGGCCGTCAAAAAATAGCGTGTCTGAAATCTCCAGTGAAGCAACTCAAGAAGAAAATAAGGAAAAAGAGAGAGGATCACAGCAAAAGTACTTGATCACAAATAGACACTTATTTAATTTTTTTTCAGCAGTTGGCGAGTGTTTAGATTTAAAGGAAGCATTGAGACAGTCGGTGTTCAAGCTGCACAAGGCAACATTTGGCAGCAGCAAGACAGGAACTGTTGAGTCCAGTTCAAGTTAGCTTTTTATAAAATTTATTCTTTAATGGGACGGAAGAAACCAAATTGACATTTTCCTTCATAAAACATTCATGTGTTTTTTTCATGTTTGCCTTCTAGTTTGACCATCAGAGCCACAAAAAGGGTCATTTCTCTTTGATGGAGATTTTGCACTGAATTAAAAACATTTGAATTAAACTAGTTTTTGAGGGACATTTTTCTCATTTGTCTAGTTTTGCCATGGCCTTATTTTTAATCTACTTTCTGTATAGATCCCACACTACATTAAAACAACTATTTGATCCTTTTATATCTACATATCTTCCTACAATATGGACACAGTAAACTGAAAATAGGAAATGATATGCTAATACTTAAAGCACATGTCCACCCTTGTCTGAGTGCCTCAAGGACTCTGACATCAATCAGGTAAAATTTATGAATATAAATGAATTGAATTAATGTATTAGAAAAAAATACCTGATAAGATGTTGAAGACAGAGGCTTCTCATAGAGTGCGTACAGGATATTTTTATTCTTTTCACAGAGATTCTGATCAGTAGCACCTGTCTATACGACCTCTTGGTGCACAAAACACTTCATTAAATAACAGGAGGTAATTATTAAATCTTCCATTTCAGAGTGTCACACACAAGTTTTCATAACAGGTGTGCTGCTTAAAAAGTATTTCTCAAGTAAGAATGGAAGGACGTATTTTAAAAACATGCATTTTATGGGCTAAAAGACCTAAATCCATCCATGTGGTCCAGCATACATTAATAATAATAATCTTCAACCCTCCAGGACTGAGCTTCTTCTGCTGCATTCAAATAAAAGCTAACAGAGATGATTGCCTTGTTAGGACTTCCCA
>JAPZDY010000015.1:14513850-14526623 GCA_029783645.1 Ctenochaetus hawaiiensis | reverse complement strand
AACTTACATCGCAATTTTTTAGAAAAGCTGCTGCGAATTCAGGCATTTTAGGCCGCAACAATCATGAAAAACGCCTGCGAAATCCTGGAGGGACTGCTTAATGTGGCCTTAAAAAAAAGAGTTTAAAGTTTGGGGGGCCTAATGTGAATTATACTATATAAAAAAAAATTTAACACACAGGCCTGTGCCTTTTTTAGCCCTGAATCTTTGTTAAATGTCAACGCCAATCTGTCTCTCTCCTTATTTCCTGTCTCTACTCTATTGTCTCTAGTCTAATTAAGAAGACATGGCCCCTTTTAAGTAGTCGTCTTTTTCTTTTTTTAAAAATGTCTGTTTCGGGAATTGTTCTGCAGCAATGTGGAATTTCTCACGCCATGAAAAAGCATACTCAGGACCTTCTTACCTTCTGACCCTCTTGGCTACACTACTAAACACTAAGCCACTGTTGTTTGCAGACAAACATGATCATCATATACTTTGAGAAATTCAAGCATATAGTTGGAGCTTCTCAATTGCATACTTAGACTTCACCCATATGACTTGGAGTGCGTAACTGAAGACATTTTTAAAAGGATCTTGTTCTATGGACAAAATTTTACACTAAATATAAAAGACAAGCATGTAGCTCACAAACAGAGCAACAGCAGCTTTACTTGGCCATAAGCCTGAGAGGGAGCAAACTGTCAAGAAGGTCACATTCTGCTCAGAATGAGACGGGGGAAGGCTGCAATGGAGAGCCAGCAGTGCACTTTCTATTCAGGACACACAAAGGCCCTGAGGTAGAGAAGTTTCACCACATGAAAGACACACAACAAGGTGACCCGCAAAGCAGTGGTCAGACACAAAATCCTCGAGTGGAAAAACCACAGGAAATCTCTGCAGCTATCTAACACAGTAAGCAGAGCTGTCAGATGGAGACTGATGTCCAAAGTCCTGAAAAACCACACTTGAAAACCAAAACATTTACCACTTAGCGATATCAAAACCAAACTTTGCCACCCCAACCCCCCTCAACCCATCTTTGAACTCTAAGCCTGGACTTTCTCGCTGTCTCTCCTGAGGTTGCTATGACAACAAAGCGTTGACAAGGGAAACAGATACACACGAACACGCAGCGGCCTCACGTTTAGGGCACACGACTATCTGGCTGGAATCCTTGTCCAAATTTGGGCCGTTTAAGACGCCGTACATGGCCAGAGCTGAAGAGTGCCTGCAAAGGACTCACTGAGCTTATCTGACAGTGTGTGTGCGCTTGTGTTTGTGTTTGATGTGATTTGGTTGTGTATGGGCGCTCAGGCATAGAACTTCTCCAGGTGCAGATGGTCTTCGTTTATCGACTGAGTCCATCCAAAAGCTTTGCTACAGGACAGGCGACAGGGCAAGGTATTTAGAAAGTGCTGCAGTCCGAAGCTCTTATCACGAGTGAAATGTTTCCATCATGGGTTTGTTGATGATGTGTCCACATTTTCCCAACACATGGCAACTTGTGGTTCTCATCAAGCCCACAATTTAGTAATGTCAACAAAAGACGACATGTGGTTCATGGCTTTCAAGTTAAGTGTCAGGACACCCAAGACAAATCCAAGTCAAATCCCTACATAAAGATTTTTTCATCATTATATTGTAGCAATCATATAATAAACAACTCCACGCTTTTGTCCTATTATATAGGAACATTGGTGTTTTTTTTATTTGCAATCACACTTTTGGTCAACCATTTCTTTTTGTGAATAAGCAGAACCAACGTGCTATCTGTATTATTTGTGGCGAGTCCAAGTACAACTTTCAACAGAGGATATCAGGTGATGTGAGGCAACACAGAGCTTTTAATCAGGTACCTTTTACATATAACATGCTGTGCTGACACTTTGTCTTAGTTTAAAAAATAACAAAACTAAATAAAGTGGTGTTGAGGCTTTCTGCTGCTCTCACAAAAACTGTCCCCCCCATCGCCCACCTTGGGCTCACTCCCCACACACTTATTCTCTCTTCAAAGTTATCTCTAAGAATGGAAACAAGCCCCTTAAGGCAAACGCAGTGCTGACTATGACCTCCCTCTTCAGTGCGTCACCTTCCTTCACCAGCAGCTACAGGAGCCCAACAAAGGTAATCCCTTAATGGCTGTAATTGTCTATGGCTGACAGGTGCCTGCATCAAGAGTACGCCTGGTGTAGTAAGTAGCCAGAGGGAGAGGAGAAAGAAGAAGACAGTCTGGAGAAAGTACCATAGTATTCTGTCTACTGAATGTCGAATGTACATAGAAGAGCATTAATGTAAGTAGAGTGACAGATTTTTTCAACCCCACATTGTAAAAACAGTCACCTCAAAGGTTTCGTAGATACAATAAAAAATAAAAAAAACAAAGTAGAAATATGATTGTTCACATTTAGAAAAAAAAAGCCAGTGATTGAGTCAGACAGAGCAGAGGAGGGGGAGTCAAAGGGGAGTTGAGTTTTCATTGAATTTATATTAAGAGACTATGTGGGCTTATTCCTGTCCCACACATCTAAAGAAGCTTTCGAATAACATACAGGACCTGAGCATTTAGACATGTAATGACTCACTCTCAGACACGTTGCCATTTAAACCTGTTTGGCCAGTGTGACTGAGAAGGGGAGAAGAGAGGAGGCCTTGTCAAGCGTAAAGGCAATAAGACGGATGGCACTACGCACTATAAAAATAAGCATAAGATTTTAACAGAAACTAAAATAAACCCAAGGTAAAAAATTTAGCTTTTATTCCAAATACACGAGAGCCTAAGTATCTGCTAAACTAGAATACATCCAAATGCAAATGGTTGCTGCATTGAGAAAGAGAAGGAAATACTGGTTGGCTTTTCATCATGTGACCTCAACACATTGCATATCCTCTAGTCCTCTCTAGCAAACTGACAGGATAGATCCTTGCTGCCCTTTCTGATAAAAAGGACCTCTAATGGAAAGTAAGGCTTCTGGGAAAATGACGTAACAGCGAAAAAAAAAAAAAAGAAAATCAAGCACTAGCCTAATCAATGAAAACGTGATGCTTCATTTGAGTGGTCAATAGAGCTGTTTTCAGAAGCAAGCCACACACTGCACATTTAACACCGTTAATCCATTACTGACTGTGTGATGAGATTAGCCGTAGAGCAAGAAAAGCAGTGAAATTCATTAAGTTTAATGAGAAAATAACTAAAGTTCAAAAATTACTGTGGTCTATGAGAGTCAAAGGTTTAATCTGGTGCAAATCCATAATCTAGAGAAAGTAGGGGTCATTGTAAATTTTTCATTTCGGAGTGTTCAATAAATGTTGGTAATATTCCAACAACTCTAACAGGGCCAAAACTCTGAAGAATTAAATTATTTTATTTTATTTTAAAACACTCAGGTCTGATTTTACAGTGTTGAAAGAGCAAACATAATACTACATGCGCTCTCATGATTATATTGTGGGACTGTGCAGTGCAGCAGGATCTACTGTGATGCTTTGGCAGTGTGTATTTGATCCTTGAGGTTGTGACAGACCACTTGGAATCTTATTTGACTATACGGGCCTGTTCCCACTATGCTCTTTTCCAGCTTCTCAAAACATTAGCTCTGAATCACAAAATGTGTCTTGTCAATTTATGAGCTTGTGTATGCTAATGGGAAAACATTAGAATTAACAACAGCCAGACATCACTGACTAGACAGTTCGCCTGTATTTGTCAAGAAAGAACTGGGTTAGGGTTATTGGACTCAAGTAGCTCTTTTCAGAAGTGCAAGAAAGTCAAACCTGCGTCACAAGCCAGAGTTGATGATGTATGGCACCCTAAGGAGTCATGATAGCGAAAAGAGAAATATGTATATACTGGCCCTGTACCTGGAAAACATACTGTTTGCATAGGCAAACATTAACATGTCATCAGGCCTAACCTTGCTATATAAATAATAGTTATTAAGCTGGATACATGCAAATACCTTGTCAGTGTTATTCAGGTTGACTAGTCGTGAGTTTCAAAAGAACAGACCTGCACCTGGTCAAAAAATTCCTCAGACAGAAATGTAAGTGAAGAAGGACCTTATACATACCTCCAACTTCACACACTTAGCAATTAGCTGCACCCATGTGGGGCTGATTATAGGCGCTGGCTATAGATTAACTTAATACACCTTCCCAAGCCTGTGGTTATAAATATGGATAAGATCAGGACAGAAACAATATGGCATCCATCATATGCACCAGTCTAATCCTGAAATAATATAGGGGAATTCAAGCCTTACTCCCTACCAGCGCCGCAAAGAAGATGGGCTAAGCCATTCGCGGAGTGGGCTCAAAAATGTACCCATGACGTGCACCTAAGAAAGGAGACCAGTCTGTTGCTACGACAACAAAGCCAAAAAGGGAACATGGGTTCAGGGCTTGTCAGGCTTTTGTAAGAAACATAAATAAATAGAGAAAAGACTTCATTTTAAAGCACACAGGGGTTGCTCGGATAGCCCCTTAAGGCAGCGCAAAAAGCAAACCACTGAGACAACATCAGAAAACCAAATGTTGAAAGAAGCATCTCGAGGTGCCATCTTTTTTTTTTTTTTTTTTTTAACCTCTTGCAGGCATGACTATAACTTGTTATTGGAGCGGTTCTCATGAAGATGTCTCATGGGAAAAGCATGTCTTAGAGTTTAATTATAAGTGCTTCATTGTCACTGCTACCAATTATAGTTTCTAAGTTAGGGCTCGGCGGTACAGACCAAACTTATGCTACATCACAATTAAACAATATCTCAGATTTATGACAATGTCTAGTCTTTTATCAAGATCGGAATAACCTAAATCATGACATTAGACTAGGTAGCAATATATTTCAATACCTTACTCCAATTTCAGTATAATTTAAAACACATTAGACTAAGCACATAAGAATACAAGACCCAGTCTGGTAATAATAAGCCATTCTCAAAAATCACTTAAGATGTGTAATAGTACAGGTTCGTCAAGTGTTTCTGCAAATGTGATGGCTGACATCCTATCAAGATTTACAGAATTGCAACGATATAGACCTACATGATTTCCATAAATAACATTTCTGGATAGCCAGATTTAAATGTTTTATCAAATAAAATTGAACGACAAACAGATGTCATGGTCTATATTCACTGAAACCAAAGTGACTCCATACTTAGGTACCAAGGACAATTACAGAATTTTACACCACTTGCTTTACTTCAGACAGACCGTCCAGACATCCAAGTAAAAGGCTATAGCTAATGTGTGCATAAATTGGTAGGTCTATTATCTCCTATGCCATCATGCAGAGAGGGCTCCAAGCTTAATTTAGCAGCACTCCACATCAAGGAGACACTTGAAGACCCCTCCCCTCCTTGACTTCCTTCAGTAGCACCCTCAGATGGCCAATTCAAGCACCCTGCGAAAAAGCTGCTGCTGTTGCTTGTGCACGCTTTACTTCTGAGAATGGCAGGGAACTCAATGGCACAGGCGGCCAACTAAACCCATCTTGCTAGCAGCTATTCTACATTCAATGACAATGTCAAAAGTTCATGTCCATAATAGAGACCATGACTGACAACAGCGTGCCCGGCTAGAAATGGATTGCATGGGAACTCTTGCTGGGTACCACAAATGGAGATGGCCATCATGTATAAATGTACACAGAACATCGGACATAATTGCAGTGTATATGGATAATATTTCTGCATTATTTCTAAACATTAGGCCACGATAGCACATGTTATTTTGACTACTTAAACAATTCACTTTAATGCAGACTGTGGGATTATAAAACAAAAAAAAAGCCATATTAAAAATGATTCCCTTATCCATAACCTATCACCTAAATAACAGGCCACCCTGGGTACGGTCTTTGTTTAGATTCTTCTGATTGTAAGTCAGTGTTGCTGCAGTGGTAATCACAGGCTGCAAATCCTTAACTAATACCATTGTTGAAGAAGCAGTCAAACAAAATGACATAGGTGTTAAGAATAACTAAAATTAACCAAACCTTTAAATCTCCTGCACATTCCTACCATCAAAGGGTCAGTCCAGTGTTGCCAGACTATAGTTTTATTTTAACCCTCTTTTTTCTCATGGTATCTATCCTTTAACATTGCTAAGGTTAGACGTTATTTGTCAACGGTGGTGTGTGAAGTGTAGTAGTGCTTCATCATTAATATTGTTCTGAACTTCTGACACATATCCCTTCAGAAACAATGTCCACATTCCTCTGGATAGCCTTAAGACCTGACTATAAACAGTTTTAATAAGGACAACTAAACTTTCAACTAAATGAAGAAATATATTGGTTTCCCAATGAAACCTCCCCACACAGATGAGCTGTGGATTATGCCACATTCACTTCACGTAAAACTACAACAGCAACAAAACAATGATTATCACAGTGACTGGGTGACTGCCAGGTTCAAAAACAGCTGTTCAAACCCCTAAACCACAAAAGGCTTGAGTCACTCTCACTTCGATTATGATCAGGACTTTGGCTGGGATCAAAGCAACAACACAACCACAAGACTTTCAGTGCTCTTTAAAAAACGTGGCGTGTGGAAATGAAAGGTGATATCACTACCATTTTCTCTAAGAAAACACTTTTAACACAAACTCATAAAAACAAAGCCCCACTTGCTAATTTTGCCATCCTTCACAATCATCTGGAGCTTTTACTAACGTCTCTCTAGTTTACGTTTTTGTGTAATGTGGGGGAGTGAAACTGTTATGGTTTTTGTGGTGAGATGGATGATGAAACCCTCCTCTGGTATCTGTCAGGAAAGCCAGAACGTTGTCTAGGTAAAACAGGATTTTTCAAACATGTCATGTAAAAAATGGAGACAGAAAGAGGCTTGTCTACTTTTAAACTCTGTGCTTCAGGTATCCACAATAAAGCTTAATAATACAGGACCTTTTTTTTACTGTCCTCACAAGGAAAAGACCAGTTTTCTCTCTGCTGAATCAGCAAGACAACAAATCAGCTTTTCCTAAGCTCAGAACTGGACGTTTCAGTCTTTCTTTCTCTACTTCTTGCTCTCTTAAAGTATGACTTCTATCTGCAACCATTGGAGCAGTGAGCAGCAAGGCCCTGGACTAGCATACCAGTGGAGAAATTCCCAGATAAGTAATACACCTAGCCTTGGGGCTTCAGGCATCAGTGCTTTGGCCACTCCTCACAGGCTACGTCAGGGGCTCAGAGGCACGCAGCCACTTCCACAAAAGGAATTCCTTCTTACCGCCTGCATGTAAGTATGAGTGCGTTATGTGTCTGCGTTTGCATGCGTGTGGGTGTGTGTGTGTGTGTGTTGGACAGATCAGCCCAGACAATGAATACTGTGGCGTTAAAAGTAAGAATTATATCAGAACAGAACGAATGAGACATGGGATAAAAAGAACTGCATGAGGATCAGTGAATCTATACCTGAGACTACAGACTGCATGTTAATTCTGTGGGTTGGTATACATCTATGTGTGTGTGTGTTTAAGCCTGCAACAAAGAGCTCACAGCTCCTGTGCTATTGGCAGGGTTCATGAGGCCAGAGGGTACTAGGGGGAGGGTTAGAGCGCTGCAGGGCGACCAGCTGGGTCCTTCCACTAGATGAGCCCTGTTGGGAGCTGTAACCAGACTCCACATGCACACACATACACACATAGCCTCTGCCTTCGGTGCTCTAACTGCTGCTGCTGCTACCGAGGACGACCATATATGGCCCTGGGATTCCCATGGAAAAAGAAGACCAGGATTGAGGAAGAGGGGGAAAAAATGCCGGTGAGATTGTAACTGTATGTTTCACTTGGGCTTTCGCTCGGCAGCCAAAACAATAGCCCCACTTGAGAGCCAAATTAGTTTCCATGTGAGGGGTCCAAAGGCGAGAGGGGGCACCGGGAGGGGAGAGGCAGAGAGGTCAGATAGCCACAGAGAGATGGCAGAATACAACCTCTGTTGATATTTCCATATAATAGAACCCTTATGTGGAGCCTACTATACGGAGGACAGTAGATAGCTCAGTCAGCAGTCACTGGCAGTCAGTTTACTAAAGAGGCATTGAGAACGGTCCACAGTACCCCCCCTCCTCCCCTCTTCCCCCGATGTACTGGCACTGTGTCACCACTCACGCCAACAAGCTCTGAACCCAAGAGGTTAAATGGATAGTGTGGGTGCCAGGGGCTGCCCTGCAGGCATGCTACCAATTTATAGCCATTACCGGCACAAATATGGATCGTCACCAGAGTTGCACTGCGTCACAGCGAAGGCTTAATTGTTAATACAATGTCACGTAAAGACCACCACTATTTCCACAATAAAGACACAACTGTTTTAAGCACAAAGGCTCTCAACTTGGAGTGAAACTCTCCGGTTATAAAATTCAAAGCAAAAACATACTGATAAAATGCAGATCTTAACAATCTTCATATGAGAAACTGGTAAACAATGAAAATAAATAAATAATTTCATCAACCAGACCACATGTAAAAGATATAAATATGTATAAAGATGACACTGCATGCTAGTTTTCCTCAGTTTAAGATAAACTATCAAGGGAAAAAGTGCAGACGGCTGTATGCTTGAATGTATGTACATGTGTCTATGTTAGGTTGGTGTCAGTAATAAAAGCAGAGGGAGTGGAAGAGGCAGGCTCACTAGTGGAGCCTCAAAGAGGAAATGAGAAAAATAAACAGCCACTTCCTGTTCCTCTCTGGCCTGAAATCTCCAACACCCTGATCCCTCCTACCATCACCACCTCAGCAAGGAAAGAAGCGCAATACCCTCCTTCTTCCGCAAGTTATGGGCCTGAAAACGCACAGCACGAGGGCATCCGTTTTTACTGTCCTAACAACCTGTGTAAGTAACAAAGGGACCGGATGCAAATTTTAAACAAACTCTTCATTTAATGGCCACATAAAGGATAAATAATTGATGTCAGAGGTTCCAAACATGCATCACGTGCAATCAATGCCCCAGAGATGTCACAAAATGTGCAACAAACTTTGCACACTGGTAGCTCATATACTCTACTTTTATGGTGTTCAATTTTCAAACTGTGATCACCAGTTTTCAATTAACCATTTTATAGGATTTCAACAAAGTGATCATCAAAATGTATGGTTAAAAATGATATTTTTCACTCAGCATGATGCCCAGATCCTTTATCTTGAGGATTGTAACTTGACTGTGTCTTAGCGCCGCACTGTAATGAGTTCTTTGTTCCCTATGTATGCAGCTGCTTGAGTGGCTGTGGTTCATTAATTATGAATTTTACAGTCTATTAACATCTCAGCTTGATTGGACTCAGTGACCATACATTTATGCTCTATAAAACATGAGGATAAAATTCAAATCAAGGACACCATACAGGCATAATTTCATTGTGTCTTGTTTTGCGACCAGTCTTATTAAAACAACTGCATGATTTTTAACCTCCTCGGTGAATAAAAGCCTATTTATCTTTTTATCACTGCCTCATGTTTAGTCTGTTATTACACTTTTGATTACTATTGTATAATATCAGCAGGAGTTCTTATTAGATATTTTTAATATTAACTATATGTAGACAATATTTAGTGTGGCACCAGCAGGGAAAATGTCAGTAAAAACCAGCTTATCTTGTTTTTCTTCCCTGTCATTTGTCATGCAACAGGGTTTGAAACTGTTTAGAATTATTTTAAATTATGTAAAAAAGATGCGCTAATAGAGAGAACATTTGCTTCTAGCTTACACAGAGGCCATACTTATGTAAGCCCATTTAAATAACGAGCCAAAGTACTTAGACTGTCAGGTCCCAGGCCCATTTACTGACACTGCCATTTATCTGCAGAAAGAGTGTAACTCATATGCGCTTACTCACAAGAACATTAATGGAGCAGCATCCCAGTAACAGCAGATCTATTCAATCACATGGCCACTCATGGATCAGCGCTAACAAAAATCAATGCAAATCACGTAGAAAGGAAGAGTTTTATAAATTACAGAGGCGGCAATGCTAACCCACTTTGTTCTATCAGCTAATATTAGCTTTAAGTGGTATACATATACATACCAGATTGAAGAAAAAGCATCGTTTAATAAATGACGTATTTTCAAACAAACAGTGAGGTATTCTCTGACAGGCCGGAGCAACAATGAGCAATAAGGAGAATGTAAGGGTATCTGGTTCTTTATCTCCTGGCTTAATAACAGAGTGTAGTCGTGTATAATTGGGCAAACATCATGTGCACCTCTATCCCTGCAGCCATTTTGAGAATAAATGGAAAGAATGTAACCTCGCTCTTCAACAGACAACAAATGGACATGCACTCCCTGCCTTAATTGTACTTGCTGCTCTGTAAGACAATGAAGAATTCACAGTCTCCACGTCCAGGTGTTTTCAGTTCAAAAACAGCTCATAAAAAACACTCAGCGTGAGGCATGTGACTGCTGCCAAGCAAACAACAGCAGGATGGCTTCAAGAAGACCTGGCTTAAGTAGAAGACAGACACTATGTGCCACAGGGTGGGAAAAAAAATAAGCTGAAGTCATCGCACAAACATTTCACAGCAGCTCAATACTATGCACGGCTTAGAAAAGTGGGAGCTGACATAAAAGCGAGGGGTGGGCATTACTCTGCTAAGGCACCTGGTAAGTTGCTTTTAAACTGTCCCACAATGCAGCAGTAAGATACGCTAAACTTACACTGTCAAAACACATTTAATAGAAATGAAAAACGGCTGGTTTGGTTTGAAATCAACTTCTCTTTTTTTGAATTCATACGCGGCTGTACCTCAGTGTAATGCACTAACCACATCCGGCTAAAAGGTTACGTGGGACATTGAAAGTCCACCTTTGCACCGTCTGAAATGCGCTATTGAGCAAGGTCAAGTCCATGTCTTTAGCCTTTCCATTCAGTCAGCACAGCTCACATACGTGGCACTCAACTGAGGAATCTCCTGACGACCCCAGGTGAACCAGTTTCAACCTGCAGCAACGCTCATCTGAAATACTTCTGAAAACCCAGACCATCCCAGAGGTAGGGTTGCCTCTGGCACTTTATTTATACTATGCATTATTACAGCAGTGTCATAAATAAAGTTGTGATGGAAAGAATCCAGCCATAATCTCATAAAAAACTCTCTTTACAAATCATCTACCCTGTTAGAAATATCCTGTTTCAGTTGAGACCAATTTTTAGCTCACACAGTGGCCGTCTACTTCTTTAGTCACACATGTTTTCATGACACCGTGTTTAAGGAAACAACACTGACATGTCACAATCAGCAGATGAAGTGGCATGTTGCAAAGCATTGGCGCGCAAACACCACAAGGACTTCCTGCTGTTGATTATGGGGTTGGCAGAGAGGCTGAAAGAAACAGTGAGCGAAGCCAGCTTGACAAGGAGAGACCTGCCAATTATACACAGGTAAAATATACATGTTCCGGGGCTCCAATTCTAAAATTATCACTCTCAGTCATCAAGCACATTGACGTTACAATATTGCTACAGCGATTGAACAGCAGACTGGAATTCAGCATTGCATTTGAAAACCAAAACTTCTATGTAGGAAGTTAGAATAGGGCTGTCATATTTTTGCCATGTTAGTGCATCTACAGTACAACAAGCCCAATTCAAACCACTTTAAGCAGCACACAGACACATGAAACCTGTTTATGTCTGCTGTGTAAAGTTCAATACATATTTTAACACCTTCAAACTGGTCAACCACTCGACACAAACCAGCTTCTGATCAGTTTCTAGACTGGGAGACGGTTGTTATTGACAGAAAATGTAATCAAACATTACTTGAAACATTCTAACTGCACTATCCATCTACCTTTGTTTCTGCTGTAATGTCAAGGTTTGGTTGGCTTTAATCTATATTGATACAGACATGTTTCCTTTTTTTATCCCTAATGTTGTTCCTGCCATCTGTTTGAACTCAAAAGTTAGGCTTCAGTTTACTTCCGAAAGACCTGTTCTGTTTCATGTGGTTAATAATGTCATAATGCAATAATTATTTCCTCTTCTGTGCCCTCAAGACAACAACGCTGTTTGAGAGACTGATCAGTTATCAACATAATGAATAATGGCACCAAGAGGCTACAGAATAAAACAGTGAAAAGCATAAATATTTATCATTACTAGGTCCAAGACACCCATTAGTCCCTGTACACTCATGCTTTTAGACCAGGTTTTTAGGATACCAAACCCATTAGCAAGTAACAACTCATAAGGCAAGCAGTATCTAGTTAATATTAGTCCAAACAAAACACCGAAACATAACTAATAATATTCAAGAAGGATAAGCATGTTCACAATTTGAGCTAGACAAAGAACAATAAAAAAAACTAGACTGTCTAGATTCCTGTCCATGAATTATTGAGTTGCATCTTAATGTATTCTGCATCATGTTAGAAATGCATGAGTGACTGGCTGCTACTGTACGATGGCTTTAAGTCAAAACAAAGAACCTGGAAACCTTTTGCAACCTTTTGCAACAAAAGTAATGTGAAATCAGACTTCCGCTGAAATGAGCGGACATCAAATGCCTGAAGAAAGTATGGACATTTACATTTGGACACAGATTGCCTGTGACAGCCTGAACACAAGAGTAACTTTGTAAAAAAACCCAATGATACATTTTTTTTATTTCATTACATTCAGTGCTTAACTCAATTTACCTTAATTAAGTCAACTCTGATGCTTATCTACCTATCAAAAACTCCTTAGCTGGTTATGTCACAGAAGCAATGCTGGTTCTACACATGGCAGTTAGTTCACTTTACACACCAAAGAAACACTATTTCACTATTATGTACTGTCCTA
>JAPZDY010000015.1:14500491-14511632 GCA_029783645.1 Ctenochaetus hawaiiensis | reverse complement strand
CATTTTTATGGGTCCTTTTGTAACAATTAATGTTGCAAACGACAGAAGGTTCATGATTCACATAGAGGCACAACCTATAGCCCAAATACAAGATTATGCCAGGGGCTGCACTATAAAGCAGAGCTACAGACTCTGAGTCATACCCATACTTAGTATCATCTCCTGAACCCAGTTAGGAGAACTTGTGGCCCTGGTATTTATAACCCTGCATCGGTCACCAGCATTGGAAGTGATACTGCTGCACCCAGTGAGGAGAAAGCCATCATGTACAACATGACACACTTCACAACAAAGCCAGAGGTCAGTCATTTAGCATAAAAAGGAACTGCTTTTCATTGCCAAAAATCAACTTTCAAAATTAGGAGTGACTTTTGTTTCTTTTCAAAGCTTTTTTGTTTCCACAAAATCATGCTATGTTATACTTTGAACTTTACTGCCTAAACCAAAAAATAATAAATGGCAAAGTCATCAAGTCATATATCAGATGACTGACTGTCTATGTCCTCTTCACTCTCCATGACTCTTGCAATGAGCACTTTTAAAACAAAGCTCCACAACACCATCTTCAGTTCTTTTAAAAAGACCCCAAAACCCTAAGACACGCTGGTCTTCAACGCACACACATGCACACAAACACCATCTTCGTGTCTCCAGAGATGGTTAGGTCTGTGGAGCAGGAGCATGTTACATGGTTACAATTATGGCTTTATGTATGTGGAAAAATGCATCTGATCATTTAAAAACTAAAATCCCAAGACTCTAAGCTTAAATACAAAAATAATGAAAGTCAGTGAGCTGCATGATTGTATATGGAGCAATGCAGAAGCTATGACATGGCACGGTGTAAACTTTAAAAAGTCTGATGAAGAGCAGTTGGCTTGAAGCGTCACTTTGCTTGTGTGTATCTCAATAAACTAACACTAAGGGAGCTGAAGTGTGCAGACCCTTCTCTGTCTTGGGGTGTAAACTTTAGAATATGGGGCCAGCTATTCCTGTTCTCACCTAGGGAACTAAAGTAGTCAGCCCCGCAGCAGCCAAACAAGAGAGTAACTCCATGTTATGCAGGTATTCTATTACTTAACTACGTGCCGAACGTGGACTTTTACTATCACTAACTTTGTGGAAATCTAATATTTCAACAACACGGAAGACGAAGAAATGCATTCACTGGCAACACAGACAAGCAACAAGATGCATGTTGTTCAGGGGAACTGGGATGCATTCCCACAACACAACAATAAAGAGTTTATTGTGTCATTTCGGATTTTAACACAATAAGGACGCAGGACACATACCTAGCACCATCAGTGTTTAATGTAGCAAGGTGGTTCACTTAGCAGTACTCAGGCTTATTGGGACTAGACATGTGGGCATGAGTAATATGGTGACATCACTGAAAATCTATGCAAGCACTAAACATTTAATGTAGAAATTTCTTTGATAATCCTTACATCATTTAAGCACTTGCTATTTAATAAAATAGGTGGAGAAAACAATTTTTGCTAATGCAGCTAATTAAACTGTAAATTTTTGTTTCCACATGCAAAAACCGGAACTTTGATTTGATCATAATAAAGTACTGGGGAAGACCTGTTGCCCCCAACAGTCTACATCACTACAATGTCCTGGGTAAAAACTACAGACAGACTTTTCTAAAATTTCACTCTTTACCAAACAAACTACACAAATATTCTACATTCATAACTCTAAAGAAGCACACTATGTACAGCAGCAGATGGTTTTAACATACTACATTCTTATTCAGTTTGTAAAAAATACCTCAGATGCATCATAAAACTAAATATTCAATTCTGTGTTAAGATTTTAGAAAGATATAATATCTTACTTCTTATTTTAGATGTATCACTGGCTTATCAGTAAAATGGAAGACAGATAATGTCACACATGGAGCGTAACAGAAAATAAACTAAGTAGCAGATATTATGAATCAATCCACAGATTACACTGACATAGGCCGAATTACAATTAAGTATCTGAAAATTCAGACTAAACCTATTTGAATTGTAAAACTAACCTACAGTTTGAACAGTACACATCGTTGAATCCATATCAGGGTTCTCTCATCTGTAACTGCATCTGATAACTACCTTCATAATACTTTCAATGGACTAGTGTTTTATAAACCCTCCATATAAGACATTTTGCCATGTTTAGTTTCAGAAAGCCACGGATTTAAGAGTCTTCCTGACGTAGGTGACTAACAACCAAAACAGGCTGCCATTTTCAGTATTTGGTTCGAAAGTACTGGGGCTAGTTACCGCAGCTACCGTAAGTTAGTTAGCGGGCAAATAGTTAGCTTAGCACTGCTGACATTCCGGCCAAATAGCAAAGCACTTAGTACACATTTGCCTCTGGTCAAAACTAAACACACCGTAGTCACCAAACGTCAAAACTGGAGACAAAAGAGTACCTGCTGACGTAGTTTCTAAAGTCAGCTAACGAATGAATTAACCTTAGCTAAACCTCCAAAACAGCTAACGACAGCTAGCTTATCCTGCTAAAGTAGCACACATTCCGCTTAGCTAACACTGCACTGAAAAAAATTACCACTTCACAACTTTGTGTCATTCTAATAAGTACACCGAGAGATGCTGACCACAGTATGGATGTTTGGATGTTACGTAAATGTAGTAAACAATCAGGGCCTTGCAAGTACAATATTACAACCAACCGAATGACGTCGTAATGTTAACTAACTAAAGCTAGCTAGCTTAGCTCCTGCTTCCCCTCCAGAGAGTAGTCGCAGTCACTGTAGAAGGTATTATCAACAAAACGACTTTTACTGCTAGCCTGGTCATAGCTATCGATGTGGAATTCATTTTGCCTGGATTAGACTCATAGTCAATGACAAAATCAATGTTTTGCTCCTAGCCTCAGTCGATCGTCGTACCGGAATTTACAATATCAGTGAACCATGAAAACAGAGGTGGTTGCTCGTGTAAAATGTAATTTACAACATAAAATGACCCAACGTTACAATCTGAAATGCAGCAGTACAGTAATTAGACTGCACCCACTGGCTGAGAATACTGATTCAAGCCAGTTAACCGGTGCAAAAAGTCGCCCTGAAAGCGAAGATGATTAAACTTTGTTGCTTCATATGAACTGCACTCTGAAAGCTGCATGCACAGTTAGCACCGTTTCTGGTTTGGTCAGGGGGAAGTCAGTGCTCATCTCTAACGAAACTCTGCGTCGAAAAGGACGGGTGTGCTAGGTAGGTAAACAACGGGATGAGAATGGCTTCCATTTGACAGGTGTTCCAGGGCAAGCAGTTGGTAGTAGCAAACCCACATTTGTGCCTAATGATGTTGGCAATGCCAGTTGGTGGCGTTGACACCAAAAGCAGACAACCACAAACCTGGTGGAGGGCGGTGAGACCGTCTACATTGGCGTAGTTGATGTCAGCGCCCCGGTCAAGCATTCGGAGCACCTCCTCGGTATCGCCGCTTGAGCAGGCGGCCAGAAACACGGCGCCATCATCGAACTTCACCTTCGTCTTCTTCTTTTTCAGAATAGGAGGCTCCAAGTCCGTTTCCGAGCCCAGCCATCGTTTTAACTGCTCATTCCTCTTCTGCTTGGCGTCCGCCATCTTCATCCCCCTCCTGTCTCGGGCTTCTTATCTTTCTCCGAGAGAGGATATACTTTATAGTGCCACTATCCCACAGCGCACTGGGGCGTGGGAAGGGAGGGCTGGCGAGGAGGGGGGAGCCGAGAGAGACAGGGCGTCTGGATTGTTTTCCATAACCTCGCGAGATCTGGAGCTCAGGAGCTGCAGTATAACGTCATCATCAGCAGATTATGAGGGGAGAGTGAGCCGAGGTAATCCCTTATAGACTGTGTACACCAAATAAGACGAGAGTACTTGAAAATATTACATAACATGGAGCTGGCTCTAAAGCAGTGAGAGAGGCACTGCCACATACAGTAGCACGTATTTGTATAAACTCTTCTCCGATCTATTTTTATATTGTATTGACTATTGTTTACTGCCATACTGCTGGTTGCACAGAGTCATGGTTCAACCTAAGTTCAACAATAATATTTATCACTACATCAGTGAATGTAACTCAAGCTAGAAAATTAGTGGGGTATTTTTTAAAATAATGTATGGCAGCAAACAATAAAGGCAAGGCAAGTTTATTTGTATAGCACTTTTCATGTACAAAACAACCCAAAGTGCTTTACATAAAACATTAAAAGCATCACAGAAAGCATTAAGAAGTACAATAAAAAGCAATAAAAAATTAAAATAGAATAATATAAAAAGAATAAAATAAAGAAGTTAAAAAGAATAAAAACAGTAGTAGTCCAGATAAGTTAAAAGATACAGTGCAGATTTTACACATAGGCATATGAGAAAAGAAAAGTTTTTAACCTGGATTTAAAAATGTCAACATTTGGTGAAAGTTTAATATCCATTGGCTAAATGTATAATTTACAAATCATCAATACAAAGTGCAGTCTTCTTGTTTTCAGTTGTTACTGAGAGACACTGGACTATATATTAAAATATTTATTGTTAAATTGTTGTTTCCGCAGTCATTAATATTGTTTTGTACATTTCATATGGGACCTATAATGTGTATAATATAATAAATTATGTATAAAGTGGACATTGTGATGTTTTCATTCATTTTGACCCTGTGAGAGATCAGGCATTCAAGCAAAAGTTTACAAATCTCCATTGATTAACATTACATTAAAGACATTATTATAAGTGTTAAAACTTTTTCTATAAAGTCATATAATCAACCAGAAAGGGATAGGAGAGTTTGTTCTTTATCATGTACCAGTGAAATAATACAACAAAACAAACAAAAAAAACCCCAATTAGAATGGAAAATCTGGTATATTTTGCAAACTGTAGGTGACAATATTAAGAACTGATGCAATAGGAATCAAAAAACTGCACAAAGACACAAAAAGAAAGGTACCCATATTGATAAAAACAATGAATGGTAATGCTCTGAAATTGCCAAATGGTTAATGGAGTGACTCACACGTTATTCAGTCCACACACACATACACACTCCGTTACCTCGTGCCAGCCTGGGAAGCTGCTACCTCTAGGATTACGCAGTTTTCCAATGGGCTGCATCTAGCAACGCCAATGCTGGATAATAATAAAAAAAAAAAACTGTAGAGGTTAAGACCAGCTCATATCTCTCCAGAGTCTAACTGTGACTCATCTTTTTTTTTGTTGTCATTCCCGAAAAAGCCATTTAGTCATGCTTACTAAAACTTTAATTTTTAAAGGTGCCATTCCTTTCTGCCTTACATGAATCCGTTAGATGAAATCAATATTCCAACTGTGTCATGTGGAACATGCTTAGTTTCCATCTAATAAAAACACTTTGCTCGCTGAGGAAAATAAAAGCTGTCTTGCCACAAAGTACCTTTAATGATTTGATGGGTAACACTTGAAGTGCTAAGAATGTCTAGTGGACTTGAGCACTGGGGTGGTCCGGCACAACCTGGAGTAAAAACAAGGTGGCCAGGAATAAAGTGTTTTTTATTCTGGCACCCCCATGTGTTATTGTTGGCAGACACCCATGTATACTCAGTTGGGGGTGTGGTGTTGCCTCCTCATACGCAAGTTGTGGGCATGAAGCATGCAACCCCTCCTTTTTTTTTGCATTTAAGTGTCATTACAGATGATAAAGATGTTGTTTTAGGGTTAAAGACATTAAAAAAAAACTGATAATGGGACTGTCTGTGCTTGATACCACCCACTTACTGAACTCAAAGCTGACATCCTGAATAACAAGCTGTTCCAGCAGAATCATGGTTAAAAACACACACAACTGTTACTATGAGCCATTGTGTGAAGTCACACCAGCCTCAGTTTTTCACTTCAGTGCCATTCATCATGTCACTGACGCTGAATGTGGACATATTTAAAGAATTTATTGTCTGCAAATGCAGTAAATGAGACTTGGGCTGCGGCACAAGGGACTCTGAGCCAGGACACATGGGTCAAGACACGGAGAGTACAAGCAGCTCAGCTGATTTTGATCCTTAATGTTACGGAGCTGTCATGGGAATTTACTATGGTTCTACTGAGTCATAGGAATGGTGGAACACCAACAGCGTCAGTGTCAGGAAGTTGTTGGCCAGAGGCTTCAGTGTGCTGATATCAGGAGTGTCTGAGGGAAAAGTGATGTGTAAGCTGCTGTTCGGCGGGGAGGGCCGACGTTACGGTGACTGACAGCACAAGGCAAGCCATGTGGGCCGCGTCCAGCTCTGGATGTAATGAGTGTGTGCTGTGATACGTAAGTGAGTTTAAGACCTGCAGACGGTGTTAATGCTAGCAGCACAAACCTAATTATTAGGCTCTAAATATGTGATAGCAAATGAGTATCCTCATGTAAACGAAAACATGTAGCTGGTGCACATGCACTCCGTCACCCTGTCAGAGGGAAATTATATCTAATTGCTTAAAGTGCTGACACATGTAGCTTCAGCATTTTGAGAGATTCAAATATGGATACGGCTGACATCAGATCAAATATCCAATCATATGAGTCCATTTTTAAAGCTAATTTCAAATGCTAGAATTACCTCTTTAATGTAATACCCTGTTAACGATCACCCGCCTTGACACCATGCTGTTGGATTACATCAATTTATTTTTTTTCACAGTTATGAAAAATGAAAACAAGATTCACTTGGATGCTTGTGATTTTAAGGTATTGCATGTAGCTCAGAGCCAAAACTTACAAATGAAAAAAAAAATTAGTGACTTTAAATATTTACAACAGGTGTCGTGCATTTTTAAACTTGCAAATCTCCCACTTGCTTTAAATCTACAATGTCAACAATATAGTCGTGTAACAGGAGGCTGTTGTTGCACTGGACACACAAACTCTTAAATTTATATCTGTGCACACCCCCAACACTGTAACAAACATCTCGTACAGTAAAGCATCCTGTTTACGCATCCTGCCGTACCCCTTCGGCAGCTGTATTTACCTCAGTGATGTCAGTGATGACATAAAGTAAAACAGTGGCTCACTTTTGCAAAGACATCAGTAACTGGAGCATGACTTACTGACCTTTGACTGAATTTGTTTATCATGAAATTGCCAGTAAAACTCAGTGTTGGCCGCCTGCAGACGAATGCGATCAGTGCAAATAATAAAATCAGGATGTATGTTACAACTGAACGGATGTAGCAGGACGTACAGCACATTATAGACACAACACCGAGGGAAAAAAATCATTCGTCAGCATCACCTCTGACAGGCAGTTGTGACTATCAGTGCGGTCTCGCAGCGTACTGTATGTGTCATGAGACATGAGACAAACTCCTGTCTCTTATTACCCGCCGCTTTGATCTCTGATGACTGTTCACTGTTGTTGCTGATCCTTATGAGGATAAAAGTGTCTGGATGTGATTCAAGTGTATCAATACCACAGAATTACACCGGCTCACTCTCGCTGTTTCTATCCAGCTGCCGAGACATGCATGAGCGAGCTGATTAAAACCCACTGACAGACCTTAAAGTCATGTGATTGTGGGTGTGTTCTCAGAGGTGTGTTATCACTGTGAGAGCCCTCTGTACCTATGAGTGATCCCCCCCCCCCACAGGAAGCTCATGTTTACTGCTTTATTTGAGTGTTTCCAAGGGACTGTCTCTTGTGGGGTTTGTGCAACGTAATGAGTTATCCAAGTGAAGTTTTCTGGAAAGACAGCCGGAAAAGGGGGGAGGAATTTGGCTGTTTGTGTGTTTGTTGGCATGATAGATTGATATCGGCCAAATATAAGTCAAAGTTTTGTATTTGTTTACTGTTTTGCTTTGGTAGTTATTTTAAGCAGTTCCCTCTGCAAACATGTTGGTGGAGAGAGTTTCGATCTGTGTTTTCGCCGTTTCTTTTAGGGCAATTTCCCCTCGGGGATCAATAAAGTATTTCTGATTCTGATTCTGATTCTGAACATCAATCCAACTCTCATGTCTGTACATTAAATATACAGCCAGTAGCCATTTAGCTTAGCTTAGCTTAGCTTTGCATATAGACTAGAAATCAATAGAAACAACTAGCCTGGCTCTGTTCAGAATGAATAACATCTCCGAGCACGTCTTGTCCAGCCGTTTCCCCCCGTTTCCTGTGTGGCTGTGGCTGCCTGTAACTGCGCATTAACCGATATAACTCAAAATAAATCTTTACTTGCTGTTTTTTACATATTAGCTTGTTATTGTGGCTTTCAGTGGTGTTCAGTTTCTTTTTCTGAGGCTGTTCCAGCCTGATAATAAAATAATAATAATGAAGTTGGAGAGCGCAGGCTATCTTGGCTATTTTCTTTTCATAAAAAAACTATTTACTGGTATTATATATCACATTTATCAATGTCTGTATCAATCAGTCTAGACGTGCTGACATCAGCCTTCCAACAGCCACATTAGTTTAATCAGACAGGGAAAATACCTAAATTTCATTGCCATTCAGTAGATTCATTGAGTCATATCCACCAGCGTGTCAGTGCAGGTGACCAAGACAAGCAGCACTCAAAGAGGGGTGACTGGCGAAGTGTGGACAACTGAGTCCCATCTGAGAGAAGCCAGATGCCCTGCTCCCATGCTCCCATGCCTGTTGTTGGCGCCTGCGACGCTGACACACTCATCTCCTTCCCCAGTTTACGGGTCCAGGCAGCAGCGCTATCGAGAAGTTAGAAATAGTCATGCTTTGATGTTATCAGAGGACGTCTAAAATGTGATGTTGAGAAATAACCCTGATAGTGCTGCTTCAACCCCTCAGACCTGTTCAATTAGTCACCAGTGGATCAGAAATCTTTTTCTGGTCTATGATATCAGGTGAAAGTTAACAGCAGTTCTTCCTAGAAGAGTTCATCCACGAAGTAACAGCCCCAAGGTGACATCTCATGCTGGACTGGGCTCAAACACACGTCCATCACTGATGAACTGGCCTCCGTTTGACTGCATGTTAACTATGTGTAGAACTTCATCTCCGGTGTCACCGGGGGCTTCAATTGTCAGGGCATTTAGAGGCAGAGTGGAATGAGAAAGCAGATTCTGTCCAAGGTCAATCCTGTGTCAGACAGCGAACCAGAGGAACAGAAACCAATTGGCAGAGATACGGGAAGAGAGAGGAAAGGCAGTTCAGGGAAAGGCAGGTGGGGTAAAGAAGTGGGGCAGATAGTTTCAGACCCTTCTCATCAAGACGAATAATAATAGCAACCTGATCCGGCCGGTGGTCACACGCTCTGTTACTTTACATGCTTGTGTCTGGGTTCCTCTCTGTGGGTTTGTGCACTGTTAATCCCCTCTGGGTCCCTCAATCATTTGGACCAAATAAGTTAAGCATTGCACAGAGCAGACTCTGGATGATCACCATTGCACGGATACACTATTTCCCTTTTTTGGGAAATGCATAGACTGAATCTGTTGCGTCCAGCTCTATAGAGTCACATTTGACAGGAGCAATGCTGCACATGTGATCAGGAGCATTTTTTGAAGAAATCATAGGCTTGCCAGAATAATCTGTGCCACCTTGAAGCCTGAATCTTCCTTTTTAACATTAGGGACTATCTTAGCTACAGCCAAACTGGGGTGGCAGAGGATAGTAAAAGGGTTGGGGAGCGATCATGAGGTGATCTTCTCCCAGACGACAGCTGATCTGTAACCCCAGACAGAAATAGGGCAGTGGCTTTCACTTAGCAGGGACTGTACAGCCGGAGCATCGCTTGACTCTGCTCTTTCAATCCCAGGCCATTATCCCGGCACGATAACAATGGATGTTTGATTGTGCTAACTTAATTCAAAATGTATGGTCACGACGTTATGTCAGGTATGTGCAACATGAACAGTGGACTTAGTGTACGATGCAGACAGGTTCAATTCTGGGACGTGTGTTTCTTTAAGACCAAATGAGTAGTGACAGCCTAATAAGACAAGGCTATCTGAGTGACCTTGTTTCCTAGAGAAAAGAGGCTAATAATAGGCCAAAATCTGGAGCTGCGGTGAAGCCTGTAATGGGTTAGTGCTAAAAGCTCTGATGAATCATTCCAGCCGAGCAAGCCATGGAAAAAAAGATCATCAACTTTTGCTGTCAAAAAAAAAAAAAAAAAATCATGTTCCAGCCAGAAGAAGATGAGCGTGTTTAATGTCCGAAACACGATTACCGAAATTGCGAGGGGGCCTGTAGGGAAACTGATCACAAGATTAAAAAAATGACCAAAGAAGAACAATATTTGAGGATAAGTTCATGTTCTTCAAATGGGTCTTAAAACTAAAAGGTCAATTTTTGGCCACTGAAATCGTTCCTCCTGTCTCTACAGGCCGTGAAGACGCCCTGTCCGAAGGTGACTGAAGAGGTGGAGGTCAAATCAAGAGTCCTCAAAGCTGACACATCTGCTGGAGATGGTCAGACTTCATGTGGATCTTCTAATGTAACAGAACCAAAACAGTTAAGATGTGCGCAGATATATTTTAAATTCAAGACTTTTTTTCCGACAATAATTATATATTTATTTATGGCCTTGAGATTTTTAAGAGATCCCATTGGTTGACCAATGTAATGTATTCCACGAAATGATTTCCACTGAAATAGCTTCCATTGGCACTATTTATCCCTTAGATCATTTCAGAGCTTTGGTTCCCCTGCTTTAGATTTCTTGATTTAACCCTCTGCCCTCATTATTTCCATTCACCTTGATGAAAAGAAGCACGGGTGGAAAAACAGAGCCATGTTCAGTCTTTAAAGCCTCGGCCCTATCGGGTTTAAATACCACTTACACATTGTGAACTGAACTCAACCCCTGTGCATGGTCAGGGGGGTTGCCAGCCCAGTGGGCGCATTCTCTGAGGTCAAAGGTCACGGACCATCTCGTTTGTCATGGGCAGCACTTCAAGGCAGCTCACTTCACACGTGGACAGGTTCACGTTTCAATTAACAGGTGACATATATCTTGTTTCCTAATTGTGCTCATCTCCCGCGACCTCGGTAATCCTAAAATCTACAGCAAGTTACAACGGATACAGTGTTTCCCATGACTGGCATCGATCATCTTCAGTTTGTTTCAGCAAGATGTTGTCTTTGCATACATAAAATATCTTTCTTAAGCTCAATAGAACAACCAGGTGTTTTTAAATCAGGTGACC
>JAPZDY010000015.1:14443276-14456914 GCA_029783645.1 Ctenochaetus hawaiiensis | reverse complement strand
ATAAACAGAAAGACGTTAAAACAGTCTGCAGACACCAGCGATAATATCCAGTGGGTTAGTCGCCACGAGTGACCCCTTGCACATAGAAGTAATTTGAACCATTGTTAATATGGGAAAACTAATTATAGCTGCTATTAATAACTCTTCTTAACAAGACAGACTTCATAATGTGTTTACTTGTAATTAATGCTTCATTAGTTGGAAACTGAATCCAGCTGCATTTCTTCCAAACTCATTGATGATTGTAACAGCAGAATCACATTTTTTAAAAGACAAGACACTCGATAGCTCTTAAAAATGGACGTCTTTGCATTTTAACAGCAGACTTTTAGAACTTTAAAGTGAGAAAACAAAGGAAGAAACACTGTAGAAGAATAAACCTATTCACACAACTTGAGAAAAAAAGAGGTATTTATTACAAATGTAAAATAATTGATCTTAAACTGCATTAATCAAGCTATTAATTTTAATTTATGAACCCCTTTTGAAGTGTTTCCTATAAATAAGTGGCCCAAATATCTCCACATCCATGAACATTCAGTCTGGGATTATGGAGCGACAGTAGTTTGTCTTTCACTTTCTCATTTGCAGGGAAATATCAGTGCTGCTGTTTTGTCCTGATGCATCTGTCATGAAACCTTAAGGTGACATTTCATTCAGTTTCTGTGGACCTGAATGCTCATGTTTTCTCTTCCACAGAGTCAGTAGGTTGTGAAGAGTCATTGAAAAAAAAAAAAAGAAAGAAAGATGCTTGCTGCGGTGTGACAGCCAAAGTGTTGGATAGAGTTTCACAGTCTATATTTAAGCCTGGTGACTTGTGTCCCTGCTGCTCCGTTTAAATGCCAGAGTCCCGCTGTCAAAACAGAGCGAGAGGGGCGCAACAATATGATGGACCTTTTTGAGACCAACACTTATCTTTTTAATGATTTGCGCTATTTGGAAGAAGGGGATCATGGACCACTGCAGCACTTGGACATGGCGGGGGTGTCTCCTCTGTACAACGGCAATGACAGCCCGCTGTCACCGGGTCAGGATAACGTTCCGTCCGAAACCGGCGAGGAGAGCAGCGGGGAGGAGCACGTCCTCGCGCCTCCGGGTCTGCGGGAGCACTGCGAGGGCCGGTGCCTCATGTGGGCCTGCAAGACCTGCAAGAGGAAGTCCGCGCCCACGGACAGACGCAAGGCCGCCACGCTCAGGGAGAGGAGGAGGCTCAAGAAGATCAACGAGGCCTTCGACGCGCTGAAGAGGAAGACCGTGGCCAATCCCAACCAGAGGCTGCCCAAGGTGGAGATTTTACGCAGCGCCATCAGCTACATCGAGCGGTTACAGGAGCTGCTGCAGACGCTGGACGAGCAGGAGAAAACGCAGAACGGATCATCTCACGGCTTTAACGGCAAAGAACACAGTGTAAGAAATCACAAGAGACCATAAAAGATCCTCACAGAATCCCTTCAGAGTGTTTCCCTGAAACATCAGAGGACCTTATAATGTCATTTTATTCCACATTTGATCAGTTTTATCCCTATAATATCCCTGCATGGGCTTGTTAAGTGTCTGTGGTGCCTTTAATGACTTAATAATGTGTTTAGTGCAATTTTATATTTTACTGTCACTGATATCTGTATTTCATTCAGGACCAACAGTGTGATAATCAGCAGGAATGTTGGCCACTTTATAGCTTTTTCTGCCATATTTTTTCCATAATATCCATCTTTTCCTTACTGATTTTCTTCATTATAACCATTAGGCCTGTTTTTTGCATTTTTTATGTGGCAAAAAATCTACATATTGTCATTTAGCATTAACATTAACTGACATAAACGTGTAGGATTACATGAAAAGTGTGTTTTCTACAGGTGGCCAGTCAATCCTGGAAAAAGGCCTCAGAGATCTGGTCGACCTCTGCTGACCATTCCACCGCAGCCATGTCCAACCAGAGAGAAGGTGAACCTAGTGCACTTATAATCACAAATAGATACAAAAAAATAAATTAAATAAACAGTTTTCTTTGTTTTTCAGGAACCAGCGAGTCGTCTGCGTCCTCCAGCCTCCTGCGACTGTCGTCCATCGTGAACAGCATCACCACTGACGAGAAGATCAGCTTCAGCGAGGACGTCTCAGAAAACTGAAACATGAATATAAAACCATGACAGGACAACAGTTTTTTTTAAAAATCTAAAGTTTCCGTCGTTCCTCTCTAAATTCTTTCCACTCTGTTCAGCCATTCTGGCTTCTGTTTGTTTCATGCAGCCTTCGTTTGTACAGCAGGAGCAACAGATTTGTACATATTTTATAATAATGTGATGTTCAGATTTATTTATTTTATATTCAGAAGCAGACGACAAATGTAAGAAAGCTGTATTTAAATATTTGTACGTAACCGACCAAGATAAATAAAACTGCTTCTTTTTGCAAAACTTAAAAAATCCCTGTGATCTTCATGTGTTTTTCAAGGGCATTCTGGGAAATGTAACGCGTTGATTCCTCCACGGTTGCATGTGTTTGAGAAGTTTAAGGCTCCTCACTGTGACTCCGTTTTACTTGAAAATAGAGAGAAACTCCATTACCACTTCAAGATCAGCTCCCCCCAGCATTCACGGCTATTAGTAGTCCATAAAATGTGCCCTGGAATAGTTCGCCGCTCTTTGTTCCTCCAGCCGCAGGACTGATCCCACAACAGTAACTCGATTCCTCCTCCAAACACGGCGTGCCTCTCCTCTCCCGTCTTATGTGGAGGACATGGAAACTTGGGCAGCCGGCTCGAGTGCAAAGCCCTTTGGAATAATTAAATGAAATTAGGTCTTAATTTATCATCGCTTGCCTCGTCATCACATGGCAAAGGGGGACGTTAGAACGGAAACCTGCAGAATCTTGTTTGTGGTGTGGTGACACCAGAAGAGGGGGGGTGTTTTCTGATGATGACCCCCTCAGATGACACAGAGCTCCACAGGCTGACCTACGGGACTCTGCCTCGTCTCTCAGGCCTGCAGACAAACACATGCAGACCTTTGTGATCGTGCAAAAGTGTTAAACGGGTGTCAAGTTTATCAGAATGTCTCAATGCAGCATCCAATAACTTGATAAACTGAAAGAAAATACACAAATGTAGCTTCAGCTAGGTTGACAAGAAAAATACAGTCACCTAAGTTCTGTATTTTGGGGTTGGTTGAGGAACTTTATTTCTTTAGATACTATTTTTTTCTGCCTTTTTTACCCACTTTCCTTGAAAACCATCCCTGATTCATAAGAAAAACTGTTAGAAGGAGTCCAAACCAATCTCAGGTTTGACGGTCGTCCCCTTTTCTGTGTTTTTAGTGTCTTAAAATGAGATGATGAGCTTAGATGGAAGCTTGTGCCCTTTCCCTTCAAAGATCATTAAAGTTATCTCCCCTAATATTTGCTCTACTTCTGCTGCAGAGGAAAATATTTGGTATATTTTTACTGCAGCACATGTGTTCAATAGCAACAATCTCATCAGTACTCTGTATTGTAAAGTAATCACAGTTCTACCTTAAGATCTACAACATAAAATGATGCATAAGGGCTGAAATATTATTAATAATATGGAGATACAAAAATATAAATGATCTAAAAACGCAAAGTGGTTGTTTTTCTAACTGTATACATGCTTTTATACTTTTATGCTGCAAATACAATAAAATCTTGAATGCAAAACTCATGTGTAATGGATTAAATTACATATTTTTACTGGTATTTTTTACTAAATCAAGAATATGAATACTTGTTTGAGCACTTAGCTAAATTAAAAGCTGAAAAACAAACCTCCGAGGCTCCTCCGAGGCTCTTTTCAACAGAACTATTCATATCTTTTACCAAATATCCTGTTTTCTGTAGACAGCAGACAGAAACTCGATATCCCCCCAAACAGTAATGTGCTTTTAATGGGCTCCTGCTTACTCACTCAATCTGATAGTAGTATTACTCCACATGGTATTTGCTAATTTAACATCTGTTATGACTTCATTTGACCAAAAAACCAGAAGACACACTTGGATTAACGTGGATACTCGTAATTGTCTCAAATGCTGATATTTTGCAGACATATTGTGTATAAACCTGCATTTTTTAGCTATTAAAAGGTTTGTATTTGCTGTAAAAACTCAACACCCAGCTGTGTTTTGAGCCTCGCTGTCTCATTGTGAGCTTTTTTTCTCTCCATAAAGCGTCAGAAGCCTCTTGGAGCCTCGACTCTCCGTTGTCTAACTTTACAGGGATTTCTGGTGTTACTGATGACACCATATAATTCTCATTTGGCTGTGAAGGCAGTGTTTTAAAAGTCAGAGCTGATGAAAGGCTAGCTGTTATGGGAGGGGAGGGGGGGGATAAGCCTGGAGCCTGAATGCTCTGGTTTATCCAGACTTTCCCTGAATATCCTGCTAGAAAAAGGGGGATTCACTGCAGCGGGGCTGGCAGTGCACCTCTCCCTGCTCACTGCCAAACAAATGGCGTTGCCACTCAAAATGTGTGTTTTTTTTTTTGTTTCACTAATTCTTGTGGGGAATGTAAAATGGACTTATGGGGGGAGGAAGAAATAGCCTCGAACATGACTCACTACATTAAGAAAAGAATGTGTTGTTATTGGATTTTTTTTTTTATCATCCACATTACTGATTTTGGTTTTAAAAAATATGTATTTTTCAAAAGTTAGAAAACTCCAGTTCACCAGCAGTGTTTTTGGCTGTTAAAATATGCAGAAATATGGAAGTAAAAATATGAATGTGGGCTCTGGAGATCTTTCTGTGTAAGTGATTAATCGCCTCTCTGTCAGGGTTCTGCTGCTGTTTCATCAGATAAGCTGCATATTGAGTCAAAACACGAGGCCGTTTGGAAGAAATAAGGTTTTCAGACGTGAGGAAGATGGACATAAAAAGATCACCTCCTGCCCTTCACTTAACTCCGTCTCTGACCCCTGAAAACAACACAAAAGCAAACTCTGAAGGTTCCCGAGAGACCCGCCGTGCGCGCAGATCACAGCGCCGGCCTGCGACGCGCGCACTGACTGCGCCTGTTTCCAAATAACACCATGTGCTGCGCCGATCTAACTCCAGCTTCAGCCATCTATCGGTTGAATCCAGGTTTTCTCATCGACGACCTTGTTCTCAGACCCTCGCGGCCTTTGATCTCGATGTCTTCTTCAGCTGTGCCTAATCCAAACTCCGACGGGGCAATTCAGCGGCAGCAGGTCCTGGTGTTTTCTTAGGTGCGCGCAGTTCCCAGAGAAGGGGGCTCGCCAAACGCTTTGACACATTGTGAGAAATATCCGCATTGTATCCTTGTAAGCTGTCAACAGCGTCGTTACCTGAACGCGCCAGGGTCGCACCGCATTTGGTTTGAAAGTCTCTGTTTTTTTTAACTGCACTCCAATGCAATTTAACATCTCTTTTGCTATAATAAAGAAAATTACTCTTAATATAAAGTCCGAAGCCTCTTGAGATGGTTACAAAATGTGATCCAGTAAATTTATTTTCAGTCTCATTTTAATTCTGTTAAAAAGCAACAAACACGAGTCACGCTGAGATCTCTGCCTCATGCACAAAGCTGCCTCCCTCGTTTCCTCATCGCTCAAAGCCCTTCAAACCTTCAATCCTCAGCCTGATTAAAAGCTCCTGCACCATATTGGCCATCTGTTCTGTGCTCAATTGAAGCACTCGACTTGTGTCAATAAATTTTAATGGTTAAAATTTGGTCCTGGGAGGCAAAATGGTGCAGGGGAATTGCGCAGCGGTGTCAATTGTGTAATTACTGTTTTAATGAGCTTTAATGATCACCTCATTGGCAGCACCTTGGGTGATGAGCTCGGGGTGTTTGCAGAGGGTTTTGCCACTGTGATGTGAATTCACCGGGCTTGAAATGTTACACCTTCCTTTGCAGCTGGGCTGCATCTGCAACGCTGTCGTCTCCACCGTAAAATCCGGCCTGCATACTCCACTGCGAGTGGTCACCCTCTTTTTCTGCACAGTTTGACTTAAAAACACACTCTGATATTTATGTCTTCATAGCTGAGTGTCGCTGTCAGCCATGACAGGACGCCTGCAGGCTGCTTACAGATAAATCAGGCAAAGTGAAGAACTTCTGGCCATTAAAAAAACAAGTCACGCAGTGGTCAAAGCGGCATGAGTTCACCCACACTCCTGAAACATTCCCGAGCTTTGTGTTCATCATGGCCTTGCAGGAGAAGGGCACTTGGAAGGAGAGAGTGGTGATGAGTAGGAAAACACCAGTAAGTGCAGATGTGGGAAACTCTGCAGGGTACTCGGGGGGTGAGAGGCGGCAGCGGGTTGGGAGGGAGCTGAGCTAACCCCAGCCTGCCTTCTGGCTGGGCCAATGGGCCATGGTAATTAGATCTGACCAATGTGGGCCCTTGGCTCTGGCCTGGGGGCATATAAGGGGGGCCTGGGGCAACAGACCCCTCATATCACTCAGAGGTCTCCTCTCTCTCTCACCCCACTTCCTCTGCGCCCTTCATCCATTCAGACTTCTCTCTTCCACAAGCCATGGATGTCTTCTCACCATCACAGGTCTACTACGACCGAGCGTGCGCTTCGTCTCCAGACAGCCTGGAGTTTGGCGCCGCCGTGGAGCTCGCTGGCTCCGAGGAGGATGAGCACGTCAGGGTCCCCGGAGCCCCTCACCAGCCGGGACACTGCCTGCAGTGGGCCTGCAAGGCCTGCAAGCGCAAGTCCAACTTCGTGGACCGCAGACGGGCCGCCACCATGCGAGAGCGCCGGCGACTCAAGAAGGTCAACCACGCTTTTGAGGCTCTGAGGCGCTGCACCTCGGCCAACCCCAGCCAACGTCTCCCCAAGGTGGAGATCCTGCGTAACGCCATCCAGTACATCGAGAGCCTGCAAGATCTGCTACGAGAGCAGGTGGAAAACTACTACGGCCTGCCAGGAGAGAGCAGCTCGGAGCCTGGGAGCCCGCTGTCCAGCTGCTCTGACGGCATGGTAAGACCCCTGATCCACATGTTCTGCAAACATCTGCTCGTGCAAAGTCTTGCAGGGCCTTTCTGCGGCTCTTAAACCACCAACACATTTGTTAGGCAGAGAAGTAACCACAACTGCACTGAGGATGACTTCATGCTGTAAAAAAACATCACCTGAAAAGACCTTTATGATGGTCCAAAGTATCTGCAGAGTCTCACGTTTAAACCACGGCGCTGTTGTCATTTCTCTTTATCATGTGGAGTATTTTATTTCAAAATAGGCCTGAGTTTCCAATTTAAAAACCTATTAATCAATCACCATGCTTCCCCATGCATGTCATACTCTCCTGTTATTGTTTAATGCATCTGGTCAGCAGTCCTGCATGCGTCTCTGTCCTCGAGTCAGGACAAGTTAGTTGTTCTCAACAACAGTCTGAAGGTGACAGTGCATCAGCTAATACTAAAGGACTTATAAATGCTGGATGGAATAATGGCTTTCCCACCAACCGGACACTTTATAGCCCTAATAAACCGAACTAAATCCACCTTACTGAAGTCTGGCAGGAAAAAAAAAAAAAAAAACTGGGCGCTTTTCTGCATTCCATCCTGACTGCATGTTCTGCGCCGCTGCCAGGATTTTCTGCAGATTTACTCGGAGAAAAGTGTCATCTTGCACAAACTGGTGTTGCTTCCACTGATACAATCGATTGGCCACGCTCGGAGCCGGGCAGGGGAAGGGAGTGCACACACTGCCACTTTGGCTTTAAGGTGGATGTGAAATAAAGAAACCCATAACTTTGGAATTCAGGATTTATTGGCCTGTCCAGAATATCGTGAAGGGCATCGGCTGGTTTTTTATGCTTCTTCCGAGCCTGTGCATATATACATTTGTCCAAACATAACGCATCATTTATGACTGCTGTTATTTTGAAAGCGTTTGCAAGAATTCAAGGGTAAATTTGATTTCTTGTTTCCTTGCAGGCTGACAGCAACAGTCCAGTGTGGCAACAGCTGCATGCAAACTACAGCAACAGTTATTCATATGCGAAGAACGGTAAGACCTTTTGACAGCAGCAGCATGATATGAATATGACATGCATTCACGCCAGCATACTGCTCTAAAAACAACAAATAACCGGAAAGTAGGTTGTTTAAATGTATGTTTTATGTTGCCTCCAGGAGTCTTTCAGTGTCAGGATGTAAAAAAGCCGTAAAAACAAGACAAAACATAGAAATGAAGAACGATTTTCTGTGTTTTAGTGGATCTGTTCTCATATATTTTCACACAAGTCACATTTTTCAGCTGAAATGATCTTTGTATTGAAACTCTTCCTCTTATCAGAGAGTTTGGGCAATAAGACGGCCGGAGCCTCCAGTCTGGAGTGTCTCTCCAGCATCGTCGACCGTCTGTCCTCGGTCGAGTCCAGCTGCGGCCCGGCGGCTCTGAGGGACGCCGCCACCTTTTCCCCCGGGAGCGCCGACTCGCAGCCCAGCACGCCGGAGAGCCCCGGATCCAGGCCCGTCTACCACGTCCTGTGAGGGGAACTTGGCTTTGACATGGATGTATGACCGCAGGCGGGCGGCGAGCTTCTCACCAAACACCAGCTGCATTTGCAACAAGAGATAAGAACTAGTTTTTGTGCAAATCCGGAGGAGACGCAGCCGAGTCTGAGGCGGCTTCGATATTGTACATGAGATTGTAAATATGTAATGTAAATGCCCATTTATTCTATACATGCTATTATACCCAATGAGACATATTTAATTATGACAGTTAATGTGATGTTGCTTTATCCCAACATGAAGTGGTATTTAAGCAGTTTTTAATGTCTTACTTTCCATGTTGTCATTAAATTTTTGACTGTTTTGTATCAAAGTTTGACTTGTTGTTTTAGTTTCTTCTGTCTTTCTCTTCCTTTGTGTTCTTTTGTCACCATGTGTTCAGATCTCATTAGCTGCCTTGTAAAAATAGAGGGTGAAATTAGCTAAAATAATGAAAACATGAACTAAGACTTGTGTTGTTCACTCTAATAAATGTGAGGACATCATGAACCTGAATGAATCGGCAAGAAAAACAAAGCAAGAGACGTCCAGATGTCAATAAAAGACCACAACTAGCTGGTTTTTCAGGGTTTATATGGGTTTTTCCAAAATGCATCATCTGCTCTAATTTTAAGAGCTGAATTAATAATTTACAAGAGCAGATTCTTGTGCACGTCACACATTAACGAGTCCAATAAAGGTGGTTTCATCGCAACAAAAGGGCGAGTTATTCATCATGTGACGGAGCTGTCTGCTGCATGCAGGGTTGGTTCAGGACAGGCAGACTGTCTCCAGCTAACAAGGTGTGGAGATCACATTAGAAACTGATCGAGGTCAGCTGATATCATTAATCATCCAACACTGCTGTAATCGCTAACGTAGCCTCCTGCGAATGAGTCGTTTTTACAGAGTAACAGCACATTTTATCCTCTAAAAAAAATCTGTTAATCTGCATCAAAGTGAGGATTCAAATGAAAAAGTGACATCGAAATCGTCAAAAAATGAAAATATTGCAGAGTTTTCAAATTTAAAGCACATTTTGTTCTCACTTTGATCAGATTTTAGCATCTCTTTGTACTGTCGATGTGTCACACGGTGTGTTTAGTGTGTCTGACCTGTTTGTTCTTTGTCATCAGTAACACCCCAGATTACACCATCAACACCAGAGTGAAGAGCAAATGGCCTTTAACTGTACTTATTGTTTGATGGGGGTGGTGAATGTGTGTCACACTGCTTCCTGTATTTCATTCTTGTTGTATGTTGGCAGTATTTTGTTTGGTTTATATGGTCTGTTTAGAGGTTTTGCAGTTTTTTATTCACAATACTTAAACTGAAAACCTGTATTTCTTTTGTGGTTTTTGCTCTTATTTATATTTTGTACTATCTGAATCATATTTAATGTCTTATAATGTCTTATTATGTCTTCTTCTGCTTGCTCGGTCTTTGTTAAAGTGCAAATAAAGAGAAAATATCCACTATTCAGAATTCTGTCTTCATAAATCTACATTTTGTTCTGGTCTTAAGTATTTTGTTCCTGATTCTTGTTTATAGGGGGATTCAGTCGGTGGTGGAAGAGGAATTCAGATCATTTGTCAGATTAAATATGAGCAGTTTTGCAATTTAAAAATACTCCATTACCAGTAAAAAAAAATCTGCACTACAAAAGTAAAAGTACATCAGTTATCTTAGCCAGCTGTAGTTACATATAAAATGAAAAAATGGGCCTTAAGTTTTGTTTTCTATCACACATTTTTGTGAAATTGATTAAATCGTCAGTACATTTGTATGTAAGGAGGATTTTACTGTTGCAGCTGCTTGAGCCGGAGCTCACTGGTACCATCCCACCAGTGTTTCAAATTTAAAGTGATAGTAACTAAAACTGTCACTGTTACTACATTTAACACAGTAAATAGCAATTTAAATAAAGCAGAATTAGTTCAAAACTGCTTTAATTAAGGTGCTCAGTTACTTTCACTATTGCTCGTCTTATAAAACGGCTTAAATTGTTGTATTAACAACATTTTCTTGACTATATTTGCATATTTTAATAATGGTTGTAAATACAGATTTTTTTCTTTATAGCAGAATGTTTTCAAGCAATAATTTAAGTACTTTTACTTGAATAAAAATCAGAATCCTTCTTCCACCACCAAGCACATGACCCTGAAAATGAGTCCAGTATTAACTTATTCTCATTCATTTTATACAGATATTAAACATCCACGTGTTCATCTTTCTATCCAGCAGCACTTTCTGATTCCACCGGTGGACTGAAGCTCAGAGTGTAACAGAGCCTGGGGGTAAATGGCAGCAGCTCCTCGGCGGTTCTGCCTCCCTGCTTCAGTCCTGTGAAACATTGTGGACATTCCTGCAGCGGCTTGTATTTCACTAACCTCCACGGCTGCGTACGGCACTCCAAATGTCACCCATGTCATTTTCCATGGCTACAGCGTGGTTGTGATTCATGAATCCTTCGCTAACTAAGCCTGGAGTGTCAACACACACACACACACACACACACACACACACACTGCGAGTTCTCATCAAGGTTGTCGAGGAGGTCGAGGGTGAAATCAGGAAAAGAAAAACAAGAGAGAGAAGAAGAAGTTTCATCAGATTTTTATTAACTATTTATTTAGATTTGAATCTGCACAGATCATAAACATTATTAATAAATAGACTCAAGACTAAACAGCAGGCAGAGTCATCGTAGTACTCAACGAAACCACAAGAGGGAGGTGTTTCTTCTTTTTCTCCCATGAACACCTGACTCGTCATTTAGCTTTTGTTTGGATTTTTTAATGATCAATATAAATGAGTGTGTTTGAACCCTGGGGTGCTCTTTACAGGCTCAATGTAAAACCACCATTCATAGTTTTTTCTCATATTTTAAAAGGAATCCTGATCTTGTCATGAATGTTTAACTGGAGTCTTTGGAGAATTAAATCTGCCCTCTGGCAAAAATCTCTGCTGTTGTACAGCTGTCTACGCAACGGAGCCGCAAAGACAGAAAAGAAGATTATATAATGCAGTTACACTTCTGCTCTGTTTGCGGTGCTGAAACACGGCGTATTTAATTTATTCAGCTGACATTTTTATGATATTAAAGCTCTGAGTGTTGATTCTTTAGCTTAAGGAGTTTAGAGAATTTAATCAGCACAACACGTAAATGTGTGGGTTTTTTTTAACAATTCAAGCATAATGTTGGATTTTAAAAAGCACACAACTTGGTTTTATTTTTAGTTTTATTCCATAGTTCCCAGCAGAGATGTGATTAGCCTGCTGTGTCTTTCTGCTGTGCAGGAGGACAAAGTGGAAACAAACAGTTTTTTCAAGCTATTTTATTTATCTGTCCAAACGAGCTACATAAGCTAAGTGCACACAAACGCTACTTTCTGTCTTTTATTTTGGCTTTTTTCGTCTTTTAACATCTTTTCTTGTTCTTCTTTTACTTGGAGGCATTATTCAAAAGGTCAAAGTTGACTTCTGACACATAATCATTTTACCTTTTTAGATGTTTGTGTGAAATTTTGTCACAGTTAGTGTAGTTATAGTCAAAAACCTGTTTGTGAGGTCAAAGTAACCTTGACCTACGACCTTTAATTCCCTGTTAATTCCTTCTTAGAGTTTGCATTTGTGTCATATTTAGAGAAAATTCCTGCAGAATGTCAAGGACGGAAGAACAACCAGAGAAAACAATACCTCCAGCCTCGGTTGCTGCTGGTGCAGAGGCATAAAAAATGCACCCATCCTCCTCCTTTGAACGTGGACTCCAGGTGACTCTGCAGTTTCTGCAGGTGCACAACTAAGATATCCAGTCTGGCTTCGTCCCTGCCTGGTTTGGCAGCTGCAACTCGAGGCTCCACAGAGGGAAAAGGTGCTAACCAGGATGAAGCTGCCATCCATGGAGGACCTCTGCACCCAGCGGTGCAGGAGGAAGGCCAACAGGATCATGAGGACCCCAATCAATCCCGGCCACAAACTGTCCCACCTGCTGCCGCCTGGCAGACAGTCCAGCAACGTCCAGTCCTGCACCAGCAGGCTCAGAGACGACTCCAACCTGCAGGACATAAAACTGCTGGACTCCTGAGCTCCCAAACTCATCGCTATGTCCGTTTTCTGCACTGCACTGAGACATGGAGGTGACTTTTTCCTCTGTTCTGTCCACCAGAGTGTGTATGTGTATGTGCACTGCTCTTTCTCACCTGTCCACATCTAAATTCACTACATTACTGCACAACCTGTCTGCATCACAGTTCAGTTTTTCATTAAAATACACCAGTCTAGCAGACTATTTTATAAATAGTAAGTTTAATTCCTCTGCTTAAAGTTCACTGACAGCTTTAATGTGACTGTAAAGCAAGTGATATCACTGTTAAGAGGCTGGAAAACCAGAGTGTTAACAAGCTCTCTCAGTGCTATTTCAGGGCACGGAGGTGTGGACGGAGGAGCACAAAAGAGAACGAGGAGGTGATGGAAACTGTCTGCACACCTTCCGTACATTAGACAGTGGTACTTAAAGATGCTGATGAGAATATGAGTAATATTTATGCATCTCCAGTCTGTCAGAAATAACCCTTTTTCCATCTCCATCCTGGTTACTATGTGAACCGGAGGAGGTGTTACATTCAGGCTCCTGATTAACAGCCGAGGAAACAGGTGAGAGATTCATCACCTGCATTAATGTCACCTGCTCTCTGGAGTTTTTCTCACCTCAGGCTTTGTTCATTTGGTGCAAGGTTTGTTATTTAGGGCGGAGGACAACTCTACAGGGATTTTATCGCACGGCTGACTGTGTATGACACACTGAAGAACCGGCACCGTTTAAGTTTAACACCTTCCAGTTAGCTTTTTCTTTATTAGCTTTGGTGTCTGCTCTTTGTGTTGAGCCAACAAAAGGCCACTGACTTTTTGTTCAAGGGATAAAAAGCAGGAGAAGATTTAAGTACACAAGGTTTTAATCAGTCTGCTACAAAAGCTGCACTGAGAATCACAAACAAGTGTTTCAATGCCATTTTATTGTTTCATTTCCATCTATATTTTTTAAAGTCTATAGTAATTGTGTCCACAACCGGACACTAGCATGCTAACATTCTCTGAAAATTTCCCTTTCTATACTAATAAAAATGGTAACGAAATGTTTACAGTCA
>JAPZDY010000015.1:14432894-14443176 GCA_029783645.1 Ctenochaetus hawaiiensis | reverse complement strand
GGACACTAGCATGCTAACATTCTCTGAAAATTTCCCTTTCTATACTAATAAAAATGGTAACGAAATGTTTACAGTCAAAACAGTTACTGTAAAAGTAAAGTCTAACTTCTCATCTTTCCAGCGATATAACGTTTTCATTATTTCCTTTTGCCTTGTGTTCATCAGAGTTGTTTAAAAAGTGCTAACGCTGCTGTTTTGGCAGTTTGCTACTATGGTCCATAGTTGGACAAAATTGCTTCCTTCAAAATAAAATACTGTGTACACATAAGAATACAGTGTTTTAGCAGTAAAGTTAAAAAAATCCCAGAAACTTCCGTTGGGACGATCGTCGCCTGAACACGATTTAAGTGTTCTTACTGCTTGCTCTTATCACAATCACTTTAATGCTGTAATTAGACAGTTAAATGTTTATGTAAACACATGAAATTTGACATGTAGATTACTAAACATGTCTAAAATACATCAACTGACGTTTGACCGGCGATCGTCCAACGGTTATGACGGGAAAATACAGTAAGTCCGTCTAGGCCGAAGTGTCCGATTATGGACCATAGTAGCATGCTAGTGTCCGGTTGTGGACACATGTACGCTAGGTGTTTTTATCAACTTATTTGCTAATTAACTAAATGCTAAATGCTAACTTGAAGAGATGGCGTGAGATGTGAAGGAAGGGTCAACGATAACGTTCACTGTACACAAGCACATAGATTTATTTATACAAATATAGTATGTATAACAATTGCATATCAACAGTTTGTTGTATTTTTGTCAATCTTTACGGTAAGTACAGGACCATCAGCTTCAAAAATGTGAGTCAATTAAGAAAGAGTACCTGTGATCTTAAGATACAAAAAGGGAATCTGTTGTGTTGGGATGTTCTGCTTGAAAGTGAACAATTGAAAAACTTCTGGAAATCCTATAAAACCTGAGCACAGAGGAAACTTAAAGCAAAAGATGTGGCATTAAGTTGCCTCAGTGTTCAGGTTTTACAGGAAAATGGTGAAATCTGGCAGCGTGGCACGCATGATGCATGTAAGAGGAGTTTTGCTCTGTTGGACTTGTGCATCAAGATGCAGATCAGAGGTGAGAATGAAACCCACACTGTCGATAAAGTAACACAATCAGCAACATTTTTGTTAAAATGCAACTTTAAAACTTCACAACAGCTCCTCATTCGCTGTTCTTAACATGCAGCTGAACGCCTGGATGGTTTCTCCTGGGAAAAAAAAAGCCGGAGAACACAGGTTGGATGTGTTTGGGATAAACAGAAGAAGTTAACAGCCTACACAGTGAAGTCTGCACAGTTGATCAAACGATGACAAGAGCGCCACCCACGGAAAAATACCAAAAAAAAAATTAAATAAATAAATGAAGCAGAGAAAACACAAGACAGAGAAGATCAACGAAGAAGTAATCTGTGCAAAGAAAACACAACAAGGAGCGCTTAGCAGCAAAGATGGAGACGATGGAGAGGTGAAACCACTTTAGCTCTGCTGCTGAGTTTTTTGGAGAAAAAGTCTAAAAAAAAAAACAGATTTTTTTCTTTCAGGTTCGGAAGAAAAATGATTGTCGGAACAGAAACGCAGGGAGCGGATCTACACGGACGATGTGCTAGCATTTAGCCGTCACACAATGAAATAGATTCTTAAATAATCTTAGAAAGAATACAATATATTCAAAAGGAATGATAAAACTTTATGTTAAATCTCTGATCTCATAAACTATAAAATAGACACGTCTGAAAAATAAACATAATTCTAGCATATTTTGATTAATTCTGTTCAAACGAAATCTGCTGACATTCTGTTTGTCTCTTTATCTGTTAAAATCTCTCTGTAACATCTGTGTTTTCTTGATAAATCTCAGTTGGGAGTGGCTTTTTTAAAAGGTTTGCTAATAATCGCAGTTATTGCACATTAATTTTTCATGCCACCTGTAAATCAATAATCTCTTTAAATGGCACAGAGAATTGATTTGGACGAAGAAGCTGCCTTACAGTTCATAAGACCCAGTTTGCTTTACGATGACCTTCGCACCTACGACGTTAATCTCTGTATAAACGTGTGCGTCCGATCATGAATTAAGTGGCGAGATGTCGAAAAACTGAAGAATGTGTGTTATTGCTAAACCTACAAGATACAAAAATCTTTCCTGCTACAATATAGAAGGTAAAAAAGAGTTCACGTTTATCCAAAACAGGACAAATTTGACACGAGAAGAAAAAGAAAAAAAGGAAAATGGTCATTCATACGGAGACACGAGCACCAGTTGAGGAATCGATAGAAACAACCACTGTACAAATGATATCTATGGCAAAATGGCAAAGGTGCCACGGTGCAACGGATGCCGGTAAGCAATCAAAAAAATGGATGACTGTAAACAAAAAAAAAACAACTAACACAAGAAAAGGGAGTTTCAGTAAGTAAGAGTCACAGCCGGAGAAGAACAACTTATAAAAGGAGGATTGGGAGTTAAAATGGACAACTTTCAGCGCTAACCTCCCCTCGGTTTTTTTTTGTTCTTCGAAGCACCGGTTTCAGGCTCTCTCTCTCTGTGCTCAGTCACTGGTGGTACACTGGAAGGGAGAGAGGAAGCAAAAAGAGTCTTCTACTTGTTGGTTTCCTCCTCAAAAAAAGAGGTTCCTTTGGGATCCTCAACACAAACGAGATGGTCTTTGAGATCCACCTTTCTTCTCTCGTCTTCACTTCTTCTTCTTTTGGAACAACCTGCAGAACATAACACATGAGGAAGAGACTGAGAGAAATGCCTCAGAGCTTCCTGCCACACTTTTCTTCAGTGTTATTTGTATCGTTTAATAATTTTTCTGAATAATTAGAGCTTATTTTTGCTGTTTCAGTCTCAATGTCTCTGTAAATCCTTGTAAATCCATTACAGTTGACTCTCAAAGTGGCCTGCATGCAGCAGATAACTATGTGATCTCTGCTCTGGCTTCGTGTGCAGATCAAGTTTAGCAACGCTCACACTTTCAGCATGACAACTTCTCTTAAAAAGGATGTGCAAAGTTCCTCCTTAAATAAAAACATGACTGTCCACGAACCTTTGCAAATAAAGTAACATCAAACAGGATGACAGACGGCATGTTTCTGATGCACCAATCACATGTGTCCTGGCCTGCAGGTGCAGCAGCTAGCATGTGGTTTTGCTAAAATGCAAACATGGAATTCTAATATCTTGTTAATATATGGAGAAGGTAATGACTTTTTATTTGAAGGGTTAACACTGAACCTTTTGTTATTTTCTTTGCTTTCTCTCTCTCTCTTAAATACCACAACTGTAAGATTTTTAATAGGAACAACATATTTATTATGAAAATATTGCACACTTTGCACATTCTTGCAAAACTCTGCACACTTCTCTGTGAGAAAAAGTTCTGTAAATCAACAGGAAGTTCAGCAGCATGTTTGGCACTTGTGGTATCTTTACTTCCTCCTTTTTGCTCTACCTTTACCTCTTTTTCACCAGTTCTGATGTATTTACTAAATATATGATGCAACACAGAGTGACTGCATTGATAAATGTATGTTTTGGGAGTAAATTTAATCAGTTTTCAGCTCTAATCTGCTTGTTAGCAGAGGAGTTTGTGGAGGCTTGTGTGTGGCAGACCTGCTGCATTGCTCACAATGCCAGACTGTGAGACAATGGTGGCATTTAGTGGCTGCTAATTGTGTTACAGAGGCACATCAGAGACCCGTGAAAACGCTTCCTTTTTGCTAAAACTACAGGGAGGTTTTGCTGATGTCACTGCTGCCGTCTTGCAATAACTACAGCGAGACATTGTCAAAGTCTCACTCCAGCCCGTTGAGTCGTGTGTGTGTTTGTGTGTGGTGAACAAAGAGAGACTGTGACAGACAGAAAGAGAAGAAAAACCAGGCAAACAAGTGGCTTATGCTGCATTCTTGTCTGCTTGTGCAGTGTGTGTGTCATTTGGTCAGCGGCCTCTTGGCCACCAAAGCAAATCTCTGCAGTCGGCATCGATAAAACTTGATCCCCCGCTCTGTTTCCTGTCTCCAGCTCTGCCGCGGCGCTCTGTTACGAGCTCATAGATACCTTCCCAGGCTGCACGGTGCCAAATGCAAGACAAGAGAGCTTGGGAGATTTAGCATCAGACGGGCAGTGAGATGGAGATCTTGGACGCAAACCTGCCTCCACCAAAAACAGTCTGAGCTGATATGATTTAGTTTGTCTGATTAGTGTTGGAAAAGTTTCTTCTTGCCTTCACACAGTAAAAGCGTGAGTTTGCCGCGGCGCGACTGGCGGAGCTTTGTTCTAAATTTGGACAGTAAAAAATAATGTCTGAAGCGAAAGCATGCAGACCGGATTCAGCTGCAGCTTCCAGGTAGCAGCTCCGCAGGCTTCGTCTGCTCATCCGCGTACCTGCACGAGCACGAGCCACAGATGTGATCAGTTTTAAGCCTGAATAATTTACAGCCCCATCGCAACACAACCAGCAGAACACAGCAGAAGCGGTAATGTTTGCACGGAGGATGCCGGCAGCTAACTTTGCAAAATATTCCACTGAGGTATAAGGCTTCGAGCGGGGGGATATAAATTCCCTCTACCTGCACACAAGCCAATAAAAAAGTGGCTGCGCGGCAAAGCAGAGCATGGCGAATAAAAACTCAAAAGGAGAGTTCAGTCTGCTTCCACTTCACCTCTCTCCATCTGTATTCCTTCACTGTAGGCTGTGCTCGCAAAATGTTGTTACATTTTTACACTTCGGCAAACCGAACACTCGGGAAAGAGACTTTGAAGGGGCTCAATGCCTGATCTGAACTGCAAAGTTACTCGTAATGACTGAGGTCAAATAAAGCAGATGTAATAAAATACGATTAATTTTAAGAGGACTGATGAAAACAGAAAACATATGAAAAAAAAAGGTGCCATTTATCCTGGTAAAATCAGAAATGGTTAAACTTTATGTGAAAATATGCATCTGCTGTCCCCCTTTTGATCTTTTTTTGACTCCATTGAAGTCCTGAAATAGCATCAACTTCACATCCAAAAATCCATGTTGAAGCTCAAAGATAATCTCTGCTCAGCTCGACTTGACCTCAGTCCAGTTCAGGCTCTGCCAGACTGGGATTGTAAGCCAGAATAAAGCGATAAACCAGAGGAGGCGTTTCTTTACAGCGATTTTAGAACAGAGCAGAGCCTGTTGCCTGTCGATACTTTAGAAAAAATTGCAAAAAAATAAATATTTCTATGCAAACATTTAAGTTAAGTTTCATTTTTAACTAATGTTGAGAGTAATACAGATGTTAAAGGAATAGTTTGGTGTTTAAATATGAAGCTGTGACTGTTAGCTTAGCATAATCACTGGGAGCAGAGCTAAAAATCCACCTCTAAAGCTCACCAAAGCACTTAGCTCACTGGTTTTTGCAGATTAACAGATATATGAGGATTTTGATGATCTAACTTTTTCATTTCACACAGCGGAAAAAAGCTCTTAATGTAAATGCATCAAGACGTTTGATGCATCGCAGGATAAAATGCAAAAGAGCAAAAATCCTGCATCAACTTGGATACACTTAAATTTACTCAGCTGCAGCCACATGTTCAAAGACTCTTCCACAGCGTCTCAGCTTATAAAAACTATTAAGACTGGCTCATAATTCCTTGGGATCATCTTCTTCTGTGGTGTCTCTGGCTCCTGGCGTCCCGCCTCCAGCCACCCCTCACCCTTAATGAAGCGCCTCACCTACGACATGTGGTTCTGCTGAGAGGTCAGGTTCTGCTGCTGCTGCTGCTGCATGAGGAGCTGCTGCTGCTGGCGCCGTCGGGCCGTGCGGAGCTTCTCGAAGCGGGCCTCCATCTCCTCCAGCACTTTGGGGGTGTAGCGGACCACCAGCTTCACGCTGTCCTTGGCCGCCTTCAGCAGCTCCACCGCTTTCTCGTGGTGCTCGCCCTCCACACTCTGCAGAGGTTTTCGGAGACGGAGAACAGAACTTTAAAAAGGGAGCTGATTTTTAATACATATTTAAAAATAGTAACTCCTCTCAGGGAAAAAAGAATACTTCCTCCATGTTTAATACCCTGTGATCTCACTTGAAAATGAGCAGCTGGAGAATCGTTGCTGCTCTTTACTCGACACATGTGCAGCACTTTGATCTCAGCAGCTCTCTTGATTGTTGACTCACATGTGGAATTAAAAATCAAACCCTTCTGGCTCGTTTCAATGGAGGATATTTCATTTGGAAGCAGGCTTCAATAATATATAAGGGCAGGAAAGCTCATGTGCACCCTCCCTGTGATCAATAAATCGAGCCTGTTTCTTCACGTCCGGTTTGACTCACCACGCCGTTGACGGACAGGAGCTGATCCCCTCGCTTTAGGCCGCCGTGCCTCTCGGCCACGCCTCCGGGAATGATGCGGGAGATGTAGATGGGCGAGTTCTGCTCCTTGCCTCCCATCACGTTGAACCCGAGCCCTTCCTCCGTCTTAGGTAGCTCCACCACCCGCGGGTGGGAGTGACCTTCGCTGGCTGCAAAGGCTGCAACTGTGGCCTGAAGGAGGAAGAAGCAACACCATCATCAGGCCTCCTCTTTCTCCACTGCTCCGTGTCAGTGTTGAAAGTTCTGTCTGCACTCATTATCAATCTACTCTCTGGCTTTTTTTGGCATTTCTTTAATCCAATCACAATCATCTTGCACTCTGCTAAGCCAGGACGCAGCGACAGGGATCCTTAAAAACTGTAAAAAGTAGATGACAGAAGGAGAGGAGGATGCCAACTGGAATAGTTGCCCAATGGCAAGCTTATGAACACACACACACACACACACACACACACACACACACACACAGTCTCCATTCAGTGAGTCAGACGAGCCTCCACACATTGTCTATTATGTAACACTGGCTTGGATTGGATGGGTAACATGTTTCTGCAAAATGAGAGTGCAATTTCAAGTCAGTAATTTTGTTCCTTGAGTCTTTTATTCAGCGAGTCTGCTCAGATTTTAAACCGCACATCACCTTCCTCCTTCAACCACGGGCTCAAATCTAAACTTTCCCTCTTATATCCTGAAATATTTAATCAGGAGAGCATGTTTACAGGTGCACACAGCCATGAAGATACTCTTAAATGCCTTCTTTTTTGCTTGAGAAAACAGGATTTATGGGAAATATTTTATAGTCTGAATGCTAAAGTGTAATTCTGCAACCTCACACCGACATGACAGCAGTCGGGGACAGAAATGTGTCACAGTTTGCAGTCTGCACCGGATCCTCGTCCTCATTACGCCCAAGAAATGCAAAGGAGGCAACCAAATTTAAAGGTATTACAAAATGATGGTGAAGGTGGACGGCTCTAACAAAGCGTCAGGATTTATTCGGGGGCTGGGGGATTTAGATTCCACATGAGAAGTTCTCTGACTTTCTAAGCACGAGGATTAACACATCCGAGTTCAAGCTGGAAGGAGCAGCCAGGCAAACTTTCACCCCCGTGCAGCTCCACCAGCTGGTTGATGTTGCTTGCTGGCTGGATGTGGTGGGGTTTTCTTTTGAACACCAAGCCAAGCTCCTTTTGCTCCCTGTGCATTCAGAACAAAGCGCCCAGGAGCTTGTTAGCCGAGCCTGGGAAAAGCTAATGGCAGACGAACAAAGAGAAGAGACGCCCGTGTCCGCTGATCCGCGGATGCGTTGCCACAGGTGCCTCGCTGTCAAGTCAGCATCATCTTGTGATATGTGAGGCAGATCAGGAGACGGCGGGATGGAAGGTGGAGGAGGAGAGGTTCTGTCAGAAGCTTTTGCAGATGTGTATCCAAATTCCCCGGCAGCAGACAAGTATCTTGGCACTTTGAGGTCTTTGACGCTCCCTCCAGGCTGCCTCCCTCCACCTCTCCTCCATATTCATGTGCATCTTTATATCCACATTCATTTCTGCTCTAACTGTTTCGCTCATTTCTCTCTTCTCTCCCGCTGCTGCCTGTTTTAATCTGGTTATTGTAGTCTGCCAACTTCCCCTCTCTCTCTTCTCTCTCCGTCCTCCTTTTTTCTTCGTCTCCTCTTCCCTCCCTTCCTGTCCTATTGTGAAGCTAAAAGGCAGCTCCTCAGCATGCACACCGTCACCTCCCAGGCCTCACAGCACATCGACCTTCACAACTTTATCTGGCTTTCTGCGAATGAAAAAAAAACAATCTGGCAGATGGCCGGCGCCTCTCAAACACAGGAGGCATTTTAAGTGCAAAAAAAAAGCCTGCTGGAGGATACTTACTTGGTAACCACACTGCACTGTACGCTATGGTTCATATATCACTTGATCATCAGCTCTCGTTATTTTCTCTGGGGCCCATACAGCCCTGATACAGTCCCTGTCTCCATTAAGATCAGTAATAAGGGCCTCGAGCCAGGAATTAGAGGCTGAATTGATTTAATTAATGAAGCAATCAAAGAGAACCGAGTGGTTTAGGTGGAACACAAATCTTAACTGTCGGGAGATTTGGCGTCTCACTTACTGAAGCACTCGAGAGGCCGACGGACAGAAGCTTCATCTGCATATTTCACATATTTCGTCATTATTGCCGTGAAGGACTGTAGACTTAATATCAATACCGCTGCAAAAGTATGCATCTTTTTTTCCCCTCTTTTTAGTCCATACATGTACGTGATGCTAATTTGATGCAATTGCCCCCTGTGGCCCGGCTTGGTCATTACCTCTAAAGAGGGTAAAAACTCTAAAAAACATCCAGTGCTCCCAGTTTAAAGCATCCTCAGAGCAGATCCAGCTCAGGCCGTTAGCCTTGTGCTTAATTGCCCAGTAGATGTGCAATTTTAATTCAGGTTTAAAAGCACTAACTCCATAAAAGTTTGGGGGAAAGAAATAAAAGTAGGAAGGAGTTTTAAAGCTGCTTAAATCATGTCGTCATGGTCGCTCCGGGCTCAGAAAAAAGAGACAGGAGCTGCTTTTTTTACCCAGCTTAACCATCACAGTTTCTCTGTGGAGTGAAATTCTTCAGCTTTGGTCATTAATAAAGATTTTTCTCTTTTTTTTTCTAGATCAGAAAATGGCGCCCACTTGACATGTAATCCGAGACTTTCAAAATGCAGTTATAAATACAATACTGAAAGAGATTAATAAGATTTATCGACAGGAAATCTTCCCTTTTAATGAATGAGTAGTTTGTTGGGAATGCACTTATTTGTTTTTTGCAAAGAGTAAAATGAGAATTTCATGTCTGAGGTATGCTAACCTAGCTTAGCATAAAGACTGGAAGTGGAGTATAACACTCCCTCTTTTTTTAACATCAAATAAGTTATGAGAACCAGACTTATCAAAATAATGAGCACACCTTAAGAAAAAAATGCAAAATGCAACTTGATTTTTTCGAGTTTGGCTCATGTATCATTGACTAACACAAACTGAAGCACGTTGTTTTAGCTTTGCATTTGACAAGCTGTCCTGTCATCCATCTTTTCCAGTCCAAAGCTTAAAAAGTTGATTAGCTGAGCTTAAACGGCTGCTGGAAGCTGGAAAAACAATCAGCTGGCTTTCTCCAAAGTTCAAAATACAACTGTGGGCAGCTCAAAGGCTCAAATTAGCACATTTCATTTGTTTAAGAGCTAAAAACAGAATTACAAAAGGGTTGAGTTTGTGGTTTAAGAAGTAAATGCTCAACCTTTTATAGACTTACAGCCAAATAAATGATTTTAAATTGGTGTTCAGATTAAAATACATGATATTTAATGTGAATTAGTGATCTTTAAAGATGCTTAAAGATATAGTTTTGGGTTTTAGAGAGAGTCTGGTTAGCTGTTTCATTCGCTTCCAGTAGCTATTCATGCTAGGCTAATCACCTCCAGGCTTTAGCTCCATACTTTATGCACAGACGACCTGATTTTTCATTCAAAAAAAAGGAGAAAAAAAATCACATAGACTTGTTTTTACATTTCTTTTTTAATAAAGTAGATAAAACTATTGAATTAGGGTGCTTCAAAGGTGCCCTTGCTTCCAGTTTTTATGCTAATCTCAGCTAATCACGGCCCGAAATGCAGCTAACCCTCAGCGAGCGAGCAATTAAGAGTCTCAACAATACGAGCTGTTGCTTTAACCAGGTGTTCATTTGCAATTCACCAGGCTCCTCACCGTTACACTCGGGGCAGAGAGTTGAGTTGGAGGGGTCAACAAAACAGAAAAAAAATCAGTCATTTGAAGCCTCAAACAGTCTTTTTGCACACACACACACACACACACACACACACAGACAAAGGCACTCTTCCTTATGTTTCTGAATCATTTCCATTCACATCCTCCACCCGCTCCCTG